>JAINUG010000109.1:502500-895000 GCA_029706075.1 Aldrovandia affinis
AATTGCCTTATATGGAAGTGAAGTGTGGGGTCCACTCAGTCAACACGACTACACTAGATGGGACAAGCATCCTATAGAGGCCCTGCATGCAGAATTCTGCAGAACTGTACTTAATATCAAGGAAAACACCAACCAACGCATGCAGGGCAGAATTAGGTCGATACCCATTAATTATAAACATTAAAAAAAGAACACTTAAATTCTGGATGCATCTTAAATCTAGTCCCCAAGATACTCTGCAATTTCAAGCACTGCAAAACCAAGAACTGAACTCCAAAACGAATCCCCTAAGTCAGCTGGTCATGAGACTTACCAAATAACACCTAACATAGTTCAATCTCAGTCCAGCACTGCTTTACAATCACAAATCAGAGTAAACCAAATTGTTAAACAAACAAAAATACCTATCTGGAACATTGGAACAATCAAACCAAAACACAAAACAAACTTAATTGCTATCTGGCCCTAAAAAAGAGTACACATTGGCAGAGTATCTCTTCACTGTCAGAGATACAAAGCAGAGACAGATCCTGACCAAGTACAGACTCAGTGACCACAGTCTAGCCATAGAGAAAGGTAGACACAAGAAATCCTGGCTACCAAGAGAAGAAAAAGAATATGTGGTCACTGCATGACAGGTGAGGTAGAGACAGAGATGCACTTCCTCTTGAATTGTGAAAAATTCAATAACATTAGAATAGAATATTTTAACAAATTTGATTTATTAATCCCTAATTTTACCCAATTGGACAACAATAAAAAAATGCAAATTCTATTAGGAGAGGGGCATGGAGCACATTTAGCCGCCAAGTATGTGACAGCATGTCACAACCTGAGGGACAAACAGTGAGAAGAATGTCAATAAGAATATGTTGAAGAAACTGTCAATACATTGTTGTTATTTATGTTGTGTTATTTGTCATGTTACTTTATTCACATGTTTGTTTGAATTGCTTTGGCAATATTGTAACCATACAGTCATGCCAATAAAGCATTTGAATTGAATTGAATTGAATTGAATTGAGAGAGAGAGAGAGAGAGAGAGAGAGAGAGAGGAGAGAGAGAGAGAGAGAGAGAGAGAGAGAGAGAGAGGAGAGAGAGGAGAGAGAGAGAGAGAGAGAGAGAGAGAGAGAGAGAGAGGAGAGAGAGAGAGAGAGAGAGAGAGAGAGAGAGAGAGAGAGAGAGAGAGAGAGAGAGAGAGAGGAGAGAGAGAGAGGAGAGAGAGAGGAGAGAGAGAGGAGAGAGAGAGAGAGAGAGAAAGAGAGAGAGGAGAGAGAGAGAGAGAGAGAGAGAGAGGAGAGAGAGAGAGAGAGAGAGAGAGAGAGAGAGAGAGAGAGAGAGAGAGAGAGAGAGAGAGAGGAGAGAGAGAGAGAGAGAGAGGAGAGAGAGAGAGAGAGAGAGGAGAGAGAGAGAGAGAGAGAGAGAGAGAGAGAGAGAGAGGAGAGAGAGAGAGAGAGAGAGAGAGAGGAGAGAGAGAGAGAGAGAGAGAGAGAGAGGAGAGAGAGAGAGAGAGAGAGAGAGAGAGAGAGAGAGATGAGAGAGAGAGAGAGAGAGAGAGAGAGAGAGAGAGAGAGGAGAGAGAGAGAGGAGAGAGAGAGAGAGAGAGAGAGAGAGAGAGAGAGAGAGAGAGAGAGAGAGAGAGAGAGAGAGAGGAGAGAGAGAGAAAGAGGAGAGAGAGAGAGAGAGAGGAGAGAGAGAGAAGAGAGAGAGAGAGAGAGAGAGAGAGAGGAGAGAGAGAGAGAGAGAGAGGAGAGAGAGAGAGAGAGGAGAGAGAGAGAGAGGACAGGAGAGAGATAGGAGAGAGGAGAGAGAGAGAGAGAAGAGAGAGAGAGAGAGAGAGAGAGAGAGAGAGAGAGAGAGAGAGAGAGAGAGAGAGAGAGAGAGAGAGAAAGAGAGAGAGAGCTGAGCATTCCTTTCCACATGTGTACCATGGAGGGATCTTGTTTCACTGCCCGCACAAGGGGCGCATTCATCCCCCTCACACACCCGCCTCAACGCCCCCCTGCACGGCTGCAGAACAGCAGGGTGCCATGTGGGCTGGAGAGTATGTTAGTGGCACATCTCTTCCTGAATGTCATATTCAATGAGGATGAGGAGGAGGAAGCATAGGCAAGGCCATGACAAGGTTGACTCCCAGCTTTGTGATTACCCTGACCAATCCACTAAAGGGGACGCAGAAAGGTCAAAGGGCACGAACCCCTGGTAGTAGGTGCGCATGGGGACACGCGCATAACAAAACAACAACCAACCCCACCACAAAAACAAGTTCCCAAAAAAATCTGCATATTTTTTAATTGTGTAAACTACAGCACGATGTTTACTTACCATCAGATGAATTATCAAAGAGATGATGTACTACATGGCCCGAAAGGAAATGCTCCTTTAATCATGCTAATTATGCTTAATTAATTATGAGAATGTGATGATGCCAATCACTCTAGGAAAGTAATACAATAATAACTTAAATGACGTCGAATCGATACCTTGCTGTCTGGGCACAGCAGAGCTAAGCGCACTCTAATAGGATCAAAGAGCGTCATGTCTGTTGAGTTAATGAATATTCCAAATGTGTACAGAGCTGGAGCAAGGCACAGGGCACTCTGATGGCTGTACTGGGTGGCACACGCGTTGTCTGTAATCCATTTGCTGTGTGACTAGAGAAACCTGTCAGGGAGCGGTGAAACCCACAGCGTTCATACGTTAACAGGACTGACCTCCGCGTCCACGGCATCCTCATCAGATTTCACTGACGTAACTGTTCTGCCATCAAGCCCGTGATCTACCGACACTTTAGCTGTGGCTTCAACGAAGGACGGATTTAACACGGAGGCGTGGGTTAAAAACAGCAGTCTGGGGTCTGTGGGGATGAGCATCCATCTTGGATCGCTCAGGCACACCACACAATTACTATTGATTATTAACTCTCATATGTAATGATTTGTATTGATACAAATGTGTATCTCATGCTGTGTGTAATGTAAATAACGTGCTTGTCAATACTAAATGTAGAGGCGTTTATGAGTATGATCGTACTCTAAGCATGATAGTGTCTTATTAGCCCATATGGTCTGGGTACCATCCTTGGCCACTGAAGTCAAATCAATCAATCAATTAATCACATATATGCACCCATCATTATAAGCATCACCAATTTATAAGAATAATTAGAACACAAAAGAGTAGCTTTAGAGCTTCTTTTAAATTAATTTAAATCAATTTACTGGATTGCACAGGTGGCATGGCAAAATATTTTTGCTTGTGCAATCTTTATTAGGTCATCCTATGATTATTTTTGCAAACAATCTGACAGGAAAAGCTTTGCGTTCAGACACAGTCTTGAGCGACTCACTTGTTCTTTGGAGAAAAGAGGAAATGGAAGCAAGAGGTATTTCCAAAGAAGAAGATTCAGAAACAGATGTTTGCGTTTCGGCCCTGACTCACAATGAAAAGGCCCTGAAAACACGGTACAACCTGAAACTTTTCCACGGGGGCCACATCAGATGCTCAATCCACCGCTGTCCGTTTGGCCAGAGTTTTTGAAGAAAATGAAAATAATTGTCTGCAATCAAGACAGACACTGGGCCCTTTTAAATATAACATGTCACGCTGTAGGTGTTTCAAGGTTGGCTTGAGGAACACTGTGGTGAAAGCATGTGTCAATCAACCAAGCAACCCAATCACAAAGAGTATTACATAATGACTGGGCAATTCACTCATTTGTGTAGATTTGTTTCTGTTCTTACAAAATAAGCACAGCCGTTTTATTGTCACAAAGACAGTACACGCATAAGTGAAATTATTTAAAACATGGACATTTTCCCAACCTGAACAGAAAGCAAATACAACCACACTCCCTGACAAACTGCCTGTCCTACTATCCCAGGATGTACCATGAAATGTTTTTACCAATGGAATGACTATTTAATTTATCCCACATGACTGTATTTCCCTATATTTTGTACAGAAACAAATATGATTGCAACGCTGCACTTGACCTGGAAAAAAAAAAGCCTTAATAAAAACTAACAACTAAAGACGGACTCTTTGGGCGGTGTTATATTAAACCTTAGGAGGCTGGAAAAGAATCTGTCTGACAACCATAACTGTCCTAACTGATAAGAGATGGGTACACAAACTTTCCTCTGAAAGGAAAGTGGGTTCCCCGTTTTAAAATGTTTTACCACAAACAATGTTGAAATCGAGATATTATCAAATGCTCCATAAATAAATAGTTGCCACCCAAGATACTAGTACTTTGAAAATAACATTCTTAGCATCTGACTTTAACTCGTGTTCAATTAAGGCCAAGTTTTTCTCAGACAAGTTTTGATCCCGTTGCTGAAACTTAGGAGGGTTAGATGAGTTCTGGCGGAAAAAGCACAATGCTGACTACAAGAAATTCCGCCGGCCAGAAACAGCTGAGCTGATAAACTGCCATCATTTCAGTTGGGGATGCTTTCATGACTGAAATGTGCTCCATGATTAAAAACAGCCTGTTTTACAGAGCCCAAATCACACTGTCATCTGCTGTGAGCTTTTAACCCCAACATGATTACTTGTGCTACCATGGGAAGAAGCCAATTCAGAGAACCAAAGAAATTCAACAGAAGGTTAGTGCTTCCCCTGGAGATGGAAATCCTGAGATTACCTACTGTAAACATGCCATATATCATAGCCCTATCCTTTAACTCCACTCACTCGACTTTGAAACGCTGCTGAATTCTTGCTCCCTCCTGAGAGCGTCGGACTCCTGAAAGGAGGATTTGTCAGTATTATGCAAGTGCTGTTCTACATCATACCTCGTGTGGTGCCATTTGGATCAGATCTGTTCTCCACTCATACACACACTCACACGCACTAGACAGACAAACACACACACACACACACACACACACACACACACACTTTCTCTCTGTCACACACACACAAAACATTCTCATTCTCACACACACACACACACACACACACACACACAACCACGCAATTTCACGCACAGACACACTCTCACATGCATGCACACACACACACACACTTGCCATCTGCACAAAAGTTTTTATTAATTATTTTATGAAAGACATAAATAAGGTGTAAAACTATGGTGAGGCATTCCATGTGGCTGCAGCTATACATTCATGTTCCATTAAACTGACAGCTTCAGGAAGTGAGCTGTCAGTTTGAGGTCTAACACATGACGCGCACTCTGACAATCCTCTTCGGCAGTGGGACAGTGAGGCTTCATCAAAAGAGCATGTCAGGAAATAAAGAATGAAAAATTGCACACTTACTCATGCTCCAAAGACAAAGTCATATTTGTATTTAACCATATGATGGTTAACGCTCCCATAAGCCCATTCATCAGAACGACTATTGCAACGTTCTGGTAAATAAACCAAAGCTCTGTTTTCCAACATTTTAAGGCACCATGCTGTAAGACTGCCAAATTCAGTTAGGCGTCTTTATACGACATTACTATTTTCAGTCTTTTTTAAGTAAGTACCAAATATGGTAAACAATTCCAGAAGATTTCAATAACTCCATAACCCGAGCTCCTTTGGGTTTATGAACAATCAGTCAAAAAGTGAAGGGTCTGGTACTTTCAAGGTTTAAATTTCCCTTTTATAGCAGAAAGCCTTTTGGGAGGCTGGCCAGCAGACAAATCATCAATTGGTTACATTTAAATCCGTTATCACTTTAAAACAGGCTCCCCTTCAGTTCTGCGCACCAACTAAGGTGGAAATATAATAGGACAAACTGAAGGCATCTGTTTTCTGTTGCCACAAAATTCAGCAGAGGGTCAAAGAGGGACACCAGCTTAAACACAGTTGTTCAGTTGTATAATCAAGCGGAGAGAGAAAGAAAGAGATAGCCAGACACAAATACAGACAGAGCAGTCGTTTAGTGGCATGGCTATGCCTGCATCCGCTTCATTTTATGAGTGTACTGCATGAAATAGCATATCATTTAGAGAGTAACAAGGATAGCTTTAGTCACGGTTCGTTGAACCAGACCTCGAAGCATTTACAGAATTAGATTTTATGTGCGTTTAAAAAAAAGATGCATCAAGGCATAGTTAAACTGTTTTTATGGGCGGTACAGGCAGCAAAGCGTGAAACAGTCAAAATCTTCATCGAGACTTGGGTTGTACACACAAAGGTGAATGCGCCAACTGGCTCGTGCACACACGGAATGCTTGGAGCAGACAAAAGCACGTTTATTATCATTAACAAAAACTGAAATTAAAACAAGCTAAATGGTTTTATTTTGGTAGGATACTTTTTCAAGCCAAAAAAACGGGAGGCTTATTGTGGCCAGCTTTACGCTTCTGCAGAGTGTAAGTAAGTTAGCCAGCATCGGGGGGAGAGAGAGAGAGCACATTTCTGACAATGATATGGAGTCTTCCTCAGTTCATCGACTGGGGGGTCGTAATGGCGAGAGTACCGTGTAGGACTATTTTGAATATTGCAAGGTGCTTATCTATAACCTGAAAACATTCAGGACTTTCTGTATCATAAACTAAAATGAATATTAAAACTAAAACTAATTGAAAAATAAAATGGTCGGCAAAATAAAAACATAAAAACCGAAAAAAAAAAAACTGTAATAACCTTGGAGCCCAGGGATACCTCCACTTCCTAGACTGGGCCATGTCTGGAGGTTTGGTTGCCATGGGTTTCTCGGTGCCATGGCGACAAAGTAAGCAATAGGGTCACTTTAAGAGTAAAATTAACAAAGGGGTAGTTAACTTCTGATTGGCTGTCCTCTAAACTGTTCTGCATATATCCTCTCATACACCAAGCCAGCTGCCTAATTCAGAGAATACACGCTTCCTTCACACACAATGTTCACCGCGTATCACTGACATTAACGATGGTTGACAAACCCCCTTAAACGATGGAAAGCTGTAACTTCAAACAAGCACCCCAGAAACCATTCCACCCTTCTGCCGGCTTTTCATTACAATCATAACGTCAGAGAAACCTTCTGTTTTCTGGTTTCCCTTTCTTCTTTGAGAAAAACAATGACATCTTGTATCAGATTTCACTGAGGCAGTCTGTGCTGGAACACTGAGGCAGTCTGTGCTGGAACACTGAGGCAGTCTGTGCTGGAACACTGTGGCAGTCTGTGCTGGACCACTGTGGCAGTCTGTGCTGGACCACTGTGGCAGTCTGTGCTGGACCACTGTGGCAGTCTGTGCTGGACCACTGTGGCAGTCTGTGCTGGAACACTGAGGCAGTCTGTGCTGGAACACTGTGGCAGTCTGTGCTGGAACACTGAGGCAGTCTGTGCTGGAACACTGTGGCAGTCTGTGCTGGAACACTGAGGCAGTCTGTGCTGGAACACTGTGGCAGTCTGTGCTGGAACACTGTGGCAGTCTGTGCTGGAACACTGTGGCAGTCTGTGCTGGAACACTGTGGCAGTCTGTGCTGGAACACTGAGGCAGTCTGTGCTGGAACACTGTGGCAGTCTGTGCTGGAACACTGTGGCTGGCCACTTCCTCCACTCCTCCACTACCTGAATCCAGAGCTGCAGGGGGTCACCTATGTGTGATCCAGAGTTCACAAATCACCCATGTTTTAATGAGGCGTAGGCTAGCTGATTAACTACCACACAGTCAAGACAACACAAATAAAAAACAATGTTTCAGCCAAAGACGGGCCAAAACAATAAAAGTAAACTACATACTACAAGGCACCCACGTTCAACGTGGCTAAACGTCCTCAAGTCACGGGTTTAACCTCAGACTTTCAAACGTTTTCCTGGCGCACGCGGAGATGCCTCCAGAGGCAGCGGGACAGATGTTCTGACTCCTGACGGTGCAGGAGCCCAAGCATCTGCTTCACGAGCCCAGCCAGATGGACGTGTGACACACAAGCGCAGTGAACGTCTAAGGCTTGACTGGACATATGGGGATCGCATCGCATTCGCCCTCCAACAGAACGCTGATCAGACCTTAGAGGCCTGTCCTATGAGGCACCTGCCTTCCTGAGGGACCAGGACTGGGAAAGGGGGAGAGGGGAGAGAGACAAAAAGAGAGGGAAAGAGGGGACAGAGGGGGGAAGACAAAGAGAGAGGGGGAAGAGGGAGGGAAGAGAGAGCGGGAGAGAAAGACAGAAGGGGAGAGGGGGAAAGAGAGGGAGAGAGACAAAGAGGGAGAGGAGAGGGGAAGGGGACAAAGAGAGAGGGGGAGAAAAAGAGTGAGGGTAAAAAGGGGGCAGAGAGGGGTAGATAGCGACATTTTGGGGAGTGGAGTGGGGGCACTGGTGCTTTTTCATGCATCAGGACCCAAATAAATCGCAGCTGGTGAAAAGCGTGGTGTTAAAAAGGATGTCCCGCCGTTAACTGGGCAGTCACGCCAAACAGCCCGTCTCGCACTGAAACCGGAGCAGCCGGGGAGGGAGGTGACCTCATCGCCGGCCATCGTAGCCCACCCCTCCTACTCTCTGTGCCGCAGTGACCCCAGAAACGCCACCCGCCTCTCTCTTATTACCCCCATCACTCGTCCTCATCAACCTGTCATCATCCTGCTACGGGAAACACCCCAAACACAGACGCCTCTACGGCCCTCACCATAAACCACGACCACAAACCCAGGGAGTATCAATACAACTACAACTACGTAGAACAGTGTATAATTTTGTATATATATGTTTATATAAATGCGGGAATATGATATTCATTTAGATCCGTTCTGGGCTTGCATTCATTCTCCAGTATTTTTCTTTCTTCAGTGCTACAGTACACACACACACACACACACGCACACACGCACACGCACACGCACACACGCACACACAGTATATACATACGGTACGCTGGACTACATAATCACATGTAACCTGAAAAGTGTGTGGCAGTGACAGGGCTCAGAAGCCATAATAGTTGATGTGTTCGACAGTTGTAGGGTGGGGGGGCGTGTGGAAGACCTGACCATAATGAAATGCTGTGACCAGTTTAAAATACATGATTTTAAAAACACACACAGATAACAAATAGCCTGTTAGTAAAGAAAGCAGGAGAAATCAAATGCATTAGAATACACTTAAACTTAACTTAAATAAACTAGGGGAGATCAAAATTGAGAGAGAACCTCTTTATCCGACTTTAGGGGGTCAGAATCGAAGGAGCGATAAGACTTGAAGAGGAAACTAACTAACAAAACTAACACAGTGAAGAGGAAAAGACCACAGCTCTCGAAACTGCAGATCCACTCACACACTGCTCATACCTTACACGCTCTCTAGTGTAGGGCATTGTGGGCCGTCCTGTCCATCCAGCAGACATAATCACAAGGGCTTCAGGAGGAAACCAACAAGGGGCGGGGGTACTCAAATGAACAAATATTCTCTACAGGTAACTGTTAAAATAAAGGAAACACCAGCCTGAAGTGTCTTAATAGGGCACTGGTGCACCATGAACCACCAGAACATTGGCATAGATTATCCAAGTGTCTGTAACTGAAGATCTGGTAACTGAGACGGCCATGGTATGTGGTTTATATTGTTTTCATGCTCAACAAACCACTCGGTGACCACTTGTGACCCTGTGGCTGGGGGAATTATCTTCCTGGAAGAGACCACTCCCATCAGGATATAAATGCTTCACCATAGGATGAAGGTGATCACTCAGAATGGCTTTGTATTTATTGGCGTTTACCTTGCCCTCTAAGGGGTTGAGTGGAGCTAAACCATGCCAAGAAAATGCACCCCACACAACAACAGAGCTGCCAGAACCCTTCATTTACTCAGGTGTCTTTATTTTGGCAGTTACCTGTACCTCTCACTGTAAACTACTAACAAGCTTCAAACTCCTTCGGAGGAATAATTCAAATAGAATTACAGATTACTAAAAACATTTCTTTTTTAAATACACCAAGAAACTGCAAGACTCGAGCATCCTCATTAAAAAAGGGCCCATCTGCTACAAATTAAATGGCGCTCATCCAGGCATTTAGAGATATCACATGAGAAACATTATTGGTGCATGTAATTATTCGATAGTGTGTCAAAAACCCATACGTTTAGAGAAATATTCCTCTGAGAAAAATGTTCCCAGGAGACCGATTGGCTTTGCAAAGAAAGACTTCCTTCCACCAATTTAGTCGCTTTTGTTCATTACTCCCGCAATGGTGGTCTGGAGGTTAAAAATACAGGAAGCCGTCTCAGGAATACAAAGCACGGCAACCACAGCAGGAAACACACGCACGAGAGAGAGAGAGAGAAAGAGAGGGAGGGAGGGAGGGAGGGAGGGAGAGAGAGGGAGGGAACAGCAGCGGATATCGGAAGCTTTCAGGACCGTTACGATGAATTTTAATCTACTGTGAAATATCAATAACAACTGGCAATATCCCCCACTTTATTAAAAAATGCCATTTCCTGTTTTCTGAAGACTACATTCATAATTCTGTCAAATATGGAGTTTGCTTGGCAAAACTTTTGTGTGTGGGGGGCAAAGATAGTGAAATATCATGTTCTAAGGAAATAGCTAATTCTCGCCAATGGCCTTTTTCCATTATTACTCATGAAACAATTAGGAAAATTAAAAAATAATAATAATGTTGACCACCAAACACTGACCATATATCCTGATCTGGGGAGAAACGGTCACTTCTTGAAATTGAATGAAAACAATCTTCCCTTTCCTGCAGAAAGCAATCATCCCTCATTCACTTCTGCTCTTTCAGAGGGCGTTGAAACGCATTACTGTAGCTGCAACACCAGACCGTTCAGGGTCATGCCCTCTCCAACAACCCCCAATACATGTCAATTCAAGGCCAATCCACCAATAGCGGAGGAACTGTGAGATTAATCATGTCCTCCCCCCTCCCTCCAGGGACACGGGTAATATCTCTGTTCTGGGGGCCACATCGCATCACATCACTGGGGGGGGGTGAGTTACTGCTGGCATTTTTAAAGCTGGGTTTTTAAAAAATCAACCGTGCTGAAAATGGTCAAAAGTGCATTTAAGGCATTTTTCTTTCTCTAGCTTGGCGTTAATTATTTTCTGTTGTATTGATTAATGCCCTTCCATTAAAAGAGCGCCTCCTAGAGCTGACCACAACTACAACGTGTTTGGACACAATATTCACTTCTCCTCTTCCAAATTGCTCTTGTGTGATTGGCTGTTATTGTCAGACCCCTTGTGGGGTTTTTTTTGGGTGCGGGGTCCTAATCTTGGGGCACAGCATGCTGCCATCTCTGCATCCTGGCTTCCTGTTCTTTGTTGTGGGAGATTTTTAAGGGGGGGGGCAATATTGGCGGTGTCAGTTGTCATCGCATCTTCCTGGATGTCTGTGCAAACACCCCCATGAGGGGAAGGCCTCGGTAACCCCCTTCACCACTCCACCCCCCCCATCTCCAATATATCCCTCATGCCTCCCTGGTTAGGACATGGCGGATGACCCTTCAAGGTCGTTGGAACCCGCTGCGGCTCTCCCACAGTACGCGTGGCATTCCGCAAAGCGATGGGCGGTCGTATAACAGCAGCAGTTAAAGCACGGGTGCGAGACTGAGTCGTGCTGGGGAAGTCTCACGGACTACAGCCTGTGTTGGCTCAGGTGGCCATCTTCATGAAATCTGCACTTGGCAACACTTTCAGGTGACGTGTTTAAAACTCTCAGTACTTCGGTTCTGTGCGGCTCAGTAGGTAGAGCATGGCACTGACAATGCTTGGGTTGTGGGTTCGATTCCCATTGGGACTACATATACTAAAAATGATGGATAAAGCATCTGCTAAATGGCATATGTTATCATATTACTTATCTTAATATTTCCTGACCTCTTCTAAAATTGTTCAAAATTTCTTAACATACAATCCAGTTATACAGCTGGATATTTTTACTTAAAAAATTCAGGTAAAGAACCTCGCTGAAGGGTAACCTTGGGAATCGAGCTGGGAATCTTTTCGTTACAGGCCCAGTTCCCCTAACCGTTATGCTACACTGTCGTCTGAACGAGTACGTCACACGTGCACTTTGCGCTTTTCCTCTTTTCACATTCAAACACTTTTCTACCATCCTATTTCCCACACAGGTGCATAAGACTTGGCTCATAAATATAGACTTCACAGTGACACAATTTCTCAAACCTCCAAACGGCGCACACCTGGAAAGGGAGTATGAATGACATTTAGCTGCAAGACCTCAGTGGGAGAAAGGGGCAGACTTTTAAATTTGATTAATATCAGTGTGAGGTGTTATACGCATCTCATTAACCTTTTATTTCCAGTTTAAATATGTACTTACAGTAGACTCAATATATGTGATATACATTATATATGTAATAAAAGAAAATATTAGTACATTACTAAACTGTATTAGTATTGTAGGTTTAGAATTTTCAGCTTTTCTTGAGCATACAATGAAGCTCATTACTTATCTAGTTTATTTTATACAATCTCTTTTGTTCACCTTTATCAAGGGTGTGAATAAAAACTGTATACTGTATAACACAAAAATATATAACCCATCCCCCATTTAGGATGACAATATAGTAATATATTCAGGTCTGGTTCTCAAACCCGTTTCTGGAGTGCCCCCTGTGAACGCTGGCTTTCCTTATAACCACAATCACAGTTCCTGAAGTATGACAAGCCGTCGACTGTGACTCCGGTACACACCGACCCAGTCTTATACGCAGCGAGCTCATATCGCCTTCCCTTCCCCCTCCCTGGGGTGGACAGCCAACTCACGGCCAGAGCCAGAATGCCGCAGCCGGGGTATCAAACCCCGCCGCAGTGAGCAGCATGCATTCCGGTCGAATGCCTTTACCGTTACGCCACCTGGGAGGTCTTAATTAGGCACTTTTAATGTCTAATAAGGAATGATTTACCCTCTTAATGCCACATTATGTCAGAAATAGATATTCATGTTACAAAGATTGAATATTTTACACTCATTTTAGGACTTTTAATCAGTCAGATCAGTTCTCAGATAACTATTGCTTCCATGTACTGTAGCAAAAGATTCCTCCTGAAAGAGATTACATTTTTAATTGATTTAGTGATAGACCTACAGCTGAAATCAATCCTGCTGAAAGTGTGGACACCAGGGCTGTTCAGCAAGCAAAACGTTCTGCGATGGTTGCTATTGAACGCTTTGTTTGCTCTCGACATTGCGCACCATTTCGCAATGACCTTACAGGACCTCATATGTGCGTTCCATGTTTGGTGGGCGTGTCAGGGCTGTATCAGAAGCAGCGAGTGATGTATTTAAGAAGCGGTGTCACACTGTGCACAATCACCCTATCAGCAATCACAGTAACATCACTCGGCAACCGTACGTTCAATACATCACTGTTTCAGTTTGCAACGCGTTTGTGCTGGTGAACTGTAAACACTGAAACTAAACTAAACTAAGAACTAAACTAACAATCGCCAAGAAAATGATAATGAGCCCAACCCGCATTGTGTTGCAATCCTTTTCAGCACAAAAATGATGGCCTGTATACGTTTTCAACAACCTTAACCAATCAAGAGATTAATGAAGGTTAGACCGGAAACCAGCATACACGGGGGTACCCCAGAACTAAATACAGGACAGGTTTGTCCTCCAATCCCAAAGATACCAGGTCAAACCCACTGACACGGAACACAAACGGCCCTACGACCGATCAACACGGCTGTCATTTTAACTCATTACAATTGAGGGTTCTCAGTCACCCGACTCAATTGATTTCAGCCAATCGACGATGATCTTGCCGCCCGAGGCGAGCGACAGACCGCTCGGTGTCGCTGGGCGAGCCGGGGTATACATCATGTGCTGAAATTATATTTGCTGAGTCCCGGGCGAACATTGATTAGCAATTATTTGTGCTAACAGTCCCGAGGGAGTCGCGCCAATCCGTCGGCCGGCAAAACGAGGACGGATCGATCGGCCCCCGGAATAATCCTTGTTGAAAAGTGCCAGCCTCACTCCTCTGCTCGTCTCGAGCTGGTTGTCACGAAAGCGGAGGAAAAACCACATCCAAAATGGCTGGCCCTGCACCCACGGCTGAAGGGAAACGATTTTCCTTTCAGTGGGAAGAAAACAAATGCCCTGGTAAGCAAAGGCGACCATCACCGGACTGAGGGGAAGGCTTTGCTTATTTGGCCTTTAGTTCCATTTGTTCTGTGATAGCGCTGAACTGATATCTGTACTGAAATCTTCCAACCAGTGGGACAGGAAAGAAAAGCACACAGGTGCTACAACAACGTGGCTAAACTAGAGCGATGAGGCCAATGGAACTGTAAGAGCAAAGGACGAAGAGTTAGTTGTTGTTCTCTCTCACAGAAACACTCTCACTCTATGTCTGTCTGTCCGTTTCTCTCTCTCGAACAACCACCACCCCCCCCCCTCTCTCGGTCGGTTTCTTTCTCTTTCTCTCTCCAAACAACCCTTCTCTCCCCGTCTCTCTACCTCTCCAAACAACCCCCTACCCTCCCTCTCTCTCTCTCTCTCACTCACTCACTCACTCACTCTTTCTCACACACACACTCTCACTCTGTCTGTTTGTCTGTCTCTCTCCCTCCCTCTCTTCAAACAACCCCTCCCCACCCTCTCTCTCTCGCTCTCTCGCTTGCTCTTTCCCTCTGTGCCCCTCCCTCTCTAACTGTGGATGAAGACTGGACTGGAAAGTGAAGAAATGTTTCTTCTTTTGTTAACTGCAATTCAGTGTTTTATTTGGGTTTATTCCTAATTAAACTACCGTTGTTCTGGTTTTACTGTTGACTGATATGCATTGCCTCTGTGTTTGTTATATTAACAAAGTTTGATATTTTTATTGGTGTACTGTTAAGTTTGATGATAAAGTGCAATATATATAAAATATATAAGAAGAATAGGAAGAAAATTATTATTAGTATTATAGAATACTAATAATAATAAAGTTATTATTATTACTATTATCATAATTATTATTACTACTGTAACATGGTGAAAGCAAGCCCGAGGCTTTGCTGCGTTCATGACCAATGAAAACATTTGAAAGGTTAACATCCTGTTACTGACGCTATTAACATGTGCTCTCAATTACTTGCGATACTTGCGGCGCACATGGTTATGGGTTTAAAGATTAAAACACTAGGATTTCACCCATTTGAAAGTGATTTGTCTCATAACCAGATTATTTTTTGTTTTGTTTCTGATTTTATCCCATTTTCTCCCCAATTTGGTATCCAATTAGACCCGCTATTTTATGTCAATCCCCCCCGTTATTGAGACTTCGCTGCCGTAGTCCTGCGACCGGTAGTGACACGGCGATCTAACGTCTCTTCCGAGACGTCACTCGCCAAGCGTCCAACCGCAACCCGGTACTACAGGGCCACTCCTGTGCGCAGCGAACGTCATGTCGGCTTCCCTTCCCCCTCCCTGGGCGGACAGCCAATCGCCGCCCCCGGTGGCGCTCCCGGCCAGAGCCGACTCTGGCGAGACGGGGAATTGAACCCCGGTCTCCGTGGCCAGCGTCGGACGTTGTAACCACTGGACCACGCGGGAGGCCCCTCATAACCAGATTTAAACGTAACAGTCTCGTATGTGCTAGCAGAAATCCTTGTTAAAAAGAGTTAAACACACCAGTGCAGTAGAGCGCACATTATTTATTCTGTGTTTCCACAGTTCAGTCTATGGCTGTGGCTCTTGACTGCATGGAGATATTCGCAAAGCTGCTCCAATAATTGCGCTGCATCACGTTGCCTCATCGAGAGAATTGTCTGTTCCACACGCAGAGGCGCGAACTGATAGCCCTGCTTCGGTAGCACGGCGCAGCGAGAGAACGCGGTAACGACTTCACCTTCCCAACCCCTTTTTCAGCCGACGCCGCTTTAATGAATTCGCTTCTGTGATGATGATGCAAATAAAACAAGGGAAGACCTCTCTCTCTTTCACTCCCTATCAAAAAAGACAAGCAGAAACACAGACCACCCTTTCAGGGGCCTCTTCTGTAGATTATTCCCGTTACAGATTAAGAACGCTTTCAAGTGACAAGAGACAAGACAGCAAAGGAAGCCCGGCGCTTTCTCAGCCTGAGCCTGGATATAAGGATAGAAAATGCACAGTGAACACATTAACCCTCTCTTACCTGGAGGGACTCCACGTGCTACTGCCTGCAGCCTGCAGGACTGTGCAGCAGGTCACCGCAACACCATCACATCAACACTGCACCCATCTTATAGCACTCAGTTTAGAGGATACACTCGCACACTATCAAGAGTGCTGGGGAGCAATAGAACGATATTCAGGTAACTGCAAAATTAAAGGAAACACTTGAGTAAATGAAGGGTTCTGGAGGCTCTGTTATGGAGTTGGGTGCATTTTCCGGGCATGGTTTAGGCCATTCAACTCCTTATGGGGCAAGGTAAACACCAATAAATACAAAACCATGTTATCACCTTCATCCTATGATGAAGCATTTCTATCCTGATGGGAGTGGTCTCTTCCAGGATGACAATGCTCCCATCCACAGGGCAGGAGTGGTTGATGAGCATGAAAACAATTTAACCCTTGTGTAATATTCATATCCTGTATACTCCCTGTGTCCACAGGGTCAAAAATGACCCACGCTTGCCGATAAATCCTCTGAAGCCTATTTTGCATGAAGAAACAACCTGTCACTCATCAACAACTTGGTGAATAACTGTGTTTTCCTACTTCACAATGCAGAGACTGTATTTATTCAGTGTACACCATCCATGTTCTTACTACAAAACACATCAAAATTGATGTTTTTTGATATAATAGATATGACAATCTTTATACTCTGATGGTGTACAGCTTTTCTAAAAGTATAAAATGTTTCACTTTTTATTATGGTAGGGTCACTCCAGGAGAAGTCATTGAATTACATGCTGAAAAAATAATTTAGGGCGTTTTCACTGGTGTTAAACTCAGAGTGTTTAATAGTGCCCAATTGGGACACTTTATGTTATCATTTCCTTTATTTTGGCAGTTAACTGTATATCTACACTCACTACATGCACCACATCTCACTACACAAGTCAAACAAATGAATACAACAAACATGGTTGAACAGATAAAACCGTTACAAAATGGATCTTTTTAAAATTTCACAACTTGGATAATTATGTTGAAATCAGAATGGTTGGAATTGCTCATATTTGTAGTCAATCAAAAATGGGGGGGAGGGGGATACGGATAGTGGTGGAAATTGGGAGGTGAGACTTGTTTGTGTTTTTGTTTTGGGTGTGCAGTGACTGCACAGGATTGATAGAGGAATTACAAAGAGATCGACAGAGGAAGTACCAAGAGATCGAGAGGAAGTACAAAGAGATTGAGAGAGGAAGTACAAAGAGATCGACAGAGGAAGTACAAAGAGATTGAGAGAGGAAGTACCAAGAGATCGACACAGGAAGTACAAAGAGATCGAGAGAAGAAGTAGCAGCGATGCAACAGGCAGATTCTTGGGAGGGAGAACACACGTTTTTCTGACTGCATGGACAGAACTGATGACCGCTTTAATCGTTTGGCCCGTGGTTTGGAATGGGACCCAGAGACCAGCTCTTACTTTAGGTACCTGCCTCCCATTTCCTGTAACGGGACCCCCCTCCCCAAAGACTTACAGCCTCTGCATTTCCCCCCAGCGTGAACCGGACCATCAAGGCTCCAGCCCCTTCATTGCAGCTTGCCCCACACCTGCTGGATTACGACGTTCGCTAACCATTAGAGAGCACCACGGGACATTCCTGGTGTGCCGTAAGCACAAAATGTGTCTCACACCGCGAACACTCAGGGAAACCTGGACGCCCTGTGACGTGTTGGTCATATAAGGAGAGATTCATCGCCCCCCATCCCGCGTTTTCCAGCGTATACAGACTCCACAGAACCGACCCCTCGAGACGGGACACCTGCGTCCTCCGGGTGAATCACAGGAGAGAAATTAGCCCTGTGCCTCACCGGGCCAGCACACCGACGTCGGACCGTGAGGATTTGTAGAAACGGTTCCCAATACGACTGGAGCGAAGCTCAGCCGTCTTTCTCGGTTATTAAAGCTGACTGAGAGGCCCACACACGGGTCAGGACATCACACGAGAGGGGCGATTACGTAAGGAGCGGAAACTGCAGCTATTCAAACAGCAAGAGAAAAAGGGCGTGCGTGCACACACACACGCACGCACGCACACACACACACACACACACGGAACCCTGTACCTAAATCAGTCTTTGTCAGAATTTGCTTTCACTTAACACTCAATCCCAGGTGGATGTGTGTAATTTTTTCTTAATGTAACGCGCATCCAGCGTTTGAAAGTGTGCTATAAAAAATAAGCTTATGATGAAAATAAGATTATTATTATTATTAAAAAGACAGGCAGGACTGTTATTTTAGCCGGACAATGTTGCCGGAGTATCAGGAGGAAGCCACACCAGGGGCAGCACGGCAGCAGTGGATTGTCGGTCTGGATTAGGGGCCCTCCACTGACTCTGCTGTGCCAGAAAGCAGCCGCAGACAAATCTCACATCTGGCAGGCCGCCGCATCAGGCCTCCCATCCAACACGGCAGATCCACACACAGCTTCATGGAGACGTTCATAAGGGAGGCAGGGCTCGTGTTAATTAGCTTCATTACTAAAGCTCTACCTGAACGCACAGGATAAATGCCCTGACAACTACAAACTGGATAAATGCCCTGACAACTACCCACAGGATAAACGCCCTGACAACTACGCATGAGATAAATGCAACTGGGCCCCGACGACTGAATAAAGGTATCGAGGCAAAGAGGGATTTAAGGCTATAATGCTTGCTGAACTTGCCAGCTACAGTACGTCAAAACTAAACAAGACCAAATGTGAAAATATGTGATGCGACATTTACGGTGCCCAATATTTCAGATAACGTGAGATGATACAGATTGAAAGAGATGTTAGTGGGTTTAATAATTTAGGGTATTGACTGAAAGTTTGTGTTTATGTTTAAGTGACAACAATAAAAACAATAACAGTCAATGAGAACGCAGGATTGAGTGGTGGAGAAATGAGAAAGATTTGAAGCACTTAATTCCTCCAGAAATTCCAGAAATATGCTATTTTCTCTTCAGATAAAACCGGTTAGAATTTCTCCTTTGCTTCAGAATATTGAACCACGAATATTGAACCATTACCAGCTGCACGAAATTCACATTAAAAGGCTGATAACGCTGCATTTGCACATTTATCCCCAACGTGGTGGGTTAACAAGGGGCCTGATTAAATGCCGTTCCTCCTAATTTTCGAAGAACATCTGTCTGCTGTTTTAAGACACAGCGAGATAGAACGTGGAATAAATGGACTGAAAGATAGGAAGGAACAAAGGAAAAAGAATTGGAGAAGAAAGGTGAGACAAATTGAGACAACAAAGATAGCAAGAGTGAGGGAAAGAGAGGGGGCCAGAGACAGAGAGCGAGGGAGAGACAGAGTATTCCATCAAGGAACAGCAGACACCAGCCCCGTGTCATGTCCTCAGCCCTTTTGTTCAGCCAGACACTCAGCAGCGTTCCCAAGCCTCAGAACTGGACATCCTCTCTGGCCCTTATCTCCAGGCCCAGCCTTTAGTGATCAGTAACACAACACAATTCACTGGCTAGGGGAGGAGTAAAGCAATCAGTGTGTAAAACAGGCAAAGCATTTTGTATTGTGACATCAGTGTCAGCGATTGTGACATCGGTGCCAGTAATTGTGACATCGGCATCAGTGATGTCACAGAATGTACTGCACTGGTGGCTGACTTCAAAGCCCAAGTCACTGGCCTGAGGGGGAACAAAACAGGCTAGACCTTTGCTACTGTGACATCAGCATCAGCGGTTGTGATGTCAGCGGTTGTGAAGGGAAACTACGGTCAATTCTGTGACATCGCTGTCACAACCGCTGACATCACAACCGCTGATGCTGATGTCACAGTAGCAAAGGTCTAGCCTGTTTTGTTCCCCCTCAGGCAAGAGGAGGAAGGAAGAGCTAAAGTGTGACAGGCCCGCAGTCTGACCTCTAGGCCCAATCAGATCATGCTTCTTTACGCCTGCTGCCTTTTACACGCCCGTGGGGGAAAGGGCCCGTAAATTCAGCTGAAACAAAGTGGAAAAACTCCCGGGTGGGAATTACGATTTGAAGGCACATTCCAGAGTTCTGGCTTGAGGAAAAAAACATCTCTATAATAAACTCTTTACTGTTAACCTGTGTCATTTCTCAATGCGGTTTTACATGGCAGAAAACAGCCATCGATATTAGAGACTCAACTGTGAGCAATGGTTTCAGAGAGGGACTGAAAGGTGCCATTTATATTTCCCGGGAGTTGGAGACACACATCTAATAATCACAGGTTTTTTTGTATTAAACAACGAGAAAGAGAGTCAAAATAATGGCTTTTCCACCGCGATCTGAGAAAGCGGTCACTACGAACGTCAGACTTACTTCATTATGCATGGGCCGTGATACATTTCATTTGCACGCACACTTTGAGTGTGTAACTAAAGGTTATCTCATTCTCACACACGCACACACACGCACGCACACGCACGCACACGTGCACACACACACAGCTGTGCTGCGTTGGACATGCATGTGACCACGTGTGACTGTGATTGGTGTGTCTGGTGCTTCTGGCCTGCTCACAGCCCACACCTCTCTCGGCTACACAAGCTGCTCGTTGCCTAGATCTCCATACCGTCAGGATGGCATGACGACAGGCACAGGTGCCCCTAATAGAGAAACCACACGACCTAAAGGTCGGTGGGCACACTCAGTACCTGCTCTGAGCCGATGGCCACGGGCGAACAGGGCAACTCTCCCTCAAGGAGCCTCTTCACCGGGGCTGCTGAGCTTGAGAGAGGCGTGTCTTGTGTAATCAGTTCAAATGGAACCGAGAACCACTAGGAACCGAGAACCTGAATGGAAAAAAAGTCTGGTTCCTCCGAATGTCTCTTCCTATTTGTTCCTCCAGGGGAGTTTTTCTTTGCCTTTTCTGTTGCCTTAGGTTTGCCTTTGTGGGGGTTCAAGCCCGGGTCTGCTGTAAAGCATATTGTGACAAATGTTTTGTAAAATGCGTTATACAAATACATTTTGATTGACTTGATTGGTTGAATGAAAACCTGCTTTTGAGGCAGAGCTTGTTTTGATGGTTTGATGCACAGACGTGCTACTGAACTTAGCTAACTTTCCGTTCATCACTGTATTCCATGAATAGCTCCCTTTGTGCAAAGGTTCACACGCTGAATCTATGCAATCCATCGCTGTGATATTGATCGGAACGCCAGGGACGTTTCCAGAAACCGGCCTGCAGCACCCCCCCCCTGGCAGTGGCACATTCCTCTCCCAGGGTGAAAGAAATAACTCGTCCCGTCCATCTGAGGTGTGACCAAATCAAACATCGGCCTTCCAAAATCCTAAACCTCTCAGACGGACATATGCTCGGACTGTACTTACCGCTGGGAGAGAATGGTTCAGCAGTCTTAAATCACAAGGTTGTTGGACTATAGAAATTCCCTTCTAGCCCCCTCAAATACCAGATGACCTAGTTTCTGGGTAATGGGAGGAGAGGAGGAAAACTGCAAGAGGACAGATTCAATCCAGACCTCATACCTTTGGAAAGGGACGTCTCAAAAATGCAGTGAGAAATTCAAACCGCTGCAGCTTGAGAGAACTTACTCAAATTCTTACTGGGAGTTGACTTCAGGGTTCGCAATGCATTTAAAATGTGTATGTCTGTATATGTGTGTGTGTGTGTGCATTTGTGGATTTCCAACACATGGATTTTGTTCAATTGTGCTGTTCTGAATTTTCAGAATCCTACTGTTTGCGTGTATGTGAGCATGTGTCAATGTTTGTGTGTGCACGTGTGCATGTGAGTGTGAGTGTATGTATGCATGTATGAACGTGAGGTTGTGCTTGTGTGTGTTTGTGTGTGCATGACTGTGTGTGTGTACGAGTGTGTGTATGTGTGCATGTGTGCGAGCATGTATGAATCCGTGTTCGTATGCGAAGGCATGTGTATGCGTGCATGTACTAATGTAAGGCCATGCTTGTGTGTGAGAGCGTGGAACCAGACAGAGGTGAAAGGTTACAGGGAAATTGGGGTAATAAATACCATTTCCTTGGGTCACCCCTTATACCCATTTCAAGAGTACCTGACACGGCAGTGAAACGGCAGATTTGGAGGCACAGGAAACTCACCTGGGATTTCATCCTGATTGACAGCTCCTGCTGGCTCAGTTTCCTCAATCTCAATAACAGGGAGGCAAAAAAAACCCTACTAATCAGGCCTGGAATGACACAGGCAAGCCATTCTCAGCCCAAACCAAATAAAAAACAGCCCTCGGATGCCAAATTTCCTTTGGTGAACTCTCTGCCAGACAGCAAGCCAGTTCCAGCCTTTTTTAGGGGGGGTGGGCGGGTGGGAAAGGACCCCTTTTCACACCCTGGTTCCCAGAGAGTGGGTGTGTTCTGCTTTGTGTTGAGCGTTTAACAGAAGGTGAACAACACACAGTGCCGAGGTGTCATCAGACACCCCATAAGCCCTGAGGCCAGCAGTTAGCAGTTAGCACGGGGCCGCTAAGGTGGAGAGATAGGGACAGCAGAATGCTGTGATGTCATCAATCTCCTATGACTCACGGTTGCCCGGCCTCGACAATGTGGACTCCATCAATACGAACGCAGGCCTGTGTGCGTGCTCGCAATTCAATTCAGCCTGACAGGATACACGCACAAACCAGACCAGGGTGACATATTTTATCTGAAATACTTTAACCCTTTCGACACCAGAAAAATACCCTCACATTGGGCATTGATTAGCATTTTCAAATATGCATTCATTAGACTTCTGTCCTGTTATCCCTTTATATGCATGTATGGGATCCTACAAAGTTATAAGTGAGTAACTGATATGACATATGAATTAAGATCATGCAGATTTATTTTTTCTTTGCATAATTTAGCCTGCCAAGCACATTTAGCTCAGCCATTCGGTCAGGCCTGGGTTTAAACGGGTCTGCTCAAGCTCACCGTCATAAGATAACCAAGGAGGCTGAACTCTGACCTTTCATTCCTGGCGAGCAGTAGTCTCAGACTCAGGGAGTGAGACATATTCAAAGGCATCCCTGACTTATAGAGGCAACAGGAGATCAACCCTTGCGCTGATTAAAAGCATGTTGATATGCATTTAGTCCATAAACAGATTCAGTCTGGTTTTGCTTTAAATTCCCTACATCAATATGATTGCTGCATGCTTACCAAAGCTCAGTTACTCTCCCTGAAGTTAATGGCAGAGACAGAATTGTAGGCACATTTTTCTGAAAAATATCAAATTGTAAAATGGAAGTATTGTTTTAAACAGTAATATGCTCCATATAGAAATATATAGAAACAGACAAAATTGTCAAATCATCCGGTTACAAAATGAATTGGGAAAAATCAATCCTTCCCATCACTCTCAATAATTCTGCCAAACATGTGCATATGCCCAACTTTACATATCAAGGCTTTTGCATGTCTTCCAACTTTCCACTTATTTGTAAAGAAAATGCACACTTTTCTTTACACTTTTATGTCTCCTGCATTGACCCTCATCCTCTCACGATGGGGTCTCAGGCATTCCTCATCACCAAATTTCTGCTCAAGGTGAAACGGATAATCTAGGGCTTGAACTCGATTGGTTTGTCATTTCGGCAAATGTCTTCACAGCCCCGAAACCCCCAGTTCTTCAGCTTGTTAACGGCAAGCCGATACACGAGGCATAAGCCACCCCCTGCAGGCGTGATAAGATTAATCTAATCTTCAGTCCCATCTGCAATACACGTAATACTCATGCTACAGGGACTTGCATGCACGTTGGACCCACGTGGCAGATTATTTATGAAGATTTTGTGGCTTTTCTATAAACATGGATCCGCATTTGTTCCTGTTCAATGATCACTGCATCAATAAAAAAATAAAAATCTACAATCGTGGATCACCACAGCAAATCTGTCCTTACATACATGGCTGGCCCATTCTAGAGATATAACACGAACTCAACACTCAATATCGGTCATCCCTAAAGCCCATATTTGGCTGTGCCTCTTGAATGCATTCTTAGGACAGGGCTCATCAAGCTGTATCTAACACTCTCATTCATCCAAAGAGATTCATTGTCTTTTTATATTTTTGATGTGGCATCAGAGTGAATGGTTACTGTTTGTTTAATGAGAACAGGTCCTAACACTTCATAAGGGTGCTGGCCAGGCCGCAGACATATGGTCCTATACCTTTGTCTGCCAGCTTCTCAAAGCCTGTGACACAGACGTATGACCCCACACCTATGTCTGCAAGGTGGATGCAGTAATACTTATCCTAAATCTCCCATACCTAGCTTACCTGACCCAGAAACTAGATTTTATATTTTATTATATTATGTTGATAAAACAATATGGTGTTAAAACCCACCATGTTAGCAGTAATACTTATCCTAAACCTCGCATACCTAGCTTACTTGAGCCAGAAACTAGATTTTATATTTTATTATATTATGTTGATAAAACAATATGGTGTTAAAACCATGTTGTAGCTGCTATCCACATGGACTCTTTTGTTAAATTTGGTTTGCCAAACGTCAGAACTCTTTCTCCCAAAGCGGTTCTTGCGTACAATGGATAATGTTAATGTCTTGTTAATTACGGATAATAATCTCAATGTATGTTTAAAGGAAATCTGGCTCAGGCCTGATGATTATGTTTCACTAAATTAGGCATCTCCTATGAGTTTTTAAGTACTCAGATCTTGTACACCAAGAAGCACTCTAAATATGGTTGCCCCTCTTAAAAGAACTAAATGTCGTCAGAAGAATCTTGTTCCATGGTACAATGAAACTACCCGCGCCCTGAGGCATTCAACAACAAAAAATAGTTCATTGCTTTGCATGGAAGGATAGCTTTCTTCAATAAAAGCAAGACCTTGTATCTGATAGACCTGCCTATTTTTCTAATCTGATTGAGCAAAATAAATATAAGCCAAGATTTTTGTTTAACACAGTAAACAAATGAACTAAAACAATTATTATATAATGGTAGCTATTCCATTCATTTTAGTAGTAATGGTTTCATGAATTACTTGAAACCATTAGAGCCCAGATCTCTTCTTCTGGCATCACTCTTCCTAAAATCTGCAAAAAGCCCAGCATGCTGACATCACAGGAAGCTTTACTGACAGTAATACTAAAATGGTCTGCTCCAATTGACAATGATGAGCTGACCAAACTGGTTATGTCCTCAAAACCAACCACCTGCCTGCTTGACCCAATACCAACAAAATTGATTAAAGGTGCTAGGCCAGCACATGCTGAAAATTATTAACACATCCCTATTAACAGATATGTACCAGAGTCCCTAAAAGAGTATATTATTAAGCCACTGCTTAAGAAACCAAATCTCAATCCAAATAATTTGAAAAATTATCGACCAATCTCAAACTTCCCGTTTAAAAATATATATATATTATAGAAAGCTGTTGCAAAGCAACTCAATGCCTACCTCCATACAAACTGTATCTATGAAATCTTCCCGTCAGGATTTAACCTCAACACAGCACTGAAACAGCACTTATAAACAACCTCATACTGTCAACAGACTGCAACTCTGTCTTTTCTTGCACTTCTTAACCTAAGTGCAGCTTTTGATACTGTCGATCATGAGATTTTATTGGACGGACTACAGGGCTGAATTGAACTTTCCTGGTTCAGATCATACTTGTATGACTGAAACCAGTTTGTTCAATTAAATGAAGAGTCAATGCTGGGCCATTACTTTAATCCATGCTTGTGATCATTTTTCTAAAGGTCTGTTGGAATATGTAAGCACAGCCTCTCCACTTTTTGCAGTTTTTCCAAAAGGAAATAAAAATTCAGAACAGCAAAATAAAAGAACATTCACCAACTGTGGTAGCAAGAGGTGATTTCTCCAACAGATTGATTGAGGAGATGTGTAAAGAATCTGTTTATTTTCCACAAGAAGGATTAACTCTCTAAAAAAAGGTGCTAAAAACAGTTTGGCACTTAATGTGCGAAACAGAAAGTAGGAAGCAGGTCTTATATTTATTCACGCATCCGAACCAGACTACGGTTTCAGCCTCTTGCGCTGCAGAAGCTCTGTGTCTTATCATGCTTGGCACAGATTAAAATGAGCTGGGTAAACCCTGTCAGATAGCCTGGCTATCAGCCTTGGAGGGATCATGCTATGAGCTTTGAGCTGCTCGATCCTGGGAGAAGCCCGGTGAGTAAACACCACCTCCTTCGCCTTCCTCTCCAAAAAAAAAGCTGATTAAAGGGGCGGCCGTCTCTCTCCCTGGCCCCTCTGCGCAGAGCCCAGACAGATTTTCATGAATATTAAGTGCAGGATTTGGGTCTGGGGCTGAAATTGGAAATCACAAGTTTGACTAATCAGCTGCAGCCCAGGGGCGGTGATAGGAACCGGGGGGGGGGGGCGGTGGGGGTGGGGGATGTGGACAGAACGGATTGGTGTGTGGGGGGGGTTAATTCCGGCTCGTTCCCTTCTTCCAGAGACTCAACCTGAGACCCGTCACGGTTCCCAAACCAAGAACGGACAAGAGTGACGGGTCGGTGGTCCCAGTTGCCCTGGTGATAACCTATTTGAATTTCAAATTCACATTTTCGAGTCCTTGGGTTGGTCAGCATGGATGGATTCATACCTTGCAGGTAGAGGAATCGGCTAGCGGTGGAACAGGGCTGAACTGCGCAGCTTGTGGCGGGGCGCTTGTGGAATCAACACTGATAATATTGTGATGCAATATTTTTAGAGAAGGCATATTTCATGGACTCAGAAACGCACGCTTGCATTAAATCACTCTTATCCAGAGCGACTTACAACGCAAGACCACATAAGTGCATTCACATGAGTTCTATGAGCAACAATGGCGTAGACCTGGCTAACAGTACTCCCAGACCAGCGAGTCTATGTGCAACATCACTAAAACACTCATGTAAAAAGCCAAACAAATGGCAACAAGAGGCTGCTAAAAAATAAAGCGGAAAACCAGACAATTCAGATGTAGCATCGCTCCCCAAGTCAGGGGTCATTTTATAGAAGATTATATGAAATATTATATTAAAGGAGCATGCTCTTAGGGCTCATTCAGAATTCAGCCTGTGAAACCCATCACCTGATGAAGCCTGGTGACTACGCAGCTCTGTGGCTTCCCACCACAACATGGCCGATGATCAATCGCTCTTTGTCTTTTCTTCCCCATTAGAAACATGTCTGACATCGCTTACAGCACGCAGTGCTCATCCATCCGTAGAAAATACATTTATGACACGAAACGGTAAAGCGATGAACCAGACATTTTCAATAAAGAAGGGTCCCCTAGACGTTTAACCAGCAGCAGACTGCACTGGACAGACGGCGAACGGCGCGCTGGAGAGAAAGAGTGACTCAACGCTTCCTTCTCCCTGCAGCCCTGGCGTTTCTGGTCTGGATCGCGGATGCAGGTCTCTGACATAAATACACATTCAGGATCCACCTATTGTGGAATATATACAATTCATAACTATTTTTACTGTATACAATGTATGTGTGTGTGTGTGTGTGTGTGTGTGTGTGTGTGTGTGTGTGTGTGTGTGTGTGTGTGTGTGTGTGTATTATACAATATTGCATATTTACAAACATCTTCCAGGGAGACTGTCAAGATAAATCTATAATAATATTGTCATAATTTACACATTTGTAGAATGATTACAAAGATCAAGTTGGTGGAGTTATTTGCTTTCCTTTTCTGTTTTGTGCTTGGGCAGGTTTCATTTTTCCACTGGCATATAAAAGCAAAGTGTGGTGTGAAGCTCCAGCTTTATTATTGTAGGTTCGTACGATATTCGCTCCTGTTAGCAGAGAAACTCAATACGGCTGACTTCATTAAGATACCCTTGGTCATTAAGTCTTGTTTAAAAAAATAAATAAAGAGGGTTAGACTCCAAGAGAAGGCCCCGGTGGAGCGATTTAAAGGAACGTCTGGCTCCAAACACGCATGGCATCACTTCCGCATTAAAGACGGTCAATACAGAGCAATTTGATGTCATGTAGAAGATTCTGGCTCCACAGCTTTATTATTACTCTCGTCCAATGCTGGCTTGGTCCCAGGGCATCCCATAACTTCGCCCGGTGTCACGCCCTGCGATTTGGCTCTTCATCCAGGCGTCAAAGGAGCCCCACGCAAGACCCATTCTTCCCAAAGTACAAATTCATTTGAACCGCATCTGACTGTAAAAGGACCCGCCTGGGAGAAGAGAAGGCATGCAATATGTGAAAGGACCTGCATGGCACGTAAAAGGATGACATTATGTTTTCTGTGAATAAACGGGACAGGGAAATTACGTAGTGCTGTTTTAGTATGCCTCACAGGAATTTCTGTACCGCGACAAAAGTTCAGGCGAGGAGGACCTGCAATTCTGCACTTGAAATTGTGCCCAAAAGTTAAAGTTTTAGTTTTGAATACCTGCGATAACACAAAAACCTCCCCCTGGGGCCCCCGCGGGTCTACGTTAATTGAGGTTTGTGGCATTGCTATCTGGTTTGTAGAAGCAATGAAACTCCTTTAATGATAAAAAAAAAGGATTGTGGATGATCTGATTTATTTCCTGGCTCTCATTCAGAGAGAGAAATTAGAAAGACAACTCTTAAAAATAGAAAACTAACAAGAGTTCTTCCAGCAGGCCTAGCATGGCCCATGGGATCGGCAGAAGGCGTGTTAAATTCAATTACTCTGCCAGGTGTCGTGCCCAGATTCAGAGGAATACAATAAAAAAACCTTCATCTGGATTTCAGAGGCTGTGTGTAAACAAATCCACGCCCCACGCCCTGTTACAGAACACGGTCACTCTCACATGAGCATCCTCCAACATAGCTTCAGAAATAATATCTCGCAGAACAGTACCTCAGTGCTTGTTTACATGAAAAACAGGTCAGATGCTTCCCGGAAAGCACACAGAGAGGGATGAGGTGCATTCATATACAGTAAAACAGCTGACAGCTATGAGCTGGGAGACAGAAGCTCTTTCCCAGGCATCACCCGCAAGAGCTCCTTACGCTCGAGGTGCCTGCTGTTTCAGGTCCCGCGATCTCATTCTGCGGCCGCCTCACATCTGCGGATGAAAAGATCTCTGGGAAATCTGACCATGGCTCTGGTTATGTTATGTAGTTATGTGATGGAGCCCTTGGTATTGAGTAAAAGGCCCGCCGCTATGACTGGCAAAAACACAAAAAGACAGGTGCAGTGTGCAATATGTTGATGCGTGTAGACTCGGTGGTAGCTATAGATGGGACAGGAGTTTTCCCAGTTTAGGGGGGTGTGTGGTTTGGTGTTTGGGTTCAGGTACACAGGCCCCTACTCCTGTGTCAGGTCCTTCTATTTATTTCAATTTGCCCTCCCCACACAAACTCGTCGCCCGTCTCTACGAGGCAAGCTAATTCTCAGAGGGCAGCGAACTCTGCTTCCTTCGAGATGGGATTCGCCCACCCACGTTCTTGAGACACGCTTACGCGCTTCTCAACTAGTTTGTGCCGGCTCACCCTCCACCCTCCCCCTGGGGCGGACAGCCAAACACCGCCTCCGATCGGAGCTCCCCACCAGGGCCGGTCTGGCACAGTCAGGTTTCGACCCACGACTGTAATAGGCAGCTCACACTCGTGAACGAGTGCATTAGACCGATACGCTACTGGAGGCACCGTCAGCTCCTTTTATAATACACTGCTGTGCTTTAGTTTATTTTAGTTTAATTTTTAGTTTGGGAACACTAACAGGAGGCTGCCAAAAACCAATACGGCCCTGTCGAGTGACAGTGCAATTTGAGCTTACAACTTGTTAACGGTAGAATTTCTTTATGGGAGGTATGCTAATTAAATGTGAAAATTATTGTCATGCCACAAAACGATTCAATTTCATTTCATTACAACGTGTGCCCAGTAATGTGTTGTTGCTGTGAAGTGCAGCTTGACGGTATTGCTCTGGTCCCTGCTCTTGTCCCTGAGTCCCCTCACTCTAGAGGGTGTTGTAACGAAACATGCAGTAAAGGGGCGTGTAAAAAAAACCTGTCACTGTAGAGACATACGCTGTAAAGATCCGTCGGTATAAATACACACGGTTTAAAGATCCAACGTTATAGATACATACGTTGTAAAGATCCGTCGTTATAGAGATATACGCCGTAAAGACCTGTCGCTATAGAGATATGCGCTGTAAAGAGCCGTCGCTGTACAGGCCTACTCTGTAAGTAAATGGGTCTTGCAATTAATGGCGTGACATGCCTAGTTTCTGTCACCACGGAAATGGATGGTGCTGGCAGAAACTGGGTGGTGAGTGAAGGAGAAATTCAAATTCAAGAGCACTTTATCTGTTAGAGGGAAGGCACGTGGAAGTGTTTATTTCAAGGTCCTGATGAAATTCATAAAGGACTTTGGCGCGTCCCGTTAAAGCACTAGTCCTGGGTGCAGGGACGCCCTATGGTTTGGGATGAAATACGGACCATACGCGTGGGGGATGTCCCGTGGGGCAATGGCCAATTCGTCTCAGTGTTGCCTAGGGAGCAAGGGTTTCCCATGCCTTATTGCGCAATAGCGACGCCTCTGGTTGATTGGGGCAGCTGCATTTGCCTGTGCCAGCTGCAGAAGAAGTAGTATAATAAGCGTGATGGCTGCTGTGAAGGGCAGCGGTGGCGAGCCACTACCAATCTCTCCTCAACTGATGGCGAACACTGCAGCGATGGCACAGACCGACAAATATGATCTGAAAGTCAAAATCGGAATGAAAGTACAAAAATAGAAGGGCTAAAAATTGTTCAAAAATAACTTTGTAAGAACTTTTCTTACTTTTGATTGACTATTAAATTCTTTGTTGTTGTTTATTGATGTGGAAGGAAAGAAGAAAAAGAAGGAGAGGTAAAGGAAATACAGGGAGAAGGAAGGGTGAAAAGGCAAATGAAAAGAAAACATTTTGCACAACGAGGGGGGCTGGGAACTGAGGGGGCTGGAAAGGATGTTGGGGGACTGGGGACCAGTGGGGTGGGCAGGGGGCAATAGTTAAGCGAGGTGAGGGAGGGTGGGGGGTAGGGTCAGAATAATAATAAGAAAGTTACTTTAACTGTTTTTAGCCGTTTGTGGCACAGTTCTGTGTGCAGAGTATAGTTTTCATCCCACGTGGTTCTGAGTTAAACTTTCCCTTCAAGATACAAGTTTAATATGTGTACAGAGGGGGGGGGGGTGCACAGGACAGTGGGTAATACCACGGGTTTCGGTTTGCTGGGCATGTGTCTACGAAAGGACGAAAAAACACAACCATCGCCCTTTTCAATGGCAGACAGCTAATTTTGTGACATCACTAGCCCTACCGAGTGGAACAAGACACGGTCGAACTGACAACTCTCTGTGTCCTTCTATTTACAACTGGTGGAAACTGCAGCAGTAAGCAGCCATGAGAACGGAATAACAGAAGGATGCCTGATGATGACAACATTCATTTTCATTTGGACACACTTGGATAAAAATGGAACTACTACCATGTTCAAGACATTAAAACCAGTCACACCAACACAGCTTAAAAAAAAACCTTCACGAGAAAGTAATGAATAAAATCAGACTAATTTGTTACCATTAGAGTTACAATTAACATGTGTAAATGAGCCTGGTTTGGGAACGCATATCTCTAATTGCAATGCAGATACATGGATTTCGAATCCCTGGAGTTTAACAAGGGTCGATTCATATTGTGTAGATATATGCTGCAGCCACTGCTTGCTCATTTAATTTCAGATTAATTATTGTCTGTTTGTAACTGGCAAAACTGTGACCTCTGCTGCCTATGTGTAGAGGCGAATAGTCATATCATGCCACAGCAAGACATCCTGCGAATACTCACATCCCAAAAGAGATTCTGTGGATGACCCTGGACCAAGGGAGTTTAAAATCTATCACAAAAAATGTACACTCACTGGTCTGGGAGTGTTGTTAGGCAGATCTGTGTACACTGTTGCTCATAGAACTCACTTGGATGCACTTATGTTCTCTTGTGTTGTAAGTCTCTCTGGATAAGAGTGTCTGCTAAATGACTGCTATATAATATATAACATAAGACTGTTGGTAAGTCTGGAGAAAAAGGGAAAGCCTGTCCACACCCGATGGCCTCATGGGCCAACGGCTTTGTTTGCGCGTGGGCCTTCGTCTCCCACAATCCCTCAGTCTCTAGAAGGTTCTAATGGCTTCCACACCGGGCGTGTTCGTGAGGCCACCTTCAAGTGCCCCCCTCTCTGCACATTGGACTCTGCTGATCAAGCAAACAGCCACACATGCATCATCTAGATGCTCTCATTCCCACGAAATAACCCAGAGAGCAACGCAAGGCCTAATTTTCCCCTCTTAAAAAGCCCATGTTGTGCACACTCCCCTGCTTCCAGTGGCCATTACGGACAATTCCGAACGGCCCAATTAGCAACGAGGCGTCCCTCAGAAACTCGTTAATGTAATAAGCCACTAAAGCCGAATAAGAAACCCAATCCCGCGAACACGGTAACAACGCTAATACGACTACGCGGGGGCAACTGGGGGGACGCAATGCATTTTAATTCTCACTCTGTCCAGAAAGCCGATACGGCAGCATACGTTTCGGTCGCCGGCTCATTAGTCAACATTGAGCGTTTGGGAACAAAATCGATGCCTTCAGAACACGCAGGGCGGCTATGGCCTGAGCCACTGGCTGTATTTTCCTTATTTTTTACCCCGACTTCGAGAAACTGAGTAACTTTATTCAATGTTAATAAAGGAGACTCCACACAAATATTTTGGTTGGTTGCTTGATTGAATAATGAATTGATTGATTATTAAATTGGTTGGTGGATTGAGTGATTAATTAATTAATAAAATACCATATCTAGTCAGAAATAAAAATCATTATAATAAATAGACTAATTGATTATAAAGAATGGGGGGAAAAGTATATATATAATTAAATAAAAGTATTGTTTAGAAATCTATTTGGAGAACAACTCTATGCTGGAGACTAACTTGTGTATATTTTTGTACTATTTGTACACCAAAAAAAAAAAAAAAAAAAAAAAAGGAAAAATGGCCCAGTCTGCAATGGCCCTGTCTGAGTCTAGGCCGCAGGGCCCGTTTGTGGGGTATGAGTGCTCATATCCCCTCAGCTTTATTAAGGTCCTGGAGGACTCATTTCAGCTTTATGGTTAAATTAACATTCTGATGGGGGCTTTAAGCCTGGATTATTGGAGAACAGTGTATTTACGAAGCTGCGAGCGGTGTGCGTTTTCGTAGCTGCAGGGCTATTCAGGGGTGCCTCGTATAGACTCCACCCCCCCGCTGTGTGGGATAACACATGAACCCCCCCCTGCAGTCCTGGGGTGATTCTTCCATATGGAAATGTTAACCTGGTTTTGGTGGAGGCGTGTAAGTGCCCCCTTGTTGTGTCCATTAGAAGTAAGAGAGGCCCAGTGCCCCATGCTTGCTTATTTGTGGACCAAACAGATCAGAGGAGGGAGAGGAGGGCCTTTTCTGGATTTCATGCCAACTTCTGCTCTTCACTTAATTAGCCCAAGCATTTAGGTGATCAGGCGTTTGAGCTCAATTTATTGTTAAGATCATGAATGACAGCTGTTATTGTGTCCCTATATGAAATGTTTTACTGTGCTATAATCTACAAGTGAATCAGAATTGGTGTACACAACTAAGCTAATTAGCCAAATGAGCAAGGGTAAAGTGGTGTAAACAAAAACCTGGATACACACCGGACCTCCAGGAACGGAGTTCCCCAGCCCAGATGCTGCTCTATGGCAGGGCTGCTTTGGTTCTGTCTTCTACTGGGTGTGCAGGCTTTTGTTACAGCCCAGCACTAACACACCTGATTTCATGAATCCCTTCAGGAACAAATCTGATTTCATGAATCAACTGCTCATCTCATCATGACAATGAATATTTGAATCAGGGCTGCAGGTGTGCTGATGCCCAAAACACTGTGGGTCCTCCTTTACAACCCTGACACCTTCACTATGTACATTTTAAACAGAGGTCCTAACCGGCCGTTGCTCATTTTAGTTTGGCATGTAGGTCTGCCCCCAGCATGACGACACCATTTCACACAGTACACATATGTATACACACTATATACATATATGTGTGCGTGTGCAAATTATTGATACATTTTCTCACCCTCTTGTTGGACACCCATTAATCTTTTGTGTTTTTGTTTTTTTACCATTACCGCTACTTTTATCTGGCCGTGCAATAGACGTTGACGTCATTTTCCATTTATGTCCTGAAAAAGCGGTTAAGAACAATTATTTAGTTTGAGTCTGTGAGCCACAGAGCTTTCCTCTGATCCAGAGCCAGTTTTGTATTACTGACTAACAACAACAAGGCGCTTCTCTGAAACACTGTACAAAGTCATAATCACCAGATGGCTACAGCAACAATAGCCTTTTCAGAACGGGAAATAATGCTAATCGCTCTGCTTTTTACAAACGGGAGACAAATATTCAAAGACCGGCGGTGACGGAACAATAGCCAAGTTGTGCGGTCGACGGTGAGACACCTCTGGCAGCACCCAGACCAGGGTGTTTGTTTTTGATGAATGCTCTGGAAGTGCACCTTCAGAAATCTCCAAATGAGTGGTTTAGACTGCCAACAAACCTGGCCGCTGATGACGAAGACCCTGAGCACTCGGTGTGAAGTGAGTAATGGCTGCCCTGTAAATACGTTACTTATTCTGGGGGATATTTATCACTGCCCCGCCGAACGTGGTTTAAAAATATCCCGCCCCCTCCAAGAAAACTATTTTAGACGATGAATAAGTGCAAAAAAAATCCAGATCACCCGCTCCTCTTGCCGTAATGAGATTTATTAGCGATACGTTGGCTCAGAGATGGAAAACATATTGGAAGTCAATTATCTAGTGGAACTGCTGACCGCAACCCTACTGGCGAGCTGGGAAACAATTTCAGATGCTGTTCACCTTTATAAAACACACAGACACAGGCAAACACGCACGCACACATACAAACACCCATGCTCACACGCCCACATAGTCACGCATACAAACAAAGACGCGTGCACGCGCGCGCGCACACACACACGCTCACCCTAACCTCAGAGGCCTGCGTAGCACAGAATCAAAGTGAAAGGCTCATCTTGCAACTTCTTGCATTTCACATCCACCGCAATCCTTAAATGTGATTGTCATCACTTCAAACCTTTACGGCCTTGAAGAGCATGAAGGCTCACACTTCTGACTATTTCAGAGGTTACCCAGAAATAAAAACATATGAAATAGGGAACACAAAATTGGGAAAAGTAGTAGCAGTTTCATCCCCAATCAAACTGATTTCACTCTCAAAAAAATTAGCCTTATTTGTGGACCAATCTCCTCCACTTCATGTTCTGTGTGTTATATTTAGCACTTCATATACATTTAATTAAGTTGCAGGCAGACACTGAAACCTCAAAGCCTTTTCTGTTCTTTTACTTTCCATGAGGAAAGCCATGATACTGAAACGACAATAAAAGAAACTTCTGAACCACAGAAATGCCCTTTCTTTGACCTTGGCTCAAGCGCATTTCCTTCACTATGAGTGACTATAATAAAAAAACGGATATTCTCGGGGCTCTGCAGGACTTTGTCATTACAGGCTGTAATCCTTTCAGGAAGATTAGGCTTTCAAGCCAGTCTGGCTCATTTGACAGGTCATACAGCAGACTGTACATTGTCATTCACTCAAAAAAAAAAAAGTTTATAAATTAGATTCAGCAAAATGTTTAATAGTTCACTCATGTCAAATATTTGCCAGATTTCTCAAGCTTTGTCTCAAGAGTTTCCCCCTATTAACCAATAACCACTTCAAAGCTTGGAAGGCTTGTGGATACCAGAAATCTGGAGGGAAAATAAAAAACAGAGGCACAGTGCTGAGAAAACACAGTCATTGTGTTTGACACAAACTATGTGGGGGTTCACTCTGAAAGAAGCAGCTTGGAGGACCACATTAAGGCTGAGCATGTCAGTGTTCTTTGTGCAAATGCAATAAATATTTATATCAATGCAAGTGTCACAGCACATTGCTCCATGTTTATATTTTATATAATCAAAGTGATGGTGACTGAAAATGTACAGTAACGAACATCAATCATTCACTGATATGGAATTCATATTGTGATTAGTTATTTAGCACAATGCCTTTCAGTTCAAAAGGGTCCACCATATTAAGCCTGCTGACAGACCAAAAGCACAGCATCATTAAAACAGATGCACGTTTTAAACCAAAGATCTTAGCTCAAGCCTGCTACACCAGAGATTGTGTTTGTGCATATATACATGCTCATATCCAAGGGGATAGCTCTTTCTCTGAATAAACCCTACAGGTAACACAAAGTGAAACAGCACAGGATTTTAGCCATTATTTAGCAGCCGTGGTGGAAGCGGAAAACCTAACCAGTGCTGAACACAGTAAGCCTACCACTCAACATTTTATTGGGATTGTTTCATGGAAATAGAAAAGAAAAGCTATTTTCTAGAGCAAAACATGACTCTAAAGAACACCGGTCTACAGCTGTGCAACACAACAAATGCAACATGAGAGCCACGCCTGGAGAAAGGCCTTGTGTTATGTCCACACCCTAGACTGCCAGTAACAACAACAATATCAACTTTATTTGTATACCACCTTTAGTACAAAACAAGCATCCCAAAGTGCTTCACAGAAACAAGAGTAAAATACAGATAAAAAGAATAATGGTAGTAACAGACTCCTCACGAGTGGCCTATCCAATATGGCCTCAATAAAATCAAATAAACTATAAAAACTATGACTTATGACTATTATTATGAATTCCAATTCCTATTATTCTTATTCAACAACAATCTAAAAAACAAAATTATATATATATATAAACACCAAAAATGTCTCCAAAAAAGATTCAAAGTTATAGATTCACGGCATTACAACAGGGAGTTATGGTCATGCACACCATCAGTGGGTTTGGCATCAGAAGAACGCTTATGTTGAAAAAGCCCCACCTAAATACCTTCATTGAGATATGGTGGTGGATCTTTGATGTTATGGGGTTCTTGTTAAGTTCAATGGAATCATGATCTCCAGCATGTACTAAGACATTTAGGCCAAAAACCAGGGCCCGTATGTACAAAGATTCTAAGAGTAGGAGTGCTGATCTAGGATCAGGTTCCCCCTGTCCATATCCTAACCATATCTATTATGAGCTAAAAGGCTAAACTGATCCTAGATCAGCATTCCTACTCTTAGAATCTTTGTACATACGGGCCCTGGTTTTCTCTGCCAGGAAGCTGAAACTTGATCTGTCACAAATTGATCTTTCAGCAAGGCAAAAATCTCAGGCACACCTCAAAATCAACCAAAAAATGGTTGTCGCACCACAAAATTACTGTTTATGCAATGACCATCTCATTTTCCAGACTTGAACCTGAACTCAAATTTGTGGTTTGAATTAAAGACAGACAGACCACAATCGCAGACCAAAGGATCTTGAAAGATACTTTATGGAAGAATGGTCAAAGACCCCCCCAACCAATATGTTCACCAATCTCATAAAACACTATAGAAGATGACTCAGTAGTGTTATCCAAGGGGAGGGTGCACAAAGTACTGAAAAGAGGGGTATGAATAATTGTGACATTCTTGGTGGGGGAAAAAATATTAATTAGTTAAAAATATTTTTCTCTGAGCAATTGTATGTGTAAAATAATATTTCCCCATTTGTTTGAAAACACAATATAACTAATTAACCTTATTTTATACAGCCTAGTTTGCTCATCTTTATCAAAGGTGTGAATCATTTGGGGTTGACTGTATATACACAGACGTTTGTTCACAATCTTTGGGATGGAAGAACGGATCATTCACGAATAAATCACTAAGATAATGTTTTTGCTTCGACAGGATTACTTCCAACTGGAGAATGTGGTTTCAATAGAGTTTAAAGCATTTACAAACAATTATTACTGAGAACCATTTGAAAATGTACGTGTGGTATTCCTACATCTGTTTGTAATTAAGACTCCTCTCACGGAAAGAATTTCACAAATCCGAGTTTCCCCCCAAGAAATCAAACAAGCATATGCTGTACATACTACTTTATGATACGGAGACATTTTTAAAATAATTTATATTTCTCAGGGTGCACATGTAACAGTGTTTTTATGTGATCTAGAAAGGTGTATGGTCGCTCTACACATTGTGCAAATGAGAGTTAGTATGTATTATTATTATTATTGTTGTTGTTATTATTGTGATTGCGGACACATGATCAAAGCCACTACAATGTTTCATCTTTATCAAAAGTAATGCCTTGATCTTCACAAACATTTTATATATCCATCCAAATATGATAAAACAACACAAATCAGTCACGTATGCACATATGAACGTTATGTACCAGAAACCATATGAAAAACATACTACAAAGAAACATATAAAACATATAAAAAGAATATAGTGTCAAAATATATACTGGGTAAGTATGATACTGGATAATAAAAAAACAAAGATCAGTGCTACTCACTGAAGGCATGGAGCAGTTTGTACAAGTCCATACATTAAACAAAACAATGTACACAGTGAAATATATACACGATATAAATATAATCATTAAAATATAAAAACCTGCATACTGTAAAGCCCAAGCCACAGTGTAAAGCTGCAATGTTGTGTATTGATGCCGGTGATTCTTTGCCTCATGTTGAATGTTTTAGGCTGCTGATTTAAGCTGCACAGAATACAGACTCCAAACAACTTGCTCGTTCGCTGTTTGGATAAAAGCGCTCAGGACCAGCCCATGCTCTCTGTACCTGGCAAAAAATGCTCTCTCGCCCCCCACAAACCCGGAGCCGTGCTCATTAAAGCTCGGGAACAATTGGCTATACACGGAGAGAGAAACTGAGGAAAGTGTTGTTCTCCCCTGTAAACCGTAACCGCGTGGTAACGAGCGTGTCCTTTGCAGACCACAGTGGTAGGCGTGTGGCGCCGGGCGCGCGGTTAGCGTCCAGCGATGACTCTACCCAGAAGGTCGTGCTCAACACACTGCGGCAGCGGGAACCGTTAGATCGTGGATCCTGGTTTTATTTGACAGGGGGCGGTGCTGACACGTTGTCGATGCCGGGTCCCCTGAGGCACGCCGGACTAGCGGGGGTCGAGACGCAGGTTACAGGGGGACACGCAGGTGTGGCATTACTGGCAAGTGTTGCTCAGTGGAGAGCACCACTGCTGGTGGCGCGTTTTTAAACACAGAGGAGAGACAGCGGTGTCTTTGCTTTGCCTTCCCCCCGCGGGACGGGGTTGCCTTCCCTCCCCTCCTTCATCAGAAGCAGCTGAAGCCCAACGAGCACTCAGAGAGAAAGGAAAAGCCATCAAACAACGGACAGAGCAAAATAAATAGTCTCTGAATGATCTCTCTCTCCTCCAAACAGCCTGCTCATTGAGGCTCTCTACCAAGGCTACCCCACGTCACCAGCTGATGTTTTCATGGTGACCATTTCCTGTTTCGGGGCAGGGACTTCCTGTTTGTCTTCCACCGCTCCATGCACTTCCCAAACAAGCCTATTTCAGCTCCTCCGACACCAACACTCCTCCTGAGCCAAACTCACGCACATAAGATGGCTGCTGCTGATACCACAGCAAAACACTATTATTAATCCTGTGACTGGAGTTCACTATTCCATGAGTCATTGTGACCACAAAGCATCCCAGAATGCAAAAAAACCCACCTCAAAACTCATAAACATCAACAGGCCATAAGAGTCTTATATGATCGGTCTCAAAACACAGTATCACCACGCTACGGTGGCTCTGAGACACAGCGAAACACCTCTCCCACAGGGATAAGACAAAACACAGTCCGAGATAGGGGTGGAGTCCGTTCAATTTCAATTCACTTACTTCAAGAAATTAATTTAAATTCAATTAATTAATTGAAAAATTCCCTTTAATTTTTCAATTACTCAATTGAATTTCAATTGAGGAATTTCATTAAATTGGAACATCAAGGGCATTTTTTGAATTCATTAGCTAAATTTCAATTCACTGAATTGAATTGCACTGAAACAGAATGGACCCAGAGCCCATCTTAGAGAACAGCACAGTAGCCACATACTGGTGAGAGGAGCGCCCCCTACCTGTCGGCTGAGGGAGGGCGGCCGTTGCGCGACTTGTTGACTTGGGTGTAGAGCGTATCCAGGGACTGGGCGTCATCCCTGGGGCTCCTGGAGGGGTCGTATGGCCCAATGCCTGCATACGTGTGCTCCTCCTCAGAGCCCAGCGGCCGGCCTACATCCAGGATCTCCGCGTAGTCCCGCTCCCGCGCCTGCCGCTCACGCAGCTCACGTGTCTTCGCCTGGATCCTGGAGAGAGAGGGAGGTAGAGAGAGGTAGAGAGAGAGAGAGAGAGAGAGAGAGAGAGAGAGAGAGAGAGAGAGAGAGAGAAAGAAATGCTAAAGAGGAGGGTCTGGGCAATTTCTGGTTTTACTAAATGCTAAATGCAGGTTTAACTCCAGTCCTGGAGGGCCACAGCATTTGCTGGTTTTGGTTTGCTTCAGCACTTAAGTGATTAATTTCAAGGCACTGATTGGCTAGGGTCAACACACCTCATTTCACAAGGCCTAAATTAGCTCCTGGTTCAAAGGAAACCACAAAAATCTGCAGACACTGCGGCCCTCCAGGACTGGAGTAAAACCTGCAGGCACTGCGGCCCTCCAGGACTGGAGTTTGACACCCGAGCTCGTAGTTATACTGCATGTAGTGTTTAGTACAGAATGGAATCTGGGGCAAGAGGAGCCCAGACAATCATTAGCGGAAGCTGGCTGACACAGTTTCCTCCAATAAATAACAAGTAGCATTTTGCTCTCTCCCCCTTGTAAGCCAGGCGAGGCAGATATTAAATGCATAATTTAGAAAGAACGATTACAGAGCAGCAGGCTGTGGCGCGTCTTACGCCGCGTTTTGGGAGCTCCCGTTGGGTTCTGGAGCCTCCCCGTGTGAGGAGGGAGTCTAATATTTACATTAGTCTCAAAAAAAATGATTTATCCCCTTAATGAGGGAAATATCAGACAGCATTCTTTTAAAAGCGCTGCGTTTAGCTTCAATCCCACTCCCATTCTGAAAAGCAGGCCGCGGGCAGCCCCCACGTGCTTATTTAGCTGTTTTTAATTTCACGTTAAAAGTCAGGCAGCATGTGGCAGCTTCTCAGATCTTTTCCGGCCAGCAACGGATCTTCTGTCATGGGGGTGAAGACTCCCAGGGGTCCCCTAACTAGTGAGGAAATGGGGTGGGGGGGATTTCTGATATATTTTCCAAAGATCCCCCCCCCTTCTCAATTTGGTGCGGTTCTTCACTGTGACCTGGTTTCGCACGCTAACGGTCAATCAGCTGGTCGGTGCTGTGCTGTGACACAGTGGTTTCACCATCACACAGTGTTTCACTGATTTTCTTTCTCCTCCCACCTTTACTCAACCAGGTAAGGTTGCCTGAGAACTCGGTTAACACATGCGGAGACAACCTGGAGAATCAAAGTGGAAGCTTTGAGTGCACTTTGAGAAGGTAATGCCAGAGATTGTGCCTTTATTCAGATGTTGGGGGTTTGGGGCTTGTTTATATTGGGATTGATGGCCAGATAAAATGGCAGTGTTTTGTGTGATTTTTACCAGTGTGTGAAGACACAGAGCTGACACTGAGGAAGTGGACAGGAAGTGACCTCACAGGGGACGGTGAGTAGAGGATGGAGGTGTGGTGTCCCGCTGAGTGACCCGGTTTGTTACTGGTTCCAGATGGGGCTCACTGTAATGAGACACCCCCCGCCGTGACCCCGTGGGCCAGACGGTCTCTGTGTTTATGGCCAGTGGCTGCCTCTATGTGACTGTGTGCTGACCTGTCACACAGGGACTTTAACGACCAGTGAAACGGTAACGGCCATCTTCCCAACACCTCTGCCGCTCGTTTAAATTATGGACCACCTCCATGAAGTTTGCTCAAGGTTAAAGAATGTGAGTGAGATCTAGGACAGCTTTATGCATGAATGACAACAACTACTCTTTTTAATGCCAAGTACTGTGCTTCAGGCATAGACTCTTTAACAGGGGAAATCAATCTCTGGTCAGCGGTGTATCCTTGTGTCGGGTGAATGTGTGGTTTTGTGTGTGTGCGTGGATGTGTGCGTGGATGTGTGTTCCTGTGTGTGTGTGTGTGTGTGTGTGTGTGTGTGTGTGTGTGTGTGCATGTGTGCATGTGTGCGTGTGTGCACTTGAAAATGTGTGCGTGGATGTGTGTGCGCGTGTGTGTGTGTGTGTGTGTGTGTGTGTGTGTGTGTGTGTATGTGTGCCTGTGTGCGTGCGTGCCTGTGTGCATGCCTGTGTGTGTGTGCATGTGTGTCCCTGTGTGTGTGTGTGTGTGTGAGTGTCCCAGTATTTGCCTATGTGTGTGTGTGAGTGTTTGTGTCCCAGTATTTGCCTATGTGTGTGTGTGAGTGTTTGTGTCCCAGTGTGTGTGAATGTGTATGGTATGGCTGTGCGTCTGCTTTGGTCAAGTGTTTGTTTGTGAAATGAAAACAGATGGCCGAGAAAAGTGTTCGAAAAGAAGATGCTGAGAAATGTATGACATTCATTCCAATTTATGTCATAACTTTTCCAGCATGAAAAGATGATGCTATGATGGGAGTAAAAACATAAGTAATATGAGCCAATGTCCTCTCCTGTGCCACATGAGATACGAGCCTTTTGCGTCAACGTCACCTCTAGTGGGCCGGGGGAGACATGGCACGCTCAGCAGTGGTAATAATATCTATATCTATATATATATACACATATATATATATATATATATATATACACTGTATATATACAATGGGGGAAATAAGTATTGAACACATCAACATTTTGTCCAGTAAATGTATTTCCAATGAGCCTATTCAAGTGAAATTTGCACCAGACTTTGGTATTAACTCAAAAAATCCAGACAAAAAATCTAAACATTAAAGTCCATATGTAAATAAAGTTATGTATAATAAAGTGGAATGAAACAGGAAAAAAGTATTGAACACACTAAGAAAAAGCAGTACACCACAAAGAGGAAAGGCAAGGAACCAGCTGAAAACCATGACTAATTAGGAGGCAACTCTACCTCCAATCTGTGCTAATTAATGTCAGCTGGGTTAGAATATATTGATGGGCTATAAAGGTTTTTTTGTTACCAAGGTGCCACACAAGAAACATCTAATGATGGGTAAAAGCAAAGAGCTCTCTCAAGACCTTCGCAACCAAATTGTTGCAAAACATGAAAATGGAATTGGCTACAGACCTATTTCACAACTTCTGAATCTTCCAGTAAGCACCATTGGGGGCATTATCCGTAAGTGGAAGCAACATCACTCCACCATCAACCGGCCACACACAGGAGCTCCTCGCAAGATTTCTGATCAGGGAGTCAGAAGGATACTTAGAAGAGTAGCCAAAGAGCCAAGGACCACTAGGAAAGAGCTCCAGAAAGACTTGGAGGCAACAGGTACAACTGTGACAGAAAGGTCAGTAGGCAATGCACTCCACCGCCATGGCCTCTGTCTGCACGCTCAGCCCGCAAGACTCCACTACTGAAAAAAGACATGTTGAAGCTCGTTTAAAGTTTGCCAAACAACATTTGGACAAGCCAGTGAACTACTGGGAACATGTACTCTGGTCAGATGAGACCAAAATTGAACTTTTTGGCTGTCACACAACACACCATGTTTGGAGGAGAAATGGCACTGCACATCACCCGAATAACACTATACCAACAGTGAAGTTTGGAGGTGGAAGTATCATGATGTGGGGCTGTTTCTCCTCTCGTGGTACTGGCAGACTTCATATCATTGAAGGAACAATGAATGGAGCCATGTACAGAGAGATTCTTGAGATGAACCTGCTGCCATCCACCAGGATACTGAGGATGAGACGTGGGTGGACCTTCCAGCAGGACAACGATCCAAAGCATACAGCAAAGGAAACTTGCAATTGGTTTCAGAGAAAGAAAATCTACTTGTTGGAATGGCCCAGTCAATCACCTGACTTAAACCCAATTGAACATTTGTGGAAGCATCTGAAGATCCAGATTCACAAGAGGGCCCCCGCAATCTTCAAGATTTAAAGACAATCTGTGTAGAGGAATGGGCCAAAATCACACCTGAATACTGCGGGCGATTAGTTACTTCATACAGAAAGCGCCTTGAAGCTGTCATTACAAACAAAGGCTTCTCCACTAAGTATTGAATTAATTTCAGTTAGTGTGTTCAATACTTTTTTCCTATGTCATTCCACTTTATTACACATAACATTATTTACATATGGACTTTAATGTTTAGATTTTTTGTCTGGATTTCTTGAGTTAATACCAAAGTCTGGTGCAAATTTCACTTGAATGGCCTCATTGGAAATACATTTACTGGGAAAAATGTTGATGTGTTCAATACTTATTTGGCACTTTATTAGGCACACCTTTCTAGTACTGGGTAGGACCTCCCTTTGCCCCCAGAACAGCCTGAATTCTTTGTGGCATGGATTCAACAAGGTGCTGGAAACATTCCTCAGAGATTCTGGTCCATGTTGACATAATAGCATCAGGCAGTTGCTGCAGATTTGTTGGCTGCACATTCATTTAAGTGAAGATGACTTGAATGTGATTTGGAGTTGAAGTGCCAGTGTGGGGTCACCAGATGCCCCAATCAGCCAGTTTGGGGGATCTTTCTTCTGTACTCAACCTTGGGGGTGTGGAGGGGGTGTCTTAGCAGTGAGAAAAGGAGCAGAGAGAAGTAGAAACTGGCCCTCGCGCGCATGGCCTGCCTTCTATCTCCAGTGTCATGTATCCACTCTCGGGCCCTCGGGCACTGCGGATGGTTGCTTGCTCTCTCTCTCACAGGGAAAGAGAGAAAGAGAGAGAGAGAGAGAAAGCTGGTCTTGAATTCTTCCCCTCAACACTGTCCCCATCCCTCTGTTTCTCTGGCTGCTCACTGACAGCACTTTTTCTTTAGCTGCTCACTGGCAGTGCTGTTTCTTTAGCTGCTCACTGACAGCATTGTTTCTTTGGCTGCTCACTGACAGCGCGGTTTCTCTGCTCACTGGCAGCGCTGCTCCTCTGCTCACTGAGAGCGCAGTTTGATACAGAAAAGATGACAGCAGTCTGCAGCTCTCCATATGTTTCTAAATGTAGCTGCAAAATCTCCCCCACAAATCTGTCTTACATATAGAATCGTATCCAGATATGCAAAGAGTATTACCTTTCTCTTTGCCTGAAATATGACTGCACAGAATGTTGTTTTAACATGTGCATTCAAAATTAGCTTTGGTTGTACAATGGCAAAGAATGCTTTTATTTTTTATTTTTACAACAAAACTGACAAAAGATGGGAAATATTATTTTTTTAAATTTAAAAAAAATATTGAGTTTCATAAGCGATGCAATCATATGAATTCCAGTTCTGAAAGCTTACATGTTCGTAATTTCATCAGCAAAATAATTGCCCAACTCAATGCCCTAATAATTAGATTGAGGTCTTTGAAGACAATAAATATAATTATGTATATAACCAGACCCACAATCAGTCCTTTCTATCTCAGTCCTAATTGCCTAAGCTAATCATCAGAGTCAGATAATCTAATGCTGTAAAAAGCTTTGCCGTAATTAAGTTATTTGAATATATGGCAGACAGGATTATGGCGGCTATCTATTGTCGAACAATTACCAGGTTATAGGGGAACGGTGATAACAGAACTATAAGCACATAGACTGTTATCATTAAATAAACACTTTATGAAGAATAATGGCGAATATGACATATTTCATGGTGGCGTTTATTGAGAGGTTTTCGCTGCGTTAAGGACAAAAGGTTCTCTTGTTTGTGGAGTCAGCAGGGCCCTAAACAAACAGTAGGAAGGAGGCACTAAGCAGGCATATTTTTAAAGCAGGAAAAGGTTACAATCGAGTAGTGCAAAACACTGATAAGCTCAAGACACTGTCTTCTGCCCGGCTCTTGTCTCCTGACGACATTCCGTCCCTAGAAACAAGGTAGAGAGGGGGAAGCCTGAGGCACTTATTTACCTTTGGGGGGGTTGGGGTTAACCACGGCTCCTGTACAGTTTCCTGAACAGCTGCCTGACTCCAGGAAAAACAAAGAGCACAAAACGCACAACACAGGAAGTGCCTATGACACGCCTCCTAAGGTTCTGATGTGGCCAATTGGTTCTGTGCAGTCACTCGATTGGCCAAGAACAGCTACTCTTCACTGGACTTACGTGGTGTCGTCTTAAAAGATCTTGGTGTTTTATGGGGGGTCGTGGGTAGCTCATCCTGTTAAGGCACTGTTCTAGTGTGCGAACCATGCCAGTGCCAACTCTGGCCAGCAACCTTGCAAGGCGACACACAATTTGCGGAGGGAAGGATTCAGTTGGAAAAAATAATTGAACTAATGTACATAAATATCCTGCATGGCCCATTATGTGCACAACGTTCTCTTTAAGGGTCAGCAATGGCATACAGTGTGTTTGGACATCCTGTTGGGTGATGGGAAATATGTCCCAAGGCACATAATTGCAGCTGTTCAGGATTTGGTTGTGGGAAAATTACAGCAGATCCAAACGCTACCGATGATTTGAGTTTATCAGATTTTGTGACAGCAAAAGCATTTTATGCTTTCTGCTAACCTCACCATATCTCCCTTGACAGAAGCTGCCACCGAATACATCACAATTCCAGCCTGCAGTGACAGGAGGCTTGTTCTTTGGGGAGGTGTTTCGATACATTAAATATACATTTCATACAAGCCCATTGATTCCCTGAGAAGACATTTAATTTGCTTAAAAAGGTGGGAACACTTGGGTAAAGGACAATATACACAAAGTATATTGACACTTTGTCTTGTTTCTTCAGAGAGTTATTTGCCTTTCCCCATGGTGATGGATGACAAATGGATTTTACATGTGTGTTACTCCATTTGTATACCTCAGTGAAACAGGAAGCCAGTAGTACAGTTTCGAGCAATTCCAAATTCGAGAAATTCCAGCATTATGCAATTCCAGCATTATGGAGAAGCTAAACTTCACTCTGAAAAAGCAGTGAATGTATTTAAGACAATGTTACTGAATATTTTTCTGGTACACATTGGGAAAATCATTGTCCTTAAAGATTACAATGTTGAGTCTTGTAATTTTTTATTGAAAAACAGCAAACAGTTATGGATGTTACAGAAATGGACAAGCATTTTTGGGTGACTGAATATTCTATGAAAAGGCTGTGAATTGTGGGTTCTACAACTAAAATGTTAAATATCATTTTGTAGGGAAGGGTTTAGAGTATACAAGAACCACACTTAAATAAACAGTGCATTTTCACCATTTAAGAAGTAAAGAAAACAGTACCATTCATTCATTAATGAAAGAATAACTGCCCAAAACCGTTTTATTTTTAATTTTTTTAAAGTCTGAGTAGCACATGTTCATATATTGTAAGTGTGATGTTGGAAAGTATCCCCTGTATCCCTGAGGACACAGACAAAACTGTCAAAACTGTTTTTAAAATCGTACGACACACAATATGGTGAATAGACAACTCAGGACTGCTTGTGCAAATGCAGTGTGTGAGGAGCGGTATCCATACCATAATCATGAGTGTAGTAGTGATTCGTAAACTTTAAAAAGAGGAGGCAGAAATCTTACCTTATTCACATTTGTCTGTGTGTATATACATCCAATTACCAATAATACCATTTGTATTATTTAAGCAAGTTTTCTTCCAGGATAACCTTGTATGTGGCTTGATTCATGCGTCCTTCACAAAGGCAAATCTGCCCGATTCCAGCCTTGGTGAAGCACCCCCAGATCATCACCGATCCTCCACCAAATTTCACAGTGGGTGCGAGACACTGTGGCTTGTAGGCCTCTCCAGGTTTCCGTCTAACCATTAGACGACTAGGTGTTGGCAAAGCAGAAAATTGGACTCATCAGAGAAGATGACCTTACTCCAGTCCTCGATGGTCCAATCCTTGTGGTCTTTTGCAAACCTCAGCCTGGCTTGTCTTTGCTTCTCATTGATGAAGGGCTTTTTTCTAGCTTTGCACAACTTCAGCCCTGCACCTAGGAGCCTGTTTCGAACCGTCCTCGCTGTGCACTTCACCCCAGCTGCCGTTTGCCATTCTTTTTGTAGGTCACTTAATGTCATCCTACGGTTGTTGAGTGACATTCGAATGAGTTGGCGGTCATCCCGGTCAGTAGGGAGTCGTTTTCGCCCTCTGCTGGTCTGTAGCTTTATTGTCCCCAATGTCTGCTGCTTGACCTTGTTCTTATGAACCGCCGTCTTTGAAATTTGAAGGATAGAAGCAACCTTACGCTCACTGTATCCCTCTGCCAGTAAAGCCAGAATTGAACCCTTCTTTTCCTCACTCAAAACTTTTCTTTTCAACTCTTTTGGCATGGTCAATAGCTATTTTTTGATTCCAATTACTTTTGAGGTACTACTAGCACTGTTTTTTGCCATCCGGCTGGTCCTATTGCAAGAGGATAGTGATGACCACAGCAGTGGTTTTTATACTTTTCCTCATTAAATAAGATTTGGTTCAGGTTCAGTACTTCATTAAGTAAAATGAGGTGTGCTTGTGTTGGAATTCAACAGACACTGGAATGGAATGGCTGCCATCCATGTAGAGATGCTGATTTAAGAAAAATGTGGAGTCTCTTAATTTTTTCCAGAGCTGTATGCCTATATGTATATACAGTCCTGGCCAAAAGTTTTGTCGCATGAGTGGACAAAAGTGACAATTGCTAATTACCCAACTCTTAATTAGCTAATAAAGTTAGGAAACAACACAAATTAATCATAAGTGTCTAAAGTTTATTTAGATACCATCAAAACCAAAATGTCATAGATGCTTATAAGGTTTATAGCTTGATAATGATCAACAGGCCAGTTTTGGCTGGACAAAAGTCTTGTCGCAATGGCCAACTCCAATTTCTAGGCCACAGTGAATAAGGAAGAAACAAACAAGGGGCTTGATTAGTCAGATGTAGGTAACTTTGAGCTATAAAAGCAGAAATTTGACACCTTAAGCCATCAGTTCATGCTCAACATTGCTTCTGTCAACATGCCCAAGATCAAACCAGAAACCAAGTGCTGATCATCAAGAATCTCAAGTCCAAATCTCCTGCTGAAGTTGCAGACATCTTCAATGTGTCTAAACGGCAGGTGGAGAGGATTCGCAAGCGCTACCAAGAGACTGGTGACGTCCATGACAGACCCAGGTCGGGCAGACCGCACAAGACAACTGCTCGAGACGACAGCTTGCTGGTCCGACTGTCAAAAGTCAGCCCCATGTCAACCGCCTCACAGCTCCAGGAGGAGTGGACGCCAGCTCGCTTGCTCGCAATGGTCTCCACGGTCGTATTGCTGCCCAGAAACCAGCGCTAAACAAGAGACAGCTAAGAAATCGTGTTGCGTTCGCCAAGGCCCATAGCCTGACAGAAGATTGGACAGCAGAAAAGTGGCAAAAAATAGATTTTTCAGATGAATCATCAGATGAGCTCCATCCCAAGCACCGCCAATATTGTCGATGACCGTCTGGGGCCCGTCTGGACCCACGGTTCACCCAGAAGACAGTCAAATTTGGAGGTGGAAAGATTATGGTCTGGGGTTATATCCAATACGGAGGTGCCAGGGAGATCTGTAAGGTGGATGGTAACATTGACAGTGCCAAATATCAACAGATTCTTGCCTCCCAGTACATTCCCAAGTACAAAAGGGGTCAGATTTTTCAACAGGATGGAGCTCCTTGCCATACCTCAGGTTCCACTATGAAGTTTCTCAGGGGGAAGAAGATCAAGGATGGCCAGCACAGTCTCCAGATATGAATATTATTGAGCATATCTGGGGAAGAATGAAGGAGGAAGCTTGGAGGACCAAGCCGAAGAACTTGGAGGAGCTTTGGGATGCCTGCAAGGTGGCCTTCCATGCCATTCCCGACGACTTCATCAACAAACGACTCTCTGCTAAACCGGATGGCAACTGTTCTGCTAAACCGATTTATGTTTGGCAACTGTTCTAGGTGGAGTTTGCTATCAAATCAATGTAAATTTGGCCATAAAGGAGGGACCTATGCATACAAGATATTAATTTCTTAAATTATAGTCCATGATGAAATACTAGACCGATTTTTCATTTGTTATTTTATTTACTTTTTGAGAAAGATAAAATTTCTTGATTATAATTTGATTTGCGACAAGACTTTTGTCCAGGTAGAAACTGGCTTGTTCATCATTATCAAGCATTAAACCTTATAAGCATCTATTAAATTTTTGTTTTAATGGTATCTAAATAAACTTTAGACACTTATGATTAATTTGTGTTGTTTCCTAACTTTATTAGCTAATTAAGAGTTGGGTAATTAGCAATAGTCACTTTTGTCCACTCATGCGACAAAACTTTTGGCCGGGACTGTATATATATATATATATATATATACTGTATATATATATATATATAACTGTATATATATACTATATATACTCATTATAATTATATTATTTTATAAATAGCCTTATTATAAAATAACATACTATATAGCTCATTATAATTGCTTATTTTAAACAGCCTTATTTGCTCATCTTTACCAAGGGTGTGAATCATTTAGGGGGGAACTATACTGTATGTATGTCACCCTGGATACGAGACTCCATTTATCCACACGGATAAAGGACTCATTAGACCGTTACACTCTGGTAGCGATACCAAGCTTCCCCCTCCACAGGGATTTAGTTTTTCTGTTCATTCATCCACATTTACGTTTTAAACTCGGTTACCTGCCCAAATCACCCTTTTGTTTGGCAGTGGCGCTAACATCAGCTTGGCCTCTCCGGTTCCCACAGATTAATCAGTATTTTGGGCTGGTGGAGTCCCTCAGAGAGCAGCTCGTTACTCTCAGTACCTGGACACACTATAACTCACTCACATTTAGGGCGCTAAATTGATTTGAAAGAGGACGCTCGTTGCTGTATCTCGGTACCTTTCTGTGAGCCATTGTGTGCGCAGACCCATCCGGACTCGTCATTGAGTTTGATTGAGTTTGATTATTCGAGCGGAGGTTTGAAAGATTTTTTCAAAATGCAGGTCTGATTCGGAATGCAGGAGAGGTGGGCTAATAATGAGGCAGACATCGTCACAAATTAAAAATACAACACAAGAAAAATACAGGCAGGCCTCAGCCTTCTATGCCCCCCGCCTTTTTTATTGGATTATCAAAAAATACCCTGCGGTTTGTGAGGATACAGTAAGCGAGTCAATTAATAAAATATGCAGAAGATTAACTACATTTCCTGGGTATACTCCGCTTCTCCCCCCTACGGATTTCTGTGTACAACCTTTGGAGAGCGAATCAATATTTCCCATGAGAGCCAGAAAAGTTACTCACGCAGGTCCAAACACAACGACTTCTCTATCGTTTTTACTGAAGCCTCATATTTGCGTAGTTGAAAATGCAGCTCGCATACCCGCGTATTCCTATACATATGGCTAAAATATTTATACGTTTAGGTTTAGTTTTTTGTGCATACTCTGGCAAAGCTGGCAAGGAAATGTATGTGCATCTGTGGCCCTTACACCGCTTGGCGAGAGTAACGGTTATTCAGTGTGCGTGGGAAGATTGTTACACCTAACAGATCCTCTCTAAAGCCAGATAAACTAAATGTTAGTGCTCCGGGCACAAGACCTAAGCGCAGGGAAATAGTGGGGTCCCTTTTTGTGTAATAATTCCCAAATCTAGGCCATGTTATGCCTTCATAAGACATGAGTCTTAGATATTGGATGAAATAGATTTTTTTTTTAATGGGTGGTTTAGCCATCAACCGCAGTTATAATTATAATAGTTAAGCTGTCGGCCACAATTTAATGAGCGTGAAAGTTGTACGCACAGTCCAATTTCCTCAATTACCCAAAATGCCGGTTCCTCTGCTCCGCTCCCCACGCACACTCACCTCTCCTGCTCCAGTCTCATCCGGAGCGTCTCCTCCTCGGACGCCTGTGTGTCCTCCATCTTGGATTTGCTTGACCCTTTGCGCTCCATCTTTTCCCCGAGCCGCTCATCCTTGCGGTGTTTGCCGAACCTGCGAAGCCAGAAGAGGGAAACCAACTAACGTTAAAGGCTCACGCTAGACACATTCATCGTGACCTAGTGCTTCCCATTTTATTTCCATTACAGATATGCAACTACTTTATTTACCATCCCAAATCATTTTTGCACTGTTCTAGTGTGTGGATGAGCCGCATGGTCTGCATCCTGTTAAGGCACTGTTCTAGTGTGTGGATGAGCCGCATGGTCTGCATCCTGTTAAGGCACTGTTCTAATGTGTGGGTGAGCCGCAGGGTCTGCATGCTGTTAAGGCACTGTTCTAGTGTGTGGATGAGCCTCACGGTCTGCATCCCATTAAGACACTGTTCTAGTGTGTGGGTGAGCCGCATGGTCTGCATGCTGTTAAGGCACTGTTCTAGTGTGTGGATGAGCCCCACCCTGACGCTCGCCGCCTGACGCTCACCGCCAGACGCTCACACCCCGACGCTCACACCCCAACTCTCGCACCCCAACGCTCGCACCCCAACGCTCGCACCCCAACACTCGCACCCCAACGCTCTCAGCCTGACACTCAAACCCAGACGCTCACGCTTTCTCATTGGTAAACTAAGTGTATTCATGGCATGGAAAAATATTTCATCAATGTTTTACATTGGTCTGTTTAACATTAAAAGCACACCACTGCCTAAATGAGTTCCCTTCGCTCACTGAAGAGGCACAGTGATAATAATATTCTTGTGTTCAGACAGTCAGAGATTCAGTTATGGGAGACGTGAGGAGAAGCAAGCAGTCCCTACCACAGAGAGACACATTACCTGATTAATTAATCAACAAATGGATCAAGCGGAGCATGAAAACATCTAAAAAACCACACTGCCGCATTCGCACCAACACTAAGAGCACTGCTATCTATCACGGAAGGAGGTGACAGATTTCTGCTTCACTTCAAAGACTTCCATTAATTACTTGTCTCCAAGTTAAAGTAACAGCATATTTACTTGACAAAGAGCTCCCTCAAGAGTAACTGCCGTCGAAAAAGCATGGATGAAGATGCAAGAGTGTGTGTGAGAGAGAGAGAGAGAGAGAGAGAAAGAGAGAGAGACAGGGAGAGTGAGAAACTCTTCTTCCAATTGTTGTTGTCATTATGATGCTATGCAGTCCCTGCTACCCAAGGTGACTCACGGTGTAGACGCAGTGTACTCACAGGGGTACACACATCACAAATGCATGCACCCCTGCAGCTCATTTGCATGGAGAAACGGAGGCAAAGCAGCCAGTCCCACAGGAATGCCACACTGTGTGTGTGTGTCCCCCCCACCCGCTCAGCCTTCTGTTCTGTTCTTCAGCATAAAAAAACACCAAGAGAAGATTTTCTAAAAAGAAAGGCCACACAAGAGGGTGCTTTTCCTCAGCGCTGTTCTCATCCAAAAAAACATTGACGGCTGGACTGCGGACAGACCGCCGCTTCAATCCTGCGTTAAAAAGCTGTGACAATCACTGAAAAGAAGACTGAAGGAAGATAACGCTGTTCAATAAAACAAGAGGTTCTGAGGGGGAATATACGGCGCTTGTCAATTTTTAAAGAGAGCTGTGTAGTCGGGCTCTGCTGTGCTCCGGGCCACGTAAGCAATACGGGAATTCAGTCAATCATTTCTGAGCACAATATGAGGTATAATCTTTCACAGGGCAAACAAAATCTAAAATGTCTGCTCTACCGAGCTGAGAGACAAAACCTACATCAGCAGCCATGAACACGCTGAAGCTGAACTACATAAAACTGAGTACCTTCCCTCTAATAAAAATGTGCTGTTATCAATACCAGAAAAGTACACCTGCCTTTTTAATAAGCATTCTTCCTCATTTAAATGGACTTAAAAAAGTCAACGTTATTACTATTGTGGGAGTCACAAACAAGTGACAAGCCCCCCACCCCCCACATTATGATTTAAGATATTAAACAGTAACTGTGATTTTCCTCAGGCTTGGCAAAAAAAAGAAAAAAACCAAGAGCACTGTTTCAGTAACATCTTGTTATAAAAAGAAAGTGGGTAGCTGCTCCTCGCGGCTTCGCTTCCTCTCTTTCCTTGTCCCCCGGTGGTGGAATGACCTTCCCCGCTCGGTAAGGACGGCAGAATATCTTCCGCAACAGACTTAAAACTCACTTTTTCAGACAACAACTAAAACTAAGATCTATAGCTCTAGCGATGATTCTCCAGCCATTTTAGTCTTGTCAGTCGCTTTGGATAAAAGCATCTGCCAAATGACCAAATTGTAAATTGATCCGTTAGATTTGCACGCACTTTAAGGATAGTAATAAACAACACTTCTCAAGCAAAACAAAAACGAAACAAAAACGAAACAAAAAGGGCAGTCACACTGGGACAGAGACTCACGTGGTCCTTCTCGCATTGCAACACAAGCCAGTCAGAAATCCTGCGGCCTGCACCCACACTTTGACCCATTGAGTGCCAACTAGAGTTCACGGGAAGATCCTGATTTCCAAACCTGCACTGTGAGAGTTTTACTGGGGACTTGAGCTACCTGCAAGATTTGGGGGGGAGTGAAATCGGCTCTCACCGGCTTATACCGACGGTATCTGCTACCGCCTGCTCTTATTATCCCTTCCCCACGGATCTCATTATCCGCGACTTCCACCGTCAGTCAGCATTTTCCCCCCTCGGAATGAGATTAAAATGTATCCCTGTGGGCCTGACGGCTTCGTATCAGCCCTCGGCCGAGGTGGTGGTGGTACCCCACTGTGCCGTGCACCGCACAGTTTTCATCGCTTCCGAATTGGGGCCAGGGCCTCCCGCCTGCTCCAGCTCACCGCGACACACTTCTGAACTTTAGTCTTGATTGATGGAGCTAAGAAAAGATACCATTTCCAGTTCCTTATACCCAAACGAAATAAAATAAAAAACTACAACTTTATTAATAATTAATCCTGAGCACAAATCACAGCGCGTGTAAAATGAGAGGGCGCCTCTTTTGTGACCAATCAGTGGAAATGACATTCATATGACTCTTTCTAGTGGTAGAATGTGAATTAAATAAGGAGAGTTAACAGCGCAGGTATGCTCCAAAGGGATGCCCTTTGCCTAACATGATGTCAGAACTTTGAGGGAGCTATTAGCATTCAAGGTATTCCGCATTCAGACCAGAACATGAGCTGAGCTTAACTCCACATCACATATCAGATCAACTCTGTGAAGCTGACTGTTCAAGCTCTAACCCAGGTCACAATCTGTATGAGATATTCCAGAAGTCTTCCACTCACAATGAACAAATCTCATCTAAACGGGGACAATGAGCAATTCAATCTGGCAGAACTTTACTGATGATTTTCCCCACCCCACTATTCTTTTAAGTACCTTTCAACATACCAGGAAAGAGGAAAGGGACCTTCATTTTGTGCCTCCATAACTACGCTGTAATCTAAGTAGGGCCCTCAGTGACAGAAGTACTCCCATTCCGAATGTGCGTGCGTAATGTCTCTATGGCCGCAGACAGCATTAATGACAAACAGCCCCCTCCCCCCACTGAGCACATCTTAGCACGGGGTCATTCTACACTGGTGGCCTCCCCCCTCCACAATCAAACAAAAAACTAAAAAGCCATGTCAGTTGTCATTTTTAAGCAGTAAACAGAGGTCATGCTTCAGCTGTGATGAGCATCCGCTCACAATCCTTAACAATCCGGAGCTACTGCAAAGGCACAATGCCTTTAGCATGCTTTACATTTCTCTCTTTCGTGATGCTGCGGGTCCCTTATAACCAACTTTTTATTTGTGTGTAAAAAGTGGTTCTGTGTGGCTCAGTAGGTAGAGCACGGCGTTGGCAGTGCTAAGGTTGAGGGTTCAAATCCCACTGGGACCACATATACTGGAAAATGTATGCATTCACTACTGTAAGTCGCTTTGGATAAAAGTGTCTGCTAAATGGCATATATATTATATAAAAGCCCAAGATTCAAGCCTTTTACAAACCCGGGGATGGAAGTAGCACTCCTACTGCACAGCAGTTTGAGCCATTCCAGGTTTTTAAGAGGAGCAGGTTAAGTGTGCAGAGCCTGCGTGGAATCCAACACAAGGTGGCTTCCATTCACGATGCTCACCTGAATCCAGTAAAACCTGCAACGAATCAAACTGTTCCCATGGAATGTGCTTATGGAAATGCTGACCCAAAACACACAGTGAGCGTTTCTGGTCAAAGATAAAAAGGATAGGTGGTGGTTTCAGAGGGGCTGACCAGTGTAGTGTAGCACTCAACCGACTGTCACTTAACAAACAACATCGAGCTACCATGCCCTTTATTCTCTCAAACCAACAAAAACCTATTACCCCACAGTGCCTTTGATCACATTTTAATCTGCGTAAGACACTGCCGCCGGCATAAGGCATCAAACACAAGCTGAATTTCAAATAGATTAAATTAATCGACTGCACTCTTGTTAATGGAGGTTGTGCGAACACGAAAACAAAGCTAAACACATTCCTTTTTGAAACGACAACGCATGACACATTTTTATACTTCTGAGCCCTTTCTTATCCCTTTACTTGAGTTTACCCTTTCAGATAAATAAAGAGTAAATACAGAGGCCCTCACATGCTCCAGAGAGGAAGTCGGGAGAGCAATCCCCCTGACTTCCATTAGCTGTCCACGCTTCCCCAGTGAGCTAATGTGAAATGAATACAGCCTTTCAATTAAATCCTGATCAAAGTGCTCTTCAAAGAGGTTTCATTTGTAATGAAAATAACCAGAAACTTGAAAGCAAGAGAGCAGTGCAAGAGGAAACAAATGGAAGCGCTTTATGGACCGGAAATGCGATTAGAATAGCCCTCTTTTTAAATGTATTTATTTAGTATAAGTGTTACAAGTATATAAGTGGTGATTATGAAGTTATACATTCACATTTTTGCAGATGCAATTTTAGCACTTCACAGGTTCAGTACCTTGCTCAAGAGTACGACGGCAGTACCACACCTGGGAATCATACTGCAACATCCGAGTTACAAGCCCAGTCCCCCTAACCATTGTACTACATTGTTGCGGCATAAAAAAGTTCATTTTGGAAGTTTCATTCACACCGGACAGCCTGGGGATTTCTAGAAGAGGAGTGGATTTCATGAAATTTTCCAAACGACACGTTTTCACTCTCGGCCCCCTTGAAGACAGTTACCGTTCCAAACCCCATAACCCGGGCCATGTCAGTTAGCCTTAGCGCAATCGTTTCAAACTCAATTACACAATTGAATTTGAGTGGAAACACTGCAGTGCCACATCTCATTTGGGAGGAGTGATTAGGGGGTAGGGGTACTGGGGTGGTCCCAGCTATGTGGCCTCAGTTGATATTAAGGGCTAATAGGTATTTCGCACCGAAAGCTCAGACACACAATTGTGAGTTGCCCTTCATTGTTTTCAATGGAGAGAACAGAGCAGAAGCACACAAGCTGAACACATAGTCAAGCAGTGTGCCAAAGTTCAAATTATTTACATTGTTGTGCTTTATGACATGGACGTGACTGACAAATCACTGCCGAATTGAGAAGCACAAGATATCTAAACAAGATGGCAGTCAGTCTACCGGTATGAAAGTATGAAAGTGAAATGCATATTCTTATAATATCATCTTCTTTTAGGTTTATTAAAAATGCAGTATCAATCTTAATGACGTATCTTGAGATTAGCTAGCACAACCATAACTCATAACTTATCAGATTCATAATATAGCTGTTCACTAGATCGTAATCTGTGGACATTACTTTCCGTGCGCCGGTAAAGACTGCCCACCTTCTCTTAAGTGACAACATTGTCTGAGTTTATACGTGCACTTTTTGCACATATGCGCTCTGTGTGAAACCGGCTTAAATAACTTAGTGTGTCAGCAAGGCCACGAAGGTTTCAATAGCACCTTGGCAACCGAATGACGCGACTGTCCTAGCAACGGCCCGTGCTGAAGACAGCGCGCGTTCTCGCCTGAAAAAGTGTCTGCGCTGGGGGGAAAAATGCGGCTGCCTCGTCATAGCTACATGCAGATTACTGCAAACATAATAATAGTATATGTTATAAAATAATTGTATGAAAGCTAAGAGGACGCACAGTTTACATCCAAGTCTGTTCAAATAAATAGTTTATGAAAGTATAAATCACGCTTTCGAGTCTTAGCTCGTCAGTATGCTGCTATTAGTGCTGTGCATTTGCCAGCCAGTCAGGTGACGAGACAATCATCATATACCATGACTACGTTTTAAAACAGAGATCCAGACATTTTCATAATTCTGTTTTGAGCCTTGCGATTTTTAAAAATCTGTCCTGATTCCCGGCCAGCTGCATCTCAGGCTCAAATGAGATTGACTGAAGTGCTTGGTAAGGGCTTCTCCTAGCGTGCTGCTGGGCACTGGCAACACAGCCTCTGTTCCAGCATTGGGTTTCCAATGTCTCTTTAGTCTGGACTCTATACACACAGTATGCCGTTATGCCGTTATGCTACACAAAACAACGTCGTCTACAATAGAAACCGCTTTATTAAAAAGGTTAAAAATGCAATTACTCCATCTGATTTTGCATCCGTCAACACGATTGTACAGTACTGTGCGCTCAGGTTGGCTGATAATAGCCGTCCCCTGTATAAACCCACGTTGGCGCTTGCAAATTGCATACGTGACACAAGAATGCGTGTGGCTTGCGTGCTTGTGTCACGTATGCAGACGGCAGTGATAAAGCACAATAATGAAGCGCTAGGTGCTATAGGCTGGCATTTGCGCAGCGTCAAAGGGGGGCCGCGGCCGGCGCCATCAGCAGCGTTCATTGTGCAGGTTATTGTCTGCTTCTCCCCGTGGGCACGGGTCACGTGGTGCACTCGGTCAGAGAGGGATGGAGTGGCAGTCATCAGAACAGCACAGGGACACGGCCCATTCATGCGGCCCTGTCTGGCTGTGGCTCAATCGACTCCTCGAGTGCCAGGAAAACACTGGACAGATACACACACACACGCACGCACAAGCAAACACAATCACATATGCTAACACTAATGGAAGACTTGTCTATCACAAAGTGTCAAGCATGCAAGAGCCCACACACACGGCACGACATCAACACGCACGGAACAGTAAGGAGCACAATGCACAGTGTGTGGTTTTTGTGCCACGGAGATTTTAGAGATTCGTGAAAAATGTGACGAAATGGATGAGGACATCAGGAAGTGATGTCAGTCACAGCAACACTAGCAGGAGGCATTTGTTTCTGTAACTCGTAAAAGGAATAATGCACGGAACAACACAATGGCATGACCTGACGACAGGAAACAAAAGCATGTACAATTATGCTTGGTGGAGTACAAACTGGGCTTACTCTCCCACACACACAAACGCACACCAGCGGTTAAACATCTGTAATTTATCTGATAGTGCTTTATCCTGGGGTTCCAAACAGGTGGCCTCTCCGGTGGTCTGCAGCCGATGAGGATATTTCACAGTGAGGTGATCCAGATCCAACAGTCAGCCAGAGCTCAAGTTCCATTCTCTGTGTGACATCACTAGCCCCGCCCCCTGGGGCTGTAAAGCACACACTCTCTGTGACATCATTAGCCCATCCAAGGCAGTCTGCAGATACGAGGATATGCTCATTATGAAGACTCTAGTTTTGCTCGTGGAAGAGACCAGGTTACAGACCAATGCACCTGCTTTAAAACATGAGACCAACAAGGGAGTGAAGAAACAGTGACTTTTGAGAGTGTGTGTACAGTTAAAACAGTGACTTTAGCGGATGCATGTAGAGATAAAACTGACCATAACAGGGATATCCATACACAGGTTAATTAGGTACTGGTACTGCAAGGGTCTCTTCATAGGGGCGTCTCTCATCACATACCTCTCATACAGCCCCCCTTATCTGCCATTGATTTCTCCTTTATCCAGTGGTAAGTGCACCCCCTACTGGCCCAGCAACACATTATTTTTAAGAGCTCTCCAATCCAAGTAGCGGCCCCGCACAGCCCCACAAAATCCCCAACTCAGTTGAGATTGGTGCTGAGGCAACATTAGATTGTGGAATTAACTGCTTTTGGTCCCAAAAACCAAGCATCACTCGCAGAGCCAAGCGAACATGAAACTCAAGTATCAGCACCACTCTACACATTGCCTTCCATCCATAAAACAGAGACACATGAGAGATTAAAGCCATTGAACCAACGGGCCATTCATCACGGTTTCCTTATTACTGTTAATTTACTTCAAGTCCTCCACAATGCCCAGAGCACACAAAATCTGTTTATGAGCATGTACAAACACACAGTACACTTTGCACATGTGCCCTAATGTTAAACATCAACCCCAGATACATTATGGAAGATAATAATAAGCGACTTACACAAGTGAATGCATACATTTTTCAGTATATGTGGTCCCAATGGGAATCGAACCCACAACTTAAGCATTGTCAACACCACGCTCTACCTACTGAGCCACACAGACCCACCAGATAAAATGATTGCTAAAATAAGGTCCCAAAACCCATCATAATTTTACCTCCTCATCCCTCCCTCTTTAATGGTATTTAAAACTGCAATCTAACTCTGTTTCACATTTGAATATTTAATTGCTTGTTGGACTGATTTGGGGCGCCCTACATACCTATAAGCTCACATGTTGCCTGTTTATGCAGCTGTATATTTTTACTGAGGTCCCTCAGTCTCTAACCTACACTCTGCCACCCACAAATAATCTAGAGCCCGTTTGAGGCAGGACTTCGAATGAGCACAAGCATCTCCCAAAATAATTAGTTATGTTCTCTGCATTTAATTAGTCTGACAGAATGCTGCATTAGTGGTGGTGTTAACATGCGGGGTATGACAACCACGTCCGCATATCGGAAGACAGTCAGTAAAATAAAATATGAGGTCTGGTATCCGCCATGGGGACACGCCTGCAGATGTATGCCTTACACACATGTGCTACGCTATGATATGATACGGTACGGTATGGTATGGTATGGTATGCTACGAGCAGAAACCGATTCTCTGTGATGCGCCAGATCTCTGGTCGTTTGAGGGGGCACCAATCCCCCCCTCATCACTCAGCCACGCACACTGAAAATTAATCAATTTTTAATGTGGCTTTTCTGTGATCAAAGAAACAATAGAAAATGGTGTTGTCTTAATGACATTAGCACCAAGGCGTTTGAGCAAACTGTTATCGTTTGATTTACGGGTTCTGAATGCGATTCAGCTGGATGCTGGTGAGGGAGTCATGAATAAAACATTTCTCCTGGGCTCTGATAGACTGCAGTCTTAGGCTTTTCACTGTGCAGCAACATCGGCAAGGTTCAAGGTGAGGGCTGCCCATTAGTATTAATGTGAATTGGAAAAAGTCTTTGTTATTCTGCGGTGTAAGTCTTATTCCTGGAACCTGAATAAATAAAGAGATATTTCAAAGGTGTGGAGATGAATGCAGGAGTGTGCTGTCTGTGAGGGAGTTGAGAGTGCAGTTGCTGTGAGTGTGCTGCCACTGTGTTGTAGGTGTGCTGTAATTGTGTTGTGGATGTGTTGCGGGTGTGTCACAAGTGTGTTGTAGGTGTGTTGAAAGTGTGTTGTGAGTGCGCTGCTAGTGTGTTGTGGGTGTGTTACAACTGTGTTATGAGTGAGTAGAGTGTGTTGTGGGTGTTATGTGAGTGTTTTATGGGTGTTATGGTGAGTGAGTAGAAAGTGTTGTGGATTTTGTGGCATGTGTTGTGAGTGAGTAGAGTGTGCTGTGGATTTTGTGGCATGTGTTATGCAAGTGTGTTGTGTATTGTGAGTGTGTTGTGGGTGTGTTGTGGGTGTTATGGTGTTATAAGCATGTGGACTTTGTGGCAAGTGTGTTGTGGATTTTGTTGTGTGTGTTATGGTGGTATGAGCGTGTGGATTTTGTGTTACCGTATAAACACCTTACCTGAACATGTCTCCCAGGCCCTTCAGCACCCCTTTCTTGGCTTTGTTCTTGTCCTTCTCTTTGTCCCTCTCTTGCTTCTTTTTCTCCTTCCCTCCCTTGTCTTTCTTCTTTTCCTCCTTGATCCGGCCGCCGTTCACCTGCCTCTCTGGGGGGGGCGGGCCCCCAGGCAGTGGGCTGAGGTCAGCGACGGTGGACACCGACTCCCGTCCAGAGCGCGAGCTCTCCTCAGTGTCCTCCTCCACTGGGCAGGGAGACAGCGAGAGCAGGACCCATTTACAACCGAGTCTGTGCTGCAATCAGCACTTAAAATAACTCATGGAATGACAAAGGAGGACATTGGCGATTTCGCTGAGCACGTCAGAACTGAATTATTAGAAGGGTGACTATTCCTTTTTACCTGTTAGCTTTTAGCATTCCACAGAAAAAAAATGTTTTACCAACTTTTAAAAGGTTCTATGGTCACCTCAGGCAGTTCAAAACCTGTCCTGTGATAGTCTTGCCTTAATGATATGTCATGTTTTCTGGACATTTGTGTTGGAGAAGATATTTTTGGTCTCATTACAGTCTCGTCTAGTTCGGAAAGTAATCAAAACCACTTGCATTCAGATAGTTGTTCTTACACAGCACATTCTCCTTGGGATGAATTCCCTGGATTTTGTTTATTGCTTGTAATGCTGATTTATGAAATCAATATTTTGGCTGTGATCATAGTGTGTTATGGACTACAAATGTGTTCCCCCTTTCTTTTCCACGAAGGGCATACATGCTATCACTGTTTCTTTTGTGATCAAACTAATAAAAGTCGATGACTTAAAGTACACTGTAATTAATCAATCAAAATCGTGCATTTAAACGAACGGTGAATTTAAAAAAATACGGTCCTTTAAGTGTAATCCATAAAAGGAACATCGCTTCTGACACATCATTAGCCGGGTGTGCTGTGCAGTGGGCCGGGGTGGGAGAGTGATTAACGTTCATTAACACTCAATACCAGTCCTCCAATGGGGGAAAGGGACCCTCATCAGAAGGGGCGGGGGGGGAGAGGGGGAAGAGTTGCATTTAAATTTGGAGTGCAGCACATGAGGTGCGGGGTTCGAGCGTAGGCAAGGGGATTCGTGTTTAGGTGGTTTATCATGCCTGCCTTTCTGCGGCCATCTCAAAGGAAATGACTGAAATGAAATCTCAGCGTGGAGCTGGGTGCGATCCCCGCAGCTTAAGCCTATTCAATTACGCAGAGCTTTCTCTCTCCTTGCTCGGTCTGCGCGATAAGGCTGACGGGAGCATCCATTGTTCATTCTGCCGAGCTTATCGCCGCGGTAAATACGGTGGCGATGGCGGCCGAGCGGGTCTCTTAGGGTCTCTTCTGTGTAAGCATCACAGAAACGATCACTATGGTCTCTCCTAAGGAGTCATATGTGTGTGAGAGTGTCTGTGCGTATGTATGAGCGTGCATGTATGTGTGTGTACAGATGGTTAGAGAAGGAGCAGGACACTCACGTGTCTCCCAAGCCCTCCTCTTCCTCCTCCGTTGGCGGTGTGTGTGTGTGTGTGTGCGTGTATGTGTGTCAGTGACACTCACGCGTCTCCATGCCCTCCTCTTCCTCCTCTGCGGCTGGCTTGTCGTAGGACTTGTCGATGGCAGCCCTGAAGCTCTCATTGCAGACGCGGCCCCTGATGATCCTCGGGCGGGGCCGGTGCAGGGGGATGTCTCCGTTCAGCGTTACCTCGGCGACAGCGGTCTGCAGGCTCTCCAGAGAGCTGGATTTTTTCAGGCCCAGGGCTGGACCCACGTCTCGCGTTGGGGAACCTTTGAGGGTTGAAAAGAGAGAAAAGCTATTTTTTTTTAAACACAAGAGAGGAGAGCCCACCTGACAGAGGTGGAATTGACTAATTGACTATTCGACTAGTTTCTATGACTACTGACTGAAAATAATAGTATGAAACTATAAAAATAAATGTGAAAATATGAAAATAAAACGCTCCCCTGATGGAATTCTGCAACTACTCACTATTTACTAAATAATAATACAAAACTATAAAACTATTCAAATAAAATGGTGGCATGAGGACTAGCTTCATGCTTCAAATGCAAAATGTCTGCATATTTGGAACCTTTTAAGATCTGACTCAAAGTCACGGCAGCATAGCGTGACGGTTATGAACTATAAAACGTATACATTAAGAAATCACACATTTAATTACTCAGGTTAACATGCATAGACCACATGAATGGGTTAAATACACTGTGGTATAACTTCTGCTGGCTCTTCTAACTCAAAAAGTCTCGTAAGGATCCAGAAACTAACACTGGGTGATTACTGTATAATTTTCAGTGCTGATCGTCTTCCTGAATGTCAGTAAAACAAATGAGCTCTCTGAGTTAATTCAACCTTAATTGCATTCTCCCTTTAATTGCGATTACATTATTAAGTGAGAGAGCGATTGCATTGTTGTTTCTTAAGAGCTTGCTTGTCTCACAGCCAACTGTAACAGTCATGACACTTTGGGTCATTAAGCTGTAATGAGTTGCAATTCGGCCAGCCACTTGGATAGATGGAGTGGGAGAGAGAAAGAGAGAGAGAGCGAGAAAGTAGAGATAGAGAGAGACTTATAAGAGCTCTTCATTTAACAGCCACAAACTGAGAGATGATGGCATTACAAAAAGTACCACTAAATCAATGAAGAACAACAAAGAAAGCCCAAAACTTTCAACTTTCAAAACCCCCAAAAATACCACACCAAACTTCAGAGAGATAAAGACCAAAAGAGACCTGGAGAGACACAGATATAGAGGAAGGAAGAACAAGAGAGAGAGAGAGAGAGAGAGACAGCAAGAGAGGGAGAGAGGGAGAGGGAGAGGAGAGAGGGAGGAGAGAGAGAGAGAGAGAGAGAGAGAGAGAGACTTTTAAGAGCTCTTCATTTAACAGCCACAAACTGAGAGATGATGGCATTACAAAAAGTACCACTAAATCAATGAAGAACAACAAAGAAACCCCAAAACTTTCAACTTTCAAAACCCCCAAAATACCACACCAAACTTCAGAGAGAGATAAAGACCAAAAGAGACCTGGAGAAACACAGATATGCCAAGAGAGGGAGAGGGAGAAAGGGAGAGAGGGAGGGAGAGAGAGAGAGAGAGAGAGAGAGAGAGAGATGTGATAGGGAGATGCCTTGCTGGAAAACCCCAGCTTGTCCGGGCTTCCTCTGAGTACAGTAAAACCAGTGACGGATGGAGTCAGAGGAAGGTAGATTATTTTACTTGGGTGGCCAGGGGTGCGAGAGAGGCTGGGCCGTGGAGCACATGAGGGAGGATAAACAAACGCTCACAGACTGAACCGATTCATCCCACCAGCCCGTCCGATGAGCCCCGCATTGAACTCAACACGTCATGCATTTAAGCCATTCACTTATTTTTAAGGATGACTTAAGCTGCGTGCCAGCAGTCTTAAAAACCACTAAGCCTCACTTTCAGAGTGAAGGCATGAAAAGGGAACATAAATCCGTTCTTACGAAAAGTATGCGTAAGAGGGGAGATCTCAGATAAGACGCGTTTAAGAGAGACAGCCAGGCAGGCCTATGTGTTTCTGCTGATCCGTGCGGCCACGCTTTGATAGGAAGTGCCGGGCATGCGAGCTGATCCCTTCTGCCATCACACTCTCTGACACAGCACACTGAATACAGCACACACTGAACACAGCTGAGCACAGCACACTCTGAGCACAGCACACTCTGAGCACAGCACACACTGAACACAGCACACACTGAACACAGCACACACTGAAACAGAAGCTCTTCGGATGGACAAATGAATCAGGAAGGTCTCAGAAGATGGACTATAAAGGTGCGCAGGAACTCGGGTTGAGGGATGAGAGGCACGTGGAGACGGACTTCAGTCAGAACCGTGGGCTTTATTACATTACAGGCCCTAACGCTCGTGCCCAAAGCATTTCTGGGGACCTCAGCGCTTTGTTCCCAGCTGAGACTAAATCAAGTTTATGATTCATCTTATGCATTATTTACGGTAATACTGAAGGATGTTCTCTGAGGGAAAAACATATTTCAGTAGTTTCATGTACGACAATTGGCATTAAACAATTAGGTCTAATTTCAAACTTCACTGTGGGTACAATTTTACATCCTTATCCAGAGAGACTTACACAGTTTGCACATCTTTACATACAATCCATTTAGACAACTGGATATTTACTGATTAAGAATTTGAGATTAAGTTCCTTGCTCAAGGTCACAACGGCAGAGAATCGAACCTGCAACTATTGCATTGCAAGCCCAGTTCCCTAAGCGCTATACTGCACTGCTGCCAATTAATTAACTTAAATCATCCAACCAAATGGACTTGTGACAAATGTGCATTCAAGTTACTTTAATGTCAAACATCAACAAAAAAACAACAATAAAAAAGCACCATGGCAGGTCTTTATCTTTAGTCAGAGGTGGGTGTGGAGGGGGGGGTCAGGATGTTCAGAATCGCTCCGGGGAAGTGGGCACTGTGCAGTCGCTCCGTTCCTTGTTGACTGCGGCTTTCAAACGAAGTTAGATGTACTGCGGCCGTCAGATACCCACGATACGGGGGCTCCTAAGACCGCCAGCGAGAGCATCCCCCCAGGCAGGCAGGATGTCGGCAGATAGCAGCAAACGGAGAGCATCCATCTCTCTAATGGCTTCCAGATATTGCTCCCAGACAGCCGAAATGAGTTCTCCCATCTCGGGTAGCTTTTGGTTTAGAGTGCCCGAGTGAAACGAGAGTGCCGCTGATGTTTCACTTCGCTTGGGGGAGGGAGGAGGAGGCTTGGGTCTAACTCGTGATAAACGCCATTTCCCTGTGCCCCACCCAAACCAGTGGGAGGGGTGCACTGCTGCCAGATACGAACATGACGGGATGATGGATTCAGAGCCGCGATCACCAGCAACGGATGTTCTAGTTCTGTGCAGGGGCGTCATAGCGGGGGAAAAGGGGAACTGACTACCTAGGGCCCCAAGTGGGGGAGGGCCCTTGAAAAGCCTGGAATGAGAAAAAAACCCATTTGTCTGCAATTTTAAATTTCTAAGTAATTAGTGTCATTACTAAATTATATTGGCTAAATAAATAGGTTGAGAGACTGAACTTTGTATCCATAAAAATATTGGAGGCTCTCTGGGCCCCCTCCCCTCTCCCCTCTCAAAAGCACAAATGGTTTAATCCGCCCCCCTGCACTAAGTAGGTATGTTACAATTCCCGTGAGCAGCGGTGGTCTAGATGTGCCTGTGTCCCTGTGCGAGCGATTACGAGAGACTATGGCCGTGCCCCAAAAATGCAGGCTTTTCAAGAGCTGTCTGGGTTTTTTTTCACCATATGTCTGCGATATAACGTAGTTGAAAACTCGATCCTCCATCTTGTTTCCAAATTTGATGAAACATTGCTCAGTTTGGTCATACGCTACACTTCAGAGTCAGACTCGTGTTTAGTGCTTTCAAAATGATATATCGCAAGTTCAGGACTAAATAAAAGGTATCCAGGACGTTAATTTAACATTTTATCTTGTTTCTGGTGAAATTTCATTGAAATCTGTCGATGCGAAATGCAATATTTTTGACCCGGAATGTGAGATATCTTTGCCCAAATGCTCACTGCCTGCGTGGTTTTTGCCGTGTTGGTGTGCGCAACATGTAATTATGTGATTAATTGATTATGTAATGTAATTTCAGATAATTCAAATTAAGATATATCATATCTTTTTTGAATACTTCAATCTGTAATTACTGAAAATTTCAGTTATGGGCATTTATGTTATTGAATCTTTATTTGAAAAACAAAGGGGTTGCAAATTTCAGAGTGCATTTAATGTTAAAATTAAGAATCACAGCTTTTGTTTCAAGATCATTGAGAAACAATCGGGGTCAATATGCAAATTTCCGCCCCAGGGAGGGGAAAATGATTCGCTGCGTAGAGTGGCCCTTCCGGGTTAAAACGGGTTAAGATATGAGAGTGAATAAGGAACTCAAATTAAGGGGGATTGACGTAAAAATGAATTTTTATTTTCATGCTCTGTCTGGTGGTATAAGTTTCATAGGTTTATAACATCTCAAATTTTTGTAACATACCTACACTAAGATTTGCCGCCAAACACGGCTAATCACGCTGACTGGTGCTGATGCTGGAGCCCGCAAGTTTTTGTCAATCATGTCTTTCCAGAAGAAAGTGAAGTCAGGGTATCAAAAAAGAAAAGAAAGAGAAAAAAGGCAAACTGAGGGAAAACAACTGCTCACTAATTTCTTTGAAAAGAAAGGTAAGCAACTTGCTAACACTGTTTAAGAGTGGTTTAAGCTAATATCAGTACGTTGTTTCGATTGAACTAGGGCTGTCAACGTTAACACGTTAACGCATGCGATTAATTTCAAATGGATAACGCGTTCATTTTTTTAAAATCGCGATTAATCTCATTTCAGTTTCACTCTCGCTACTGGCTGAAAGCAATTGCAAATGCGGGCAAACATACTACTGGTGAACTGATTGTCCTAGGAGGTGAATGTGGGATATTCATTCTTCATGGCACCCACAGCTATTTCTGACATAATGCGGCCTTAATGTGATCAATTGTCCCTGAACAGCCATTAACCGTGTCTAATTAAGAAGAAAAAACAGTGTTTTAGACCAAAAAAAGTTTTTTACTCTGTTTTTTAAAAAAATGGTTAAGAGTTAAAAAATTATAATAAAATACAAATATTAAATGTTTCCTTATTATTACCTGCTCTCACTGCAGTTTTGAAAACCAGATGTGTCCAGGCTGGGCAGGTCTCTGTGTCCCCCGCACTTCTTCTGAACAATGTCATGACTGAATCTGAGGGCCAACAGGGCCAACAAATCCAGTTTCCCCTGACCCCCCTCAGCCACAGGTCAGCTACACCTGAGGAGAGCTGGGGGCCATTCCACAGCATCGCTCTCTAGCCTACATTCAATAGTCAACAAAATAATGGCGACCACAATAGTGGCAGTCACACAATATTACAATGGGTGATCCTTGAAAATTGCATTTTTTCCTTTTCTTTTTAACATTTTTGTTTCTACTTTTTCCCTTGTTTTTCTTCCAATTTGGTGGTCAATTGTACCCTCTATTGATTCAATTTATCTCCCCACAAGCCCGCTGCTTGCAACTACGGGACCAGCCGCTATCCTGGGACAGGCAGTGATAAAGGTGAGCCACTCGCCTCCTTCGAGGCGGACCCATCAATCATGATTCCGACACACGCAGGGAAGCCTTCTGTGCATGCGGCAAGCTCATGCCAGATTCCCTCCCCCAATCGCCACCCTCGAGCAGGACTCCTGGCCAGAGCGCCCGGCCGCAGTGGGAAACCTGCACTCCAGGCAGGTGCCTTTACCGGTTGCGCCAACCGGGGGCCTGAAAATGCCTCCCATATGGGAGACAGATGAACAAATACTCCAATATCACAAGCATCAGGTAAATCCCATAAATTGCTAGCGTGAAGTCTCACTTGTATAATCATAAGTGACACTACTTTGGAGAGAGTACGCAGACGGCAAACAAGTTTGACCTCTGAAGAGCTTCCGGGGCAATAGCACTATAGCAGCAGGTGGGACTCAGGTTAGACTGATGGTGAGAAATCAGGTGAGACGCAGGTGAGTCACACAAACGGAAACCTGCACCGCCTCCTCAGCCACCATGCCTATTCCTGGACAAACATACCATGCCGCCATTTTACACACAGTTGCACTCTGTGTCAATAAGGCGCCCACCCTCCCATTGGTTTTGTGAGAGGGCCGGGCTGTAAGGCCACCCCACCAACCCCCACCCCCCCAAAATGGCCCAAACTTTGTTTACCGACGCTTAATGGTCCATGCCCTGTTACACCCGAGCTCAAATCGGATCTTTGGGGTTAAGGATGGTGAGCTAAAAGCAACCCAGACTGTGAAAATAAACCTCCCAAAAAAAGAAAAGCAAACAAATGCTGAATCTATTAACCCTCTCTTACTGAATGGCATTTTAGAGACAGCTGTAATTTTCTTTAATTATACGGGGCTGACAATAGGTATTTTCTCTTGTATTATTATTATGTTTTTTAAATACCACAAATTTTATTTTCGTTATTTTAATCTTTGGTGACTAAAATGTATTCAGAGAGATTATTTTACAGGAAGCAACTTTGCCTGTATCGAATTGCATTGATCGCTCCCTGGTCTTCCAAACACACAAACCTGCTCTGTGTGTGTTTCCAATTCATGTGAAAGATGGCAAACTCTGGGCAGGTTACAGACGGAAGAATATGCAGGTGATATTGACGTACATTCATACTAGTGCTTTTTAAAAAACGTTTGTGATTTACTGTGATTAATTACTGTACATAACTCAATTATGCACCATTTTCATTAAATTACACCGTCTGCATGCAAGGACAGGCATATGGAGGAGTGACACAGCATGACTCCTATCTCAGCAATAATGATTACTATATGCCAGATCCCTTGCCGATATATCTCCCTCTCTGCCCACTGAAAAAGCTAATTTACTCTGAACATGGGCATTCTTGTCTACATGTGGTAAGGCTTGCTGTTAAAAATGACAATTTGCTTTAGCTTGTATACATTTCCCACAACCCCTTGCAGGTGCAGCAGAGGTCATGCAGTTTATCGCAAGTGACTAGGCGATACTGTGTTTGTCTCTCTGTCCATAGGCTGCAAAGCTATACTATAAAATATAATATATTTAAAATATAATAAACTAAATTTGACTATTCCAAAATTGGGGAGAAGGGGAAAAATATATAAAGGGTGACAGCATATACATAACTCCATTCCACTGATGGAATGTGTGCTGAAAAGCATAAAGCACAAGCTCAAAGTTGAATATTTAGTTAATATAGTTATGGTGTCATTTCAACATCAACTGGACCGACACATGCAGCCAGCTACGTATAAACAAACGTAACTTTTTAGCTTTTTCCCCTTCTAATGTTTTCCCATTTTCTCCCAATTTGGTAGCCAATTGTACCCTTTCTCATTTAACTATCCCTCCCTCATACTACAAGCTCACAGCCGGAACTCTGGGACCATCAGAGACAAAACCGACGAACCGCCTCCTCCGAGATGGAGCTTGCCAAGTCGTCGATTGCAACTCTGATACACACAGAGCCACTTTTGCATGCGGCGAACTCATGCTGGCTTCCCGCTTCCCTCCCCTCTCTCTCCTCTCCCCTTGTGCGGACAGCCAATCGCCCGGCCCTGAAAGGGACTCCCGGCCAGAGCCAAGCTGGAGCAGCCGGGGATTGAACACTGGGCTGTAGTGAGCAACCTGTGCTCTGGGCAAACGCCATTACCAGTTGCACCACCCGGGGGCCCCCCAACAAATGTTACTTTAATAGGATTACCATTAGTAATAAAATTAACAATTTCTTTACTTTACTATTATTGTGTTGCAACTGTGTTCAAAACAAGTGCTTGTTTAAAGCGCAGATGACATTGAAAAGGTTATTGAGGAAATAATTTATTATTATTATTTAGTTTTTACATTATGTATGTGTTTAGCAGAAGCCCTTTTCCAGAGATATTTACACAGCTCACACTTTTAAATACTGTCCATTTATCTCGCTGGATATAATTTACAGAAGCAATTCCTAAGGTAGAATGGGAGTGCCCTGGGATTTGAGCCTGCGGAATTTCACATACCATGATGAAGATGCGATTACAGCCAGCCTGCATCCGATGCCATCAGCTTTGCTCACGAACACGATTCAGATGGCTCGACAAAGATCCCCCAAAAGATGGTGCTCACGGCTCCTCTCAAACCAAAAACACTACAACGGCTTCGAAAGAGGATAAGATATTAAGCAGTGGCAAATTGCACATTTCCTCCTCATTCCGAGGGGTGGCGCTGAGCAGAAATGTTTGCCTTCTCCGCACAACACAGGTGGGCTGACGGTCACGGATCAGAACCGTTCAGGAGGAGGTCGTTCGGGGTCACGACCCCGCCGGCTTGCCGGACGAAAGGGCCATTTCCCAACGTTTTGTCGTCAGTCAACACCTTGACGAGGGCCAAAAGGTGCTGAAATGTGCCACCCATCTGTTCGTTTGACTTTCCAAATGGGGCACTGCAAATAAAGGCTTTTCTTGTACCAAAGAAGAGCACCCTTCAACTCTTGCAACTTTGATTGATCACTTTTTGCTTGCCCACTTTCCTAAAACTACCTTTGAGTCGTTGCATTTCCTCACGCTCCATTGCCATTCAATTAGCAGCCCTCTAAGCTGCTGAGCCGCAACGTTTTTCTGTCAGCGCCAAACCCCCAGTAGGTGTTAAATGGAGGAGTTTAGGAGACGCCCCGAAGTTAGACACTGGGACAGGGCTGGTGCAAGCCGGTGTTTGCGTGAAAGTTTATTATGGCATCCAAACTGACACTGGAAATGCTGATGCTGCTGCTAAGCAATGCACACGGGTGTAGTTTTTGTAGCCCACCCTCAGCTCTCGATGCAAACGGCAACATTGATAAAGTCCCTGTGATCGGCTTGTCATTCAGGTGTTGCGTGAAAGGAGATTGCTCTGCTATTACAGTTCAAGTAAAATGCCTGGCAATGCTTTGGTGTTAAGCAGTTGCCGAGTGTAGCGCAACGAGAGAGTGTTATTTATGTAAGTTATTTGGCACAGCCAAGTGTGATCAGTGATTGATTGTAGATTTTCAAGATTACTGGTCAATGCGTGGGAAAGATAAAAACATTTAATTAAAATAAAACTTTTGCCATTCATTCATTTGTAAAAACAACAACTGCGACCAACACTGTGCGGACGCAGTTTGCAAGAGATGTTTGGTCATATTTTTCATTGGGCAGCAGTGTAGTATAACGGTTAGGGGAACGAGGCTTGTAACTCAGAGGTTGTAGGTTAAATTCCCAGGTTGGGCACTGCCGTTGTACCCTTGAGCAAAGTACTTAACCTGGATTGCTTCAGTAAAAAAATATCCAGTTGTATAAATGGATTGTATATAAAGAAATGTAAACTGTGTAAGTCGCTCTGGATAAGAGCGTCTGCTAAATGCATTAAATGTAATGTAAATGTGAAATTGTACCCACAGTAAAGTTCAAAATTAGACCTAATTGTTTAATGCCAATTATCGTATATCAAACTACTGAAATATATTTTTTCCTCAGAGAACATCCTTCAGTATTACCATAAATAATATGTAAGATGAATCATACATTTTATTTAATCTCAGACCGGTTACAGGTTCCTCTGCTGTGGAACAGGACCTGGTTTGGATGATCCCACCTCGCTCCCAATCTCCATCTGCCTTTTCAACAAATCCAAATTGAGAGAGGTGCTTCACGGGTGGGCCTCCTCACGGAGCTGGAACACAAACTCCCGGTTCTCCTCCTCACACCCCTTCTGTCCTACCCCCTCCCGAGTCCTTCAGCTCAATCGTTTCAGTTTGGATGGTTTTTAACCACATTTAAAAAAAATGTTTAAAGTACATTGAGTAAGAGCCCGCTGATGAGAAACAGGTGGGAGGTAGAGGAGTGGCAGGAGGTGGTGAGGGGGAGGGCAGGGATTGGAAGGATCTAGATCATCGGCTGATCCTGAGAGACGTCTCCCACAGCAACCGCACAGTAAATGCACTGCTTCCCTATCGCGCGCAAGGGCACCTGCAGGCTTCCAGTGGTTTGTCTTTCAACCGCTCCATTTTCACTTTCCCTCACTTTTTTCTCCTATAAACATCAAAACACCTTTTTTTAAAGGCTCTCAAGAGAGAGACGGAAAGAGAGACAGTGAGAGCAAGAGAGAGAAAGAGCGAGAGAGCGTGAGACAGTGTGAGAGAGAGCGAGAGCAAGAGCAACAGAGAAAGTGTGAGAAAGAGAGAGAGAGAGCAAGAAAGAGCGAGACAGAGAGAGCGAGAGAGAGAGCGAGAGCGTGATTGTGGTCCCAGTGAGAATAGACACACTGACACTGATGGATCAGCCTCACTCAGGTAAATGTGGACACTGGCCATGAGTGTTGTTTTCTTCCCCCAACAGAATTCCATTGCCCGTGGCGTAATTGACGTGTTCTTCCATCACATGCACTGAATGCATGGAAGCGGTGGGGTGGCATTCAAAGACCCCCGACAGCCTCTCAATTAATCACTGCACAGTACTGCCCAAAAGGATTCTGATCTCACAGCAATTACCCCTGGAGCGCTTGGTGAATATTCCCCCTGTAAGTGCTGGAGGGGGGTTGGGGGTGAAACTCTAAATTGGTGAGCATCGGAATCACCAAGTCAACAATGCAGATTCCATTACGAAGAACCTCAAAAACACACATAGACAGACAGACAGACAGACAGACGCACGCACGCACGCACGCACGCACGCACGCACACCCAAGGATACAACACTAACAACACTAAAGCCATCCTGTGCATTGGCCAATGACTCAGTCCTACCCAGAAGACAATTTGGGCTTGCTGTAATTATCGGGTAATCACTGTTCCTTACCTGCCATCTTCTCAGAGCGGGGAGTGAGGTTAATCTCGTCAGCTACTGTTAAAAAGGCAAACAGTTATGCACAGTTAGTAGGCCACATTCCACATGCGCGCTTCCAGCACGGCCTGCACTGTTCATGTTAATGGACATTTTCATGGCAATCAGACGACATGCAAATCAGTGTGAGAGGTAGGAAAAAACAAAAAAACAAGCAGGCATCCGAAGCAGCTGAGAATAACAATCAGAGGGGGAGAGATTATTAAACGCCATGCTGCAGTTATCGTTCAGGCCAGACGGCGATTAGTAACGATGTGAGAGCGTCACTCTATGGCCAAATAGCCAGCTTATCGGTCAACTTGATTTTTTCCTTCAGTCTTGTCCACGTCTAAATGGACTCAGACCATAAAGCAGTTTAGCATAATTTCACGGCAATGGGCTGCAAATTCACCAATCGTCATCGCTGATCGGATTCCACTCGGTGTTTGCGAGACAGGACTGAGAAGAGTCCCACACTCAGGAAATAAAATGGGCTTGGCTCAAAATGTCTGTGATGCAGTGAGCGGTATGCGCGCAAAGAGAAATAGTTTCCACTGAAAGGTGCTCGAAACAAACGAACAACAACAACAAAAGGGATAAACCCTCAAATAGGTTTGTGATTTTTCATATGGTGACAGTCACCCATAAGTTGAAGCCCTCTGAATTCTGGTGAAACGATATTCTCAGACTTTTGGGCTATTAATGCCTTATTATGACAGTATTTGTGTCATGCAAACAGGAGTACCACCACTGAAGTGATACAACTTTCTACGACTGTTTCAGTGCTAATCAATTTGATACTAATCACATCTATGTATACATGGTACAGAAGTTGGTACAGTACACAGAGAAAACTGTTCACTGTTAAATTTGTGTTCATTTTTTTATTAACTCTGATAGAGTACATTTTGTACCCTTTGGAGCCAAGTAAAGTCTGTGAAGAGATGATTTGCACATTTTGCTGTGTACTTCATTATTCCCATTTCTGAACATCTCCCTTCCCTCTTCCTCTATTCCCCTTTCTCAAATTCAAATTCAAAGATTCCTGAAATTCAAAGACATTAAATAACTGTCAAAGCAATATTATATTAATAACACAACAAAACAACAGTAAACATCAAATAAGAGTCACTGCATACATATATATATATACTCTAATATATATATATACTCCAATATATACATTTATATATACTGTATATATGTACGTATACAGTGTCACAATTATTGTCTATTTTTATTTGTAATTAATTAACAAAAAGAGTTGTTTTTTATCTGACATTGTAGAGTATTGTGTGTTGATCAGTAGCAAGAAATCCCAATTAGGGGCAAAGGGGTGAATACCTTTTATATCCACTGTGTGTTTATACACATATATATATATATATATATATATATTGTGGCAGCCGGATGGGCTGCACTAGGAAATGGCTGCCTGGCCTACAACACATGGCAGCCATTTTCACTACATTTCCCAGCATGCCACCGCAACACCTGAACGAAGTCAGGCATGGGGAGCAAACGACCAGCTGAAGGCCATTGCAAGGCCTATTTAAAGGACTCGATCCCATTGTTCTTGGAGAGGAGTAGGAACGTGGTTGTGAGGAGTTGGTGAGTGAGAGAGAGAAAAGATAACTGTGAAGTCTATTGACCAGCCAGTATTTTTGGAGAGTATTTTTGGAGAGAGTTTTTGGAGAGAGTTTTGAGAGAGAGAGAGAGAGAGAGAGTTTTGAAAGTGTGTTTGTTTTGTGTTTGGATTGGATTACTTGGAATTGGATTACGGACTGGACAACGGAACTTGGACCTGGATTGCGGATTTGGAACGGACATCGACAAAGAGACAAGAATTGTGGACTTTGTGTTCGTATGCCCCAAAAGACCCCACCCTGCGTTTTGTGTTGTTTGTTTAATAAATCATCATTTCTGCTGATATTACTGCCTCCTCAGTGTTATTGCACTTGCCTACGCCCTCTGAAAGGTCAGTGAGTGTCGCCCAACCCTTGGGGACGCCACATATGGCGGAGAATGCGGGCAGAGGGCAGCACAGATAGGCAAGAGGAGGTAGTGCAGCAGGGTTTATGTTTGGTTTGTGCAACAGACTCCACGATGGAAGAGATGCAGAGACTGAAGAGACGGGCAGCCATGGTGGAGGACCAATGGCGTGTCACCCTCCGTGAGGTCCAACAGCTGAAGCAGAGTGCCCAGCTTGAGCTGTGCAAGGCAAAGTTGGAGGTGAGCGCCTCAGAGGAGCGCCACATGATGGCAGTAATGAAGTTGCGAGAGGAGCACCACATGGACTCCCTGGGAGTGGTGAGAATCATGGGAGCGGAGATAGAGAAGGCGTCCCATGGCGATGAGATGAGGCGTGTCGAGTCCCACAACCTGGCGCTCAAAGAGCAGGTGAGAACCCTAACCCAGATGTGTGAGAATGAGCAGCGACATTGTCTGGACATGCAGGAGTCCCAGGACCAGGCCACAGATGAGTATGCCAGGGCCTTGGGGGATGCCCAGACCAGGCTCGCCCAGAAGGAGGCAGAGCTAAGGAAAGCAGCGGAGAACCATGCGTCCGAGGCGGAGCAACTCCGGTGCCAAGTGGAGCAGGAGAGCAGGGATACGCACCAGGTCGAGGCCAACGCCCTGCGGGAGCAGCTGGCCCAGCTGGAGAAGAGTGTGGAGCAGGAAATGGCGCTGAACATGGAGCTGCAGCAGAGGCAGACCGAGCAGGAGAAGCTCCTGGCCCAGAGAGATGACGTCAGCTCCCAGCTGCAGGAGGTGAACCGCGCCAACAGCCGGCTCCTGGAGCAGGTGACTGAACTGGGCCAAGAGAAGGACAAACTCCAGCAGGAGCTGGAGGAGACCAGGAAGACGGCGGACAAGCGCCAGGCCATGCTGGACGAGCTGGCCATCGACGTGGCGCAGGAGAAGTCGCGGTACAAGGAGGAGCTGAGCGACGCGTGGCTGCAGCACGAGAAGGAGGTGTTGGGCGTGCGGGCGCGCTACGAGAAGGAGCTGTGCGGCCTGCACGAGGACAAGAACCGCACTGAGGAGGAGATCCGCTCACAGCTCCGCGACGAGAAGGCCCGCACTCGGGAGCTGGAGAGCATACAGCAGACGGTGGAGAAGCTGCAGGCTCAAATCCAGTCCATGGAGGGCACCAAGGGATGGTTCGAGCGCAGACTCAAAGAGGCGGATGAGACGGCGGAGAAGAGTGCGCTGGAGCACCAGGAGCAGGTCCAGAAGCTGCAGCTGGAGCAAACCGCACAGCTTCAGGGGAAAATGGCGGAGATGGAAGCCCAGCAGCGGGCCACAGAGAATGCATTTCGGGAAGTACTGAAGGTCCAAGCCGAGACTGTGCTGGACCTACAAGACCGACTGAAAGGGGTGAGTGAAGAGCTGGACTTTGTAAAGTGTGTTCCTGTCACCCAAGACGCTAGCACACAGGTGGAGTTCTCACAGCCAATGGAGCCAGCAGGAGAGGATGACCAGACATTGGAGTGGGGACAATGGTCCTCAGTCCCACTCAGCCTGCCGGACCTTCAAGGGAGCCTAGAGAGGAGCTATGGGGGGACCATAGGGTTGAGGAAGGCCTCCTAATTAAGGCCGAGGCCTGTTTGAGCACCCGACCATCTCCTGACGTGGTAAGTCCATCTCCCTCACTAACATTAACCCCCTGAGGTCGGCTGGATCGGCGCCGATCCAAGCAGCAATACAAGTATATTACTATTTCTAACTTCGCGATATTTTATCATACACACGCGGCAAAAACATTGACAGAAACCTTAGAATCGCGACTTTCCGATTTGAGCACTGGCAAATCAAATGGGATTTTTAAAATTAGCTTAATTAGACCAAAAGTAAACCTTGCTTTTTACTCTGTTTTTTACCTTTTAGTAACGTCCCCTTCTATTGACATGTTAACGAGGTGCTAATTTCGGGAGGTGCGTCCGGCCATGTGTGAAAACGCCGGCATAAACAACACAAACTGAAGAGGACAGTCTATGCTGATATTTATTTTATTTCGCTTGTTTTCAAATACTCGTGAAAATATATGAATTCCGCGCCTTGTGACTACATATTCCGCATGTCGCAATGTAACAAATTGCAATAGGCACACAAAATACTTTTCAAACAGCGTAAAATGTTATAAAATATATCGTATGTCTGTGTTTACGCTTGCAATCTGCCAGCAACAGTCTATGCTATTGATTTTATTTCGCTTGTTTTTTTATTTTTTTTACATCTTGTCTGTGTTTACGCTTGCAATCTGCCAGCAACAGTCTATGCTGATATTAATTTTATTTCGCTTGTTTTCAAATACTCGTGAAAATATAGCCTATGAATATCGCGTGTTGTGACGCCAAACATTCCGCGTGTTGCAACGTAACAAAGAGCCAAAATGAATATTCAGGTATTTAGCATTTAGCCCTCCCACAGCCTGAAATAAATGTGACCAGTTCTGATAAAACAGGTTTTTAGCTATTTAGATCTCAGATGTGCTAAACTATTTTCACACCCTTACATAACCAAGACCTTGGTGAACAAACGCACATTGGCAAAACAATTCGTCACTATAGTTTAGTGTGTGCTTTCACATCTTTGTGACAGCAGAAAAATTTACTATTTTTAACTTGTGTGTTTGTAGATCTATTTACAAGCTGCATATGATACTGACCAAACTATTGATGGCATACAAATGTAGCTGTGATTGTCCTTCAAATAAAAATATCAAACACTTTGGAGTAAGTGTGTGTTAAATTGATGAAATTGAGATAAATATCAGACCATGCCAAAATCTAAAAACATTAAAAGCTTAGCACGGACCTCAGGGGGTTAACCGGACAGAGAAAAGAATGGGAGTTCAGAAGCTCTCACATGAAGAGAAAAGGGAAACAAAATAGACTGACTTGTAAACGAAAGGACCGTGGGAAGCGTCTGTGGAAAGGAGATGCCAATATGAAAAATAAAGTAAAGAATAAAGCTAACCATCTGAAGAGTGTGTTTTCCCAGTTACCCCACTTGACCACATGGAAGCAACGTGGCAGTGGCGGAAAAGGCCCAAGAGAGGACGCCAGATGATGAAGCTGCATCACGTGCACTGGTGGAGCCATGGAACGTTGGTGAAGACCAGAACAGGAGCGGTGACCGCTCCGTCTGTGGAGCCCAGAGCCTGTACCCACTGGTGGCCATTTTGTGGCAGAAAAGGTGAGCAACTTGCGTCACTCATTAATGTCTGCCAGACATTTTTTCAGGCGAATGGAGATGGGATCTGGACGTTTGACCCGGTGGAAAACTGCCTGAGTGGACCTGGAGAGGGGACCCTCCTGGTGGCCGCTGGGAATAGGCCGCTCAGCCCTCCCAAGGTCAGAGCTGAGGAGGAGGGTGTGTGGCAGCCGGATGGGCTGCACTAGGAAATGGCTGCCTGGCCTACAACACATGGCAGCCATTTTCACTACATTTCCCAGCATGCCACCGCAACACCTGAACGAAGTCAGGCATGGGGAGCAAACGACCAGCTGAAGGCCATTGCAAGGCCTATTTAAAGGACTCGATCCCATTGTTCTTGGAGAGGAGTAGGAACGTGGTTGTGAGGAGTTGGTGAGTGAGAGAGAGAAAAGATAACTGTGAAGTCTATTGACCAGCCAGTATTTTTGGAGAGTATTTTTGGAGAGAGTTTTTGGAGAGAGTTTTGAGAGAGAGAGAGAGAGAGAGTTTTGAAAGTGTGTTTGTTTTGTGTTTGGATTGGATTACTTGGAATTGGATTACGGACTGGACAACGGAACTTGGACCTGGATTGCGGATTTGGAACGGACATCGACAAAGAGACAAGAATTGTGGACTTTGTGTTCGTATGCCCCAAAAGACCCCACCCTGCGTTTTGTGTTGTTTGTTTAATAAATCATCATTTCTGCTGATATTACTGCCTCCTCAGTGTTATTGCACTTGCCTACGCCCTCTGAAAGGTCAGTGAGTGTCGCCCAACCCTTGGGGACGCCACAATATATACAGCTCTGGAAAAAATTAAGAGACCACTGCAAAATGACCAGTTTCTCTGGTTTTACTATTTATAGGTATGTGTTTGAGTAAAAATGAACATTTTTGTTTTATTCTATAAACTACTGACAACATTTCTCCCAAATTCCAAATAAAAATATTGTCATTTAGAGCATTTATTTGCAGACAATTACAACTGGTTAAAATAACAAAAAAGATGCAGTGTTTTCAGACCTTTAATAATGCAAAGAAAACAAGTTCATATTCATTTTTAAACAACACAATACTAATGTTTTAACATAGGAAGAGTTCAGAAATCAATATTTGGTGGAATAACCCTGATTTGCAATCACAGCTTTCATGCGTCTTGGCATGCTCTCCACCAGTCTTTCACATTGCTGTTGGGTGACTTTATGCCACTCCTGGCGCAAAAATTCAAGCAGCTCAGCTTTGTTTGATGGCTTGTGACCATCCATCTTCCTCTTGATCACATTCCAGAGGTTTTCAATGGGGTTCAGGTCTGGAGATTGGGCTGGCCATGACAGGGTCTTGATCTGGTGGTCCTCCATCCACACCTTGATTGACCTGGCTGTGTGGCATGGAGCATTGTCCTGCTGGAAAAGCCAATCCTCAGAGTTGGGGAACATTGTCAGAGCAGAAGGAAGCAAGTTTTCTTCCAGGATAACCTTGTACTTGGCTTGATTCATGCGTCCTTCACAAAGACAAATCTGCCCGATTCCAGCCTTGGTGAAGCACCCCCAGATCATCACCGATCCTCTACCAAATTTCACAGTGGGTGCGAGACACTGTGGCTTGTAGGCCTCTCCAGGTCTTCGTCTAACCATTAGACGACCAGGTGTTGGGCAAAGCTGAAAATTGGACTCATCAGAGAAGATGACCTTACTCCAGTCCTCTACGGTCCAATCCTTGTGGTCTTTTGCAAACCTCAGCCTGGCTCTTCTTTGCTTCTCATTGATGAAGGGCTTTTTTCTAGCTTTGCACGACTTCAGTCCTGCCCCTAGGAGCCTGTTTCTAACCGTCTTCGCCGTGCACTTCACCCCAGCTGCCACTTGCCATTCTTTTTGTAGGTCACTTGATGTCATCCTATGGTTGTTAAGTGACATTCGTATGAGTTGGCGGTCATCCCAGTCAGTAGGGAGTCGTTTTCGCCCTCTGCCGGTCTGTAGCTTTGTTGTCCCCAATGTCTGCTGCTTGACCTTGTTCTTATGAACTGCCGTCTTTGAAATTTGAAGGATAGAAGCAACCTTATGCTCACTGTATCCCTCTGCCAGTAAAGCCAGAATTGAACCCTTCTTTTCCTCACTCAAAACCTTTCTTTTCAACTTTTGGCATGGTCAATAGTTATTTTTTGATTCCAATTACTTTTGAGGTACTACTAGCAATGTTTTTTTGCCATCCAGCTGGTCCTATTTCAAGAGGATAGCAATGACCACAGCAGTGGTTTTTATACCTTTCCTCATTAAATAAGATTTGGTTCAGGTGATCACCTAATCAGTATTTCATTGAAGTAGAATGAGGTGTGCTTGTGTTGGAATTCAACAGACACTGGAATGGAATGGCTGCCATACATGTAGAGATGCTGATTTTTTTTAAATTGGAGTGGTCTCTTAATTTTTTCCAAAGCTGTATATATATAGAAAGAGAGAAGAGGACAGGGGAATGAGAGAGATGCACTGTACAGTGCATACAATAATGTTAAGTCTGCCTGATGTACTCATTTATTGCTCGACAGAGGCTGAGCCTGACTTTGAAGGATCTCTCTCCCCCCCCATCCTTCTCCCGCTCAACTGCAGTCCTATTCCTGTCATGCCTGCAGCATGATGAGCCTGCTCTTCAGACTCTGCCACTCAGAGCACCCCAGAACAGGAATACCCCTTTACCCCTGTCACACTTACCCTCCTCTTTCAACAAGCAGCAGTAAAATAATTATCCAAATCCACATTCAGATTGTGTTAAAAACTTCTACACCCACCCAGGCTGGCAACAGCTACAAACTCTGCTACTAGAGTGCAACCCCATGGTGTCCTTCACCACTAGCCACTAACTCTATTGCTAATGGAGTCTGCGATGTGTGTTCGCGGTGAGAGTTGGTTTGTGTCTGAAGCCTGGCCCCAGCGTAAACAGGACAACAACAGGTGGAGTAGTTATCAATGACAGGTGTGACAGGTGAAGACTAATTATCAGGACCAGTAGCCTGAGGCGGTACCTAGGTCCATGCTCTTTGACTTGCGCGTCTTGATGAACTCCAGCTGGCCGGCGTCTCCGAACTGCTTTGTCCGTTTCTCAGACATGCTCTGCCGGCCGAATCCCTCCCTCTGGAACACGCTGTCCGGGTCTGTGTCTGGGCTGAGGGAGCTGGAACAGGAGTCAGACACCCCGAGTCAGAGACTGTGTGTGTGTGTACAGTACGTGTGTAACAGGAGTCAGTCATGCCGAGTCAGACATAGACTCAGAGACTGTGTGTGCGTGTACACATAACTATGGGGGAGTATAGGTTTGGGCACCACCCCCACCCCCAAAAATGTATGCAACCACAAACTATCAAACTTTACCCTGTATTTTGGGTGATTTCTTTATGCATTTAGTTTTATGGAATAAGAAAGTATTTTCCCGGTCCAACACATAGCCCAGTTGCCAGACAATAAGTACCCACAATCCCCCCCAGAGTGTCCCCTTGTCGGCAATCACAGTGTGCACTCTTCCTACAGCAAGTCCTTCAGCGTGAAGCTGAGCCACCAATCAGCCTGTAGCATCGCTCCAAGTGTGCAATTTCCATCAGAACAAAACAGGGTCCAGGAGGAAATACATCTCTAGTCCAACACAATAACAAGAGCATATACACTACCAGTCAAAAGTTTTAGAACACCCCCATTTTCCAGTTTTTACTGAAATGTAAGCAGTTCAAGTCCAGTGAATGATCTGAAATGGTACAAAGGTAAGCGGTAAACTGCCAGAGTTATAAATAAAAAATAAAAAAAAATAAAAAAGGTTTATTGTTACCAAAAACGAAATAATAATGTACATTTCAGTTATAAAAAAAGGCCCTTTTCAGGGAACAAGTAATGGGTTAACGAGGGTTAACAGTCACTCTGTGCAAATCATCGACTCTGGATCCAGCAAAAGAGCCCCAGATCATCACGCTTCCTCCTCCATGTTTTGACAATTGATGTCACGCACTGTCTTCTCTTCACAGTTGAAACTGAGACTTCCTTACTTCGACCAGTGTTAAGCTGTGCTTGAAGCTGTAGTCCAGTGACTATCAGGACTTTGCTATCATGCAAGCTGTTGACTCTCAGAAACTTGTCCTCTGATTTTGTTGTGGCTTTGGGTCTGCCAGACCTCTTCCTGTCAGAGTTTCCTCCAGTTTCCATTGAGTGCTTAAATTTTTGATGGTGTAGGAAACTTTTTGACTCACTGCCATAAAAATGTACATTATTTTTCAGTTTCTGGTAACCTAAACTCCTTTTTTCAGCAAGCGACCAAACACACCAGTTTGCAAGAACTATCTGGTGAAGGAGGAATGTGAACAACAACCTAAAGACCTTACCTTTGTACCATTTCCAGACCTCAATATTGACTGGAATTGACCTGCTTAAATGTAATTAAAAACTGAGCTAAAAAAATGAATGGCCACTGTTTGTGAGGCTATTTCTAAAACTATTTTGAACCAAGATTCAATTTTCAATATATTCTTGAACATAAATGTTATTACACACATTGTTACACACATTTTAAAGTATTTACAGAAAGTACTACAGCATTGCAAAAGTTTTAGGTGTCAGGTGTGAAAAAATGCTGTGCAAAAAAGTAAGAATGCTTTAAAGTAAAATATCAAAAATATAAGTGTTGTAGTTTATTTTTATCAATGAACAAAATGCAAAGTGAATGAACAGAAGATAAATCTAAATCAAATCAATATTTGGTGTGACCACTCTTTGCCTTCAAAAAATCCTTCTGTCTGTTCATCTTGTAATCTAAGACAGACTGGATGATGCTGCCTCAAATTCTGTCTCTTGATGTAATCAGACAAACTCGATGATGTTGAGGGGCCAAACCATCACTTCCAGGACTCCTTGTTCTTCTTTACACTGAAGATAGTTATTAATGACATTGGCTATATGTTTGGGGTCGTTGTCCTGCTGCAGAATACATTTTGGGCCAATCAGACGCCTCCCTGATGGTACTGCATGATGGATAAGTATCTGCCTGTATTTCTCAGCATTGAGGACACCATTAATCAAATCCCCAACTCCATTTGCAGAAATGCAGCCCCAAACTTGCAAGGAACCTCCACCATGCTTCACTGTTGCCTGCAGACACTCATTATTGTACCGCTCTCCAGCCCTTCGGCAAACAAACTGCCTTCTGCTACAGCCAAATATTTCACATTTTGACTCATCAGTCCAGAGCACCTCAACCTCACCTTAGTAGCAGAGTTTGGCTGTTCCTCAACCAGTTTTAAGCCTCCTATACAGCTGTTTCTGTTTCAGTTAATGACTGTGTTTCAACCTACATATGAAATTGATGATCATTAGCACCTGTTTGGTATAATTGGTTAATCATACACATAACTATAATCCTACAAAATCCCTAACTTTGTGCAAGTGTACCCATAAGAATTGATGCTGGTTTGAAGGCAAAGGGTAGTCACACCAAATATTGATTTGATTTAGATTTTTCTTCTGTTCGCTCACTTTGCATTTTGTGAATTGATAAAAATAAACAATTAAAATGTATATTTTTGAAAGCATTCTTACTTTACAGCATTTCTTCACACCTGCCTAAAACTTTTGCACAGTACTGTATGTATATATATATATATATAGTCAGTGGCCACTTTATTAGGTACACCTTTCTTGTACTGGGTAAGACCCCCCTTCATGGCATGGATTCAACACGGTGCTGGAAACATTCCTCAGAGATTCTGGTCCATGTTGACATGACAGCATCACGCAGTTGCTGCAGATTTGTTGGCTGCACATTCATGTTGTGAATCTCCCGTTCCAACACATCCCAAAGGTGCTCTATTGGACTGAGATCTGGTGACTGTGGAGGCCATTTGAGTACACTGTCATGCTCGTGGAACCAGCTTGAGATGATGTGTGCTTTGTGACATGGCACATTATCCTGCTGGAAGTAGCCATTAGAAGATGGGTAGACTGTGGCCATAAAGGGATGCACATGGTCAGCAACAAGACTCAGGTAGGCTGTGGCATTTCAATGATGCTGAATTTGTATTAAGGGGTCTAATGTGTGCCAAGAAAACATTCCCCACACCATTACCCCACCACCACCACCACCACCACCACCACCACCACCACCAGCCTGAACTGTTGACACAAGGCAGGATGGATGCATGGATTCATGTTGTTTACGCCAAATTCTGACCCTTCCACCTGCATGTTGCAGCCAAAATCAAGATTTGTCAGACAAGGCAATGTTTTTCCAATCATCAACTGTCCAGTTTTGGTGAGCCTGTGCCCACTGTAGCCTCACTTTCCTGTTCTTAGCTGACAGGAGTGGAACCCGGTGTGGTATTCTGCTGCTGTAGCCCATCCACTTCAAGGTTCGACGTGTTGTGCATTCAGAAATGCTCTTCTGCATACCACTGCTGTAACGCGTGGTTATTTGAGTTACTGTCGCCTTCCTGTCAGCTTGAACCAGTCAGGCCATTCTCCTCTGACCTCTTTCATTAACAAGGCATTTTCGCCCACAGAACTGCCACTCACTGGATGTTTTTTGTTTTTCGCACCATTCTCTGGAAACTCTGGAAACTATTGTCCGTTACATGTTGCGTTTAGCTACTGCGTTCGCTACTTGTTTCACTGGTTGCAGTGGCAATGCTACTTAGTTATCTACCGTGTTGCTGATGTTCCAGTGTTTGTTAGTATTTATCGCTGCTTAAAAGTTTGATTTCAAAGTTGATCGGTACTTAGCTGCTTTCAATCGGTTTAATTGTTTCAGGCATAACGTCCGTGTCTGTAGTTGAGCGTTCCCTGAGTAGTGGGAGGGACCTGTGAGTTGTAAATTAGTCTCTATCAGCTAGCATTCACCACTTAGCACCTAGCACCACTGAGCTTTATTAGTCACGTTAGTTCTGGAAAGCGGCAGCTTTTTGCGGCAGCCTCCCAGTCCTAGCCTCCCCATACGAAGACTCAGCGGACAAAGACAAAGGAGTCTACCTGTAGGAGTCCACCGAGGGAGGCCAGCTAGGGAGTGCTCGCCACACGGTAAGTATCATAGTTTTGTATCTCCCTGTTCTACTTCCTCTGCATCAAACACTACATGCTACCTCCCTATCCCAGTCCATGTCTCCTCTTCTAGATTTCCTAGGAGAGATTCTACTCACACCTGAAACCTCTCCAATCTCATCCACCCTCCAATACCTCCCGATGTCGACGTGGTGGTAGCAGGAGAACTATGGAACTGCCAGTCCGCTGTCCGGAAGGCCGATTTCATCTCGGCCCAGGCCTCCCTACAGTTCCTGGTGCTCACGGAAACCTGGACCACTCCGCAGAACACGGCCACCCCTGCTGCTCTCTCCACTGCCAACACCTTCTCCCATACTCCATGACCCACAGGTAGAGGTGGAGGGACAGATATACTGATCTCCCCCCTGTGGAGATTTGGTATTGTTCCTCTTCCTCACTTCTCACCCTCCTCCTTTGAATTTCATGCTTACACTGTCACTGTTCCATGTAAACTGCACATCATTGTTCTCTATCACCCACCAGGTCCTCTGGGGAGTTTCCTAGATGAGATGGATCTGCCGATTCTCCCTCCACAACATCTGGAGGATCCGACCGTTCCTCACCCAAGAGGCCACACAATTCCTGGTCCAGGCCCTGGTGATCTCACATCTGGACTACTGCAATTCCTTGCTGGCAGGCCTGCTGGCCTGTGCCATCAAGCCACTGCAACTAGTCCAGAATGCTGCTGCTCGTCTGGTGTTCAAGCAGCCGAAGTTCACCCATGTCACCCCTCTACTCTCCTCTCTGCACTGGTTCCCCATCGCAGCACGCATCAGATTCAAATCACTGGTGCTTGCTTTTCAAGTGGCTAGAGGTACTGCTCCCCCATACCCCCAGTCACTCATCACTCCCTACACCCCAGCCAGACCCCTCTGCTCCGCCTCCTCTGGCAAACTGACTGCCCCATCCCTCCGGGCGCCTGGCAGCCGCTCCTCGCGGTCTCGTCTCTTCTCTGTCCCGACCCCTCGGTAGTGGAACGACCTTCCGCAATCGGTCAGGACCGCGGAATCACTTGCGATCTTCCGCAAGAGACTCAAAACCCACCTTTTCAGACTCCACTACCACTGAATTCTGTACATCTAGCTAATTGTCATCACCACTGCCTACTTGCTCAACACTATATACCCCTGCTTACTCCAATTAATGTAAAAAAATGTACTAACCTTTTCCTTCCCAGTGTTACAGATGTCTATCACTGTATCACTGCACTGATCTCTTGCGCGAACTATGATTGTTCCTAGCATGTATTTATGCACATCTTGTAAGTCGCTCTGGATAAGAGCGTCTGCTAAATGCTTAAAATGTAAATGTAAAATGTAAAATCCCATGAGATCAGCAGTTTCTGAGATACTACTCAGAAGTAGTCTAAGTCTCTTAGATCACATTTCTTCCCCATTCTGTCTGCATGCTTTTATGCATTGAGTTGCTGCAACAAACTGTCAAACACAGCATTACTGTTTAGTCATATGTACAATATGTACAAACATTCAAACCATGCATTCACAGCACTCTGCAATGCAGTACATGGCAAGTCCTGCCTTTGCTTGGACCCTGGTCCCAATTTCAACCGCTTAGACCAGGGGTCGGCAACCCGCGGCTCCGGAGCCGCATGCGGCTCTTTCATCCTTATGCTGCGGCTCCGCGTGGCTTGGGAAAATAAATTATAAGTATCCAATTTAAGTGTATTTTATTTGTAGTTCTAAATTTCATCGCGTACGAAAATCCGAGGGGCGCAATAATTTTTCCGCGTAGCACCCCCCCCCCCGTCGACAGAAAATGGGGCGCCGTTTACGTGGCTCGCACCGGGTGCTGGCAACCCACGCTACGCCACTGGCGGCTCCCAGTGTTTTCTTTTCCGTGGAAACCGGGTCCAAATGGCTCTTTGAGTGTTAAAGGTTGCCGACCCCTGGCTTAGACCACAACCACAAAACAAACCAGGGGGCAACTGACAAAGATATCACTGCAAAGAGGAATGATGTAAGAGAAGCCCGCAGTTATGCTTTTCACATCAAAATCAATTTTGTTCCCCTAGCGAGCGTAGGTGGAACCCATGTGATACTGAAACCAGTGATAACAGGAGCAGTGAGTCAAGGAAAATAAAGTTATAATCAACAGAAGCGCACTACAGTGTAATAGAACATTCATCTCCTGCGTCTCAAGGGTACGGTAGCCTCCTATTGTTTTCAAAGGTTTCTATGCTGTTTTTTGTTTTGTGTTTTTACTTTCTTTTTAACTTTTTTGTCCCATCGCTGCCATGTCCTCCACAGTTTCACGGACAGTCTGATCACCTTCTAACACACTTCACTTGTGAGGACCGCCTCTCAAAGCCTTCTGGGAGTCTAAAGCTTTGAGACGTGATGGAGGGGCCCTGCCAAGAGACCTGTTCTCAGAGGAGACGCCATCTTTCCACTTCAGGTCCCACCAGACATACAGTAGCCCAGGGTTTGGGTAGATATCACTGACCACTGTTTCTGGAACATTCTAATTTCAAACTGCTCCTCTAATCCCGTACTACAGCCAGGGACAGAAAGCCATACATGTCTAATTTTAATATTAAAATGTTTATTCATATTATTATTTATAAAATGGTTTCAAATACACAGTGACCAAGAACGAGTTGCTTTAATCAGGTGTGTGTTTGCGTGTCTGTCTGTGTGTGAGTTTACATGTCTGTCTCTGTGTGTGTGTGTGTGTGTGTGTGTGTGTGTGTGTGTGTGTGTGTGTGTGTGTGTGTGTGTAGGTGTGCTTTCACTCTTATCTTTGCCTCACATACAATACTTTAACATTACTTTCAGGGGCATAACTTGGAAAACTTAAGCTAACAATTTAGGTTTTAATTTTAAATACATTTAGCCTTCTGCATTACACATGGAACAGACTCTGCCACGGTAAAACCAATATCCAGCTTGCTCTGCTGTTCGGTCTGACCTTCCCCTGCTCCATCCGGAAACCTCCAGAGTCTGAAATGGTGGCGTTTCTCGAAGCGAAGCACTCTGAGCGCACGGACACTCGAGAGGACTCTAATGAATGCAAATGTGCCGGACGCTGTTCAAATGTGTGGATCCAGCTTTCAGATTTGACATTTAATGAGAGCCCCAGGACAGGCAGAGGAGCTGAATCTGTAACAGAGTGAGAATCTGTAAGGACAGAGTGCTGAGACACCTCCTACAGAACCGCTACAGAAGCACACTGTGCAAAAACAAGGAGGATTATCCAGAGGAAATGGAAATTAACTCAATTCCCCTTTAAAAGGATGCCATCCTTGGGGGCCTCCAATAGCATAGAGATCTAACGCACCCATATTGGCTGGTCCTTTATGAGTGTGAACTGCCTATCACAGTTGCGGTTCGAAACCCGACTGTACCAGACTGGCCCTGGTGGGGTATGGCTGTCCACCCCAGAGGGAGGGGGAGGGTGAGCCGGAATGAACTCACCAAGAAGCGTGTAAGGGTGTCTCCAGTGGGTATTGTCACGTGGGTGGGTGACTTCCGTCTCGAAGGAAGCGGAGTTCGCTGCCCTCGGAGAAAGTAGCTTGCCTCATAGAAATGGGCGGCAAGATCGTGCGAGGAGGGGAAATCATTTATACTGTAGAAGACACCAGACTTTCAAGACCTCTGCAAGGCAGCCAACCACGAACCAGAGTCTAAATATCCAAATCCATACCAGCCATAATCCTTTAAAATGTGGATCTGCTGCGGTCTGGTTCCCGTGATACAAATTCAGCAGTACTATCAAATGAAATTTGTTTACATTTCTTGTTTTGGCTGTCGAGTCTGGGTTTTAAATGTTTCACTTTTAAAAAAACGGATGTACAGATACCTCACCAGTAATCTGTCATACCACTCCCCCGCCCTCGCCCCCCTGTGCAAAATTGAAAGAGTGTGTTTACACAAAAAAAGACAGCAAAAATCGACTTTTAAGAGAAGGCCATTTAACCTGGCATCACTCTATTCAATATGTGAGTTCGGGGACAGATTTTCAACACAAAATTTCAATATATAAATATTAACAAATACCAGAACAGTCTAAAAGTACATCATAAATGTGCCCTAGGCCTCCATAGCGGAGTCTGGTGGTGAACAGGCATTCATATCCAATGGGAATAGTTCAGATAAAGATACCCTATCAAACTGTCCGTCAAAAAAATAGAAGCCCTTGAACTTTAATGAAGCTCTCTCTCAGAGCCTGGAATGTACAGAGTTAATAGACTTAGTATGCCCTTAAACTCAGATTCAGAAAAATAGCTTAGCGCAGTCCTTTTTTATTCCATATTCCATACTTCGTAGGCCCTGGTGATTTGTATTCGCTGGCAGCGATGAGTATTCACAGGCTCTTCACCTTCAGTTTTGACGGTTTCTCCAGAAAACCACAGGGGAAAATAAATGTTTTCATGAATACATTCATCTGTCTTCCTAAGTGGCTGTTTAGAGACTTATTGTATTGTATGTACAATACAAGTATAAACCTTTACCCTAATAAAAGGAAGTCATGAAATGAAATCAGCACTGCCAGCCATATAGAGCTCCAACCTGTAGTCCGGCTGCCGCCTTTAGCATGTTCAATGTCTGAAAAGGACAGAGGGATAAGTTATGAAAGCAGGAGAAGGGAGATCTCCTTTCCCTGGCTTCCTCACCTCTCATTCTGGTTCTCCATTTCTTTGGGCCAGGAAGCAGTAGCCTCAGCAGGGAAGCCGATGTCATCGTGGGAGCTGGAAGATGATTGGTCAGAGAGGTGGGCGGGAAGAACAGGTGGCCTATCATCTTCAATGATGACTGTGTCATCTTGGGGCATGTTCACTGTGGGAGACAGCTGGTAGCTACCTGTACACAATGAGAGGAAGCCACCTGTCAATCGAGGGAAAAGTCCTATACCTGTGTAGCTATATCATAACTACTTTGGTAACAAGCTGTTATTACCAAGTACCTGCAAAGTACAAAATATGTACGTATGTATAAGTTCTTAATTACACATGTGAAACAAGGGCAGCCCTGTTACAAGTTAGTTATCATTTTAAATTATATTACAATAAATATAATGTAATAGAATTAGATAACTAATAATATAGTTATCATTTACACAATGATTACAGAACAATTCTTTTTTTTAAAAATTAATTAGGTAAATCAACCATAAATTATAACTTCCTCTGAATATTTAATACATTTATTTATTTTTAATATGTTTTTCAGCATGATTGTGTCATTTTAGATTTTTAGCTGCAGCATAATTATTGTCAGATTGCCAATTCAGCACTTTTCTGTGGTTCTGTGTGGCTCGACAAGTAGAGCATGGCGCTGACAATGCTTAAGTTGTGGGTTTGATTCCCATTGGGACCACAAACTGAAAAATGTATGCATTCACTACTGTAAGTCGCTTTGGACAAAAGTGTCTGCTAAATGGCTAAATGTTATGTTATGATACTTTTCATTATTTGCAACAGACGTGACGTTTTTAAAGCCTCCCTGTTCAGTCAAAGCGCTGATTATTTTGTACTGTGCATGTTGTCTGTGTGAATAACTGTCTACAGTTTGTCAATAGCAGATCCATCATTTAATAATGATCATAATTATTATTATTATACATCTAATTACGGATTTGCTTAAGAAGAGATTTAAATATACATTCTCCTGCTCATCAGTTTTCACAGCGTGGTTGGGAATCAAAATCCAACCTGACTAGAGGTTCCTTCCATTAATTCTGTGCAATGCAATGTAATACAGTACAGCATATGTGTGTGTCTGTGTGTGCGTGTGTGTGTGACTTCACTGTAAATGTGTAAGATTGGTATGTGATTACGATGTGTCTTGTTTGAATATTAGTGCCATGCCGTATCGTGCCATCGGGGACTGCAGATGTAAATTAACTATAGAGCTAACTCTGGTACAATGAATTACATGTTGTTGAACATGGTCCCTGCCAAAATGAATAAACTAATATAGCCTACGGTATCTACAGCCAGGTATGAGATGCACTTATCCAGAGGGATGTATATAGCTTACAATTGGTTTTTTTAACTTGTTTTTTTTTATTTTTATGTACCTTGCTCAAGGGTACAAAAACACTGCCCCATCTGGGAATCGAACCGGCAACCTCTGGTCCTGTCCAGTTCCCCAACCATTACACTACACTGCCACCCTCTCAGTTTGCTGATGGCCCCTTTCTGTCAGACATGAGCAAGGACACCACGCAAAGCCCCAACCTTACACGCCCCACACCCGGCCCCTCCCACTGCTAGTCCTATCCATCGCCGGGCCAGCTGAACGCACCCCAGATAATCGCATCACGCCTGTGATTCAGGGCGAGAGGCTAGCTCCATTTGACACAAGATAATAAAACTTCACCCAGAATTACTGCCACTTGCAATGAATGCTTTTCACACAGCAAAATAGTAAATAATTTGCTATTATACAGGGAACTATGAAAATAAAGGAAACACTAGTAAATAAAGGGTTCTGGCAGCTCTAGGGTGCATTTTCCTGGCATGGTTTAGATCCACTCAACCTCTTAGAGGGAAAGGTAAACGGCAATAAATGCGAAGTGATCACCTTAATCCTATAGTTAAGAATTTCTATATTGATGGTTTCTTCCAGGATGACAATGACCCCATCCACAGGGCACGAGTGGTTTGATGAGCATGAAAACGATGTAAGCCATATGCCATGCCCGTCTCAGCCACCAGATCTCAACCCATTTGGACACCTATGGGAGATTCTGGAGCGGTGCCTGAGACCGTGTTTTCCACCACCATCAACAAAACACCAAATTATGGAATTTCTCATGGAAGAATGGTGTTGCATCCCTCCAATAGAGTTCCAGACATTTCTAGAATCTATGCCAAGGCACACTGAAGCTGTTCTGGTGGCTCATGGTGGCCCAATGCCCTATTAAGACACTTTATGTTGGTGGTTCAACTTCACTGCTGTTAAGTCAGTGTTAAGCTCCGTTCCCTCAAATTCTCTACGCGCCATAATTCTAGTGAACGCCTGCTGACATGGGATATGATTTTAATAGGATTTCCAATGCTCTGGCACAACTCTGATGCCATTCAACACGACCACTCAACTATTTCCACCATTCGCTATGCTGTGCCAAACAACCACAGAATGAGCTTTTCGAAACTAAAATACTATAGTCAGAAATTAAGTTCTGTGAAGTCATGCAACAAGAAATTACAAAGCAACTCAGCAAAGCAGGCCTTTGTTCAGGGGGATCATGCAAAACAGTTGGAAATATCTTGATTCCATTAAAAAGGAGTCACACTTTCCCCCCCTCAGGGGATAATATTCAGCATGGAGTCACTTGAGGATAAACTCTCCCATTTCTCCATCAGATGCTCAGATGGGAATATTTAAAATGATCCATATGCATGAATACTGTAGCTGTAGTCTCCCTTTAATTTCTTACAGTATCAAGGAGTGTGAACTTCAAAGAGTTGACCTGTATCGTCCTATGCATGCCGTTTCGTTCTTTAATTAGAGTCCCTCTCGAAACATGCCCATAAAAATGGCTGACGATGTAAATAAATAAATAAATAAAAAGACACCAGGTGAAAATTATGTGCAAACGATTATGTGCTAACGCTGGGGGAAAGTGTTTTGACAGGAGCGTTTTCACCAAAGACAGAACCTGCTGTGTCGCAGTCTCTCACTGCACGTCCTCACTGACCTTCAAACAAACAGGTTTTACTGACACCATCTTCTCTTTGATCATCTGACGTGTTGAAGCTCCCCCTCTTCCCAAACAAAAATCTCCCTGCAGGGGGTAATGATGCACTTCAAAATCAGGCCACAACATATTTATCTCAACAACTACTTGAAAACATGCAATTTGAGCGCTTGGAGAGCATCAGGATCCATTTTAACTGACAAATAACTAACCTTTGAGCGGAGGAAATCAGGGGAGGTGAATAGGCGCTTTGTGACCTTGAAGAGCGACGGGGAGGGCATGATTACGGGATACGGCAAGGACAGGGTGAAACGGTAAAGCGATTCCATTCAAAGGCTCACAGCTGCACAGCTACAGGCGCGCAAAGCTAAAGAGCCCTCTCAGAGTGGCGAAATGCAGAATGCAGAATGTCTCAGCTGTGCTCCAGTACCGCAGCGTCTGCCTTTGAGAGCCACTTCACTGCACCGACAGACGAGAGGTGGATGAAGCCGTTTCGACACAGGGCCACTTCACTATACCGACAGACAAGGGGTGCATGGAGCCCTTTCTCACACAGGGTGGCTTCCACCAACTGGGGAATTATGGGAGGACAAGGGTCACATGATCACCCATGAGATGACTCAAGTGTTCCACTTTCAGACTTTTATCTCCAGGGGTTAAAGGTCAAGTCCAGAGGTTAAAGGTGACACCATTAAAGCAACAAAAATAACAATAATAATTTAAACGGCTCAAAAAATCCCATTAAAAGGTACCATTGAAGATCACGGAGGGATACTGCAGGAGTTTGTTCAAAGAAAGGGTTTCTTACAATTTCTTACGATTGGCTTCTTCCATTGACAGAATCCAACTGGGTTAAATTGTTAAATTGTTTAATTATAGCAAACTGGTCCTCTCTTTGTCCTCAAACACAGCTCATTACCTTTTTTGTGTTCAACTCCATTTGTCTTCTCCCCATCAGATACTCTACCTGCATCTCTGCTTGCCTGAGGGACATTCAGAGCTGGATGGACAGTCACCACCTAAAGCTCAACCCAGGTAAAACAGAACTAATCTTCATTCCTGCTCTAAACTCTCCCCACCTTGATTTCTCAATTTCTCTAGGTGACATCATCATCCCTCACCCGTGAAGAATCTCGGTGTGGTGATGGACAACAGGCTGTCCCTATCAAAGAACATTACAGCGGTAAGCCGGGCGTGCAGATTCTTCCTGTATAACATCAGGAGAATCCGTCCCTTCCTTACCATGTACTCTACCCAGCTCCTGGTCCAAGCAATGGTACTGTCCCGCTTGGACTACTGCAACTCACTTCTGGCTGGCCTTCCCGCATCTGCCATCAGACCCCTGCAACTCATCCAGAATGCTGCAGCCCGTCTGGTCTACAACCTTCCCAGACACTCCCATGTCACCCCCCTGCTCACTACCCTCCACTGGCTGCCTGTTATAGCTCCCATCAAATTCAAAACATTGGTCCTAGCATACCAGGCAGTCAAGGGATCAGCCCCAACATACCTCCTCAAGATCTTCAAACCCTACACACCTGCCAGATCACTCCGTTCTGCTACCTCAGGACGCCTGGCACCTCCCCCCCTCCGCACCTGTGCTTCCCGGTCACGTCTCCTGTCGGTTCTGGCTCCACTATGGTGGAATAACCTTCCCGTGGAAGTCAGAATAGCCGAGACCCTGGCCACCTTCAAGCGATGACTGAAGACTCACCTCTTCAGGGTGCACCTCTCCCTGTAGTCCGGTTTTTGTTAACTTAGGGACGTAGCTGTTTAGTATTGCACTCATGTCTACTTGTTTATGTATTGTATTAGGTTTAGGCAATATTTTCCACACTGATTGTTTTATTGCTGCCTTTGAATTGTGGCTACAGATCTACCTACAGGGTCCTAGTTTAACTATGTGGTTGCTCCTAGCACCTGGAACTGTACTTCCCGCTAGGGTGGCTTTCGGATAAACTCTTCTTGACTACGGTTAACACTTTGTTGTACGTCTGCAAAATGCCTGTAATATAATGTAATGTAATGTAATGTAATGTAACTACAGTGGCCATATAGAAAGATACAAAGGCAGAATTCAAGAGAATGACAGACTACAAAATCCTGGGTCCAAAAACACAGAGCCATACTAATACAAATATAATTTTACACTGCAATCTGTAAAGCAGTTTGCACACAATCACACAAATGGAAGCCGTCACAAGTGGTCTTCTGGAACACATGCAGAGTTTTGTCAAATACACTTAAACCTACTAGCTAACTGCAAATTGGCTGTTATGTTTTCACATACATTTTTCCAATGGTTAAACATAATTCATTGAAAATAATAAAATAAAAAACAGGCCAAAAACCAGCAAACCCTGTAGCTCTCCAGGCGACCTCTGCTCTACGGTCATCAAACTGGAAAAGCTCAAGCCAAACAGTGAGGTGAAACAGAAGCATGTGACTTGCTGAAGCACTGAGCAGAAAAGATGGAAAGGAAAGGAACAGCTCCTTCTCATCTTTTATTCATCAAAGGCTCCTCGGAACACTGTCCGCTGGCAGCTTGCCAGGTCGTGGTGTGGGGTTATTGCACCTGTCCACAGGTTTCTGGCTCTTTAATGTCATACTCACTCGGGTGTGGGGGAGGGAATCAACACGCGGTCGAGGAGACGAAGGACGACCGGGCCCCTGTGTGTGAAGACCTGTCTTCCTCATATCTGACCTTTTCACTTCGGGGAGCTGGACATCCAGCCGGGCAAGCTGCTAATAACTAATAACACTTCTGCACAGGAAGTGCACACTCTTTAATTACAGCAGGGGACAAGATTAAAAATGACCTTTTTATTAACTAAGGTGGGGGGGCGGGGACATGGCATGGTGGCTCATTCAGTACAGGTGGGACACAGCTGGCCTCGGGGTAGGAGGGGCTTAATTCGGCCAGAGCTCCTCCGAGGGACACACCTGGCACATGCAGGCGCATCAGTGAGAGATATGCTAGCCCTACAATCAGTGCTACAGCTCTCCTGTAGTACTCTCCTGCTCTCCTGTAGTCCTGTAGGGTGTAACAAAGTCACTGGCTTTCCTGTAGTTTTGCGTGCGGCTTTTAGGGTGTAAAATAGTCACTGGCTCTCTTGTAGTACTGTGTGTGACCCGTAGGGTGTAAAATAGTCAGTGTCTCTTTCCTGTAGTATTGTGTGTGGCCTGTAGGGTGTAAAATAGTCACTAGTGACACCTGATAGACAGACACCTGAGGCAGTGTGTAATGTATTGGGTTGTGTGTGACACAGTGTGTAATGAATTGGGTTGGTAGCTCATGCTGGCACAGGGGCTGGAATGATTCACTGCAGCAGACGGACAGGGACTAACTCCCAGCAATCAGTCAGAGAGCGATGGCCTTCTAACACCTTTAGGGATGAGAGCATTACTGTGGGCATTCGCCCAATCAATGTTACGCCACCATATAAACAGATTAATGTCCTCCAAAGTCCATGCTACATCTCCTCGTCGACACGCTGGTGATTCATTTTCTACTCCTCCTCAGTAATTTAATTCTTTTTTTTTTTTAAAGAAAAGAAAAAAAGTGGGAGACAGCTTGTCACATAGGGCACAGAATGAAGAGATTGGAACCCCTTTTCCCCAGGGTGAGACTGCTGGACTGTGCAAAATTATTATTATTATTATTATTATTACTGTTATGATTATTTTCATTTATTGCATAAAAAAGCAAAGAATTTTCAGCAATCTTCAGGAGTACGTTCTGTGAGGGTAGTCACAGTTGACGCCATTGATTTTCCCGCTACCTGCAGTAATTTAAAATCTGATTCAGTTTCTCGTCCAAGAGAGACCATCAATCTGCTCCATTTACAGCCTTCTTGGCACATTTACATCAGCAGGCGACGCGTAAAAGAGACAGTCATCACAACGAACACATCCTCTTTACTAAATATAACAGTACGTGTAAACTGTATATAAAATGTATATACATACGTACATAACCTATTTTGCCTGGTTTAAGAATAGGGTGACAGGGATGAAAATAGCTTTGCACAATGCATGGCAGTTGGGGCCCTTCATAGATGGATTTAATTAGTTTAAAAGCATTAAATATTTACTGTAAAAGCCAAAAAGTCACTACCACTGACTTTCGTGAGAAATGCCCGTTTTGCTTGGCTCGGGTCGAAATGCAACGACTACTGTATCATAACCAAGTTTCAACCGAAGCCTCATATTTGCATAGTATTAAGTGGTGTACCCATGTACTTTGACCGCAAAATGCATACAGGTCTGCAGACCTGCACTACACTACACTACACTACACTACACTACACTACCATCCAGCCTTAGTACCAGCCTTGGTGCCATATGCCTTGAATAAAATAATGTTTTATTAAATTAATTTCAGCTCAACAGGGGGTGCTACGGGTACCAGCCTTAGTTTCTGATCCTGTGAATGAAAGGAACTCAAGGAAAGGAGAAATCTTGGCCGCCAATATTAAATATTAATTTTAAGTATTAAAGCAACCTTTCTCAGCACGCCAGCTCATTCACTAACAACATTGTATCCTGTCGAACCCTTTAATATTTGTGGACGTTTTGTTTTTTTCCCCTTCATGCAGTCCAACTCTTGAAAGTTATTCAAGCGCACCATTTAATAATACATTATTAGAGTGTGTATTCAAAATAAATGTATTTGATCATTTAGTATCAAAATATCCGCCCATTTACAATGATTTCTGACCCACCATTTCTGTGACACATTTGTGGTATCCACTGTGGTAATGCTGACAGAGGTGCGCCTTTAATAGCAGTGAATTGATGCATTTGGTTGTTTTATTGAACTTCAAGGCAAATCAGATGGGCTTTCCGGAGATTAGAAATAATAATGAGGTTATTTTGTAGAGAATGGCATATAAAAGAATGTGTTCTTAGGGGAAAAAAGTACTTATAAGATCAAAATACAAAAAATTACTAGCATAAGCCATGCCCTGATTTCACTTCATGATATTGCATTATTTACAGTTATGTTTTAAAAGACATCACTGGATGAGTGCCAATGGCTTTGCATGCAGCATTTACAATTCAGCGACCACTTCATTTTCACTCCTTAAACACATCCCATAATGCCATTGTGCAGCTGTATACTCTACCCCAACGCTGCCTTCATATATCTCATGTCCGTCTCATGTCTCGTGTTTACCTCACATCCATCTCTAGTTTATTATTAAGGGCAGCGGTGTAGCATAATGGTTAGGGGAACTGGGCTTGTAACTCAAAGTTTGCAGGTTCAGCTCCCACGTGGGGCACTGCCATTGTACCCTTGAGCAAGGTACTTAACCTGGATTGCACATGAAGTGCACTCCTCCCACTCAACAATCGCACAAGCTCAACTGGTGCACTGCAGAGTGAAAACCAAACCAAATGTATTTGTATAGCACTCTTTGCAAAAAATAACAAGAACCCAGGCCTAGCTCCCCTCCCAAAAGCAAGCCTAAGGCAACAGTGGCAAAACTCTCTCAAAAACTTGGTCAAAATGATAGGGAGAAACTTTGGGAGGAAGCAGGGTAAAAGGGGAGAGTCTATCCTCTTCTGGCCAGCACAGTTGGTGTTCAAAAAGACTGTACTTGGGTCAAGAAGGGGCCAGAGGGGAAAAAAGAAAATGTCGGGAACAAAAATAAACAAATGAAGCCCGACTCACCCTTCATCCGGCCAATGGCGGCGGCCCGCGGCGTCAGGTTGTCGTCCAGCCCCTCGATGCCCGCATACAGGGAGTGTGAGATCCGGCGCTCCCGCTCATCCAGAAAGGTGTTGAGGGGCTCTGGAAGGGACGGACTCCCAGGGGGGTCCATCTGGAACAAAGGAGGAGGTCAGACAAAGGTGTGCCTCACTTGGAACCAGGGTGGGACTACGCCCTTCAGACAACACAAAACTGTTCACCCCCCTTCAGACAACACACCATGAAAAGCCAGATATAAATGCATTACTACTACTACTAGTTGCTACTACTACCACTATTTGTTATTATTATTATTATTATTATTTATTATACAAAATATCATGTTACACTCGCAGAGGGATCAGTGTTGTCTAAATACCACTCCGGGAGAGAAGCACGCTCCTCATGCACAGCAGTTTGAGCCGTTCCAGGGTTTACTCAAAGCAGGTTAATGTGCAGAGTGGAATCCGCCACCAGGCGACCAGCAACAGCATTTTGGACAGTCACCTGTGTCTAGTCACTCCCGGACTGGCTCAAAATGCTTCACCATAGGATTTCATATTGACTTATGCTTTTTAATGGGGTGTTAATGGTTAATTTGATTTAATTTTGTCCTTTGAAGTATATTATAGTAATATTATTTGAGCTACTTAATCCTGATTCTGTCGTTATCGCGATTCAATCGGGAGATTACGATGAATCATGATGCATCGAATCATGGCATGTGTATCGTGATATAAATCATATTATGTGGTACTTGCCAATACCCAGCCCTGTATGAAAGCACCATCCACTCACTACAAAGGAGCGCTTTATCTGAGCCCAGGAGCAGAGGACGTATTTACTGTCTTTAATTAAAGACCGTGTCAAGACAACCGTCAGAACCGCTGCTGCATCGCCTCCAATAGACTTGCCACCATAATGAAAGAGTGCCACTAAGACTCCCGCCATAAAACTGAGGATGGGCTGCTTTATTAGCGCTCTCTCATTCTGCCACAGCGTGCTCATAAGAATAGAACAGACAAGAGAAGGATGACCTGGAAAAGCGCTTCATAAAGGTACAGATCGACTGACAAAAATGTACATTCAGAAACAGATTTCCAGAATTCAGGCTGTGACTTAACCGAAGCCCCCTGCAGTGTTATGGTGTGTTTGTATGTGTGTGGGTGGGTAGGTGGGTGGGTGGGTGGGTGGGTAGCAGACTTACTTGTTATGCTGTTGTACAACTCATTTATTACCTGCATGTTATTTGTAAATTCCATGTAATTCTCTATAGTCTATATGTAATTGTCGTTGTCAATTTTGCCCATTCGCACAATAAAGATTTGTTCTCTACAGATCTACGTGGTAATTTACTAGGGGGTTCCAGAAGGCAGTTTAGACTGCCTTCTGAGGAGGTTCCTCTGCACATTATTATGATCCTACTGTAACAACAATTATTATGCTTATTTATTTGTCAAAAATGTATTTGTTTGTTTCCCCATTTTCTCTGCAGTGTGTGTGTGTGTGTGTGTGTGTGTGTGTGTGTGTAATGGGGGGGATAGGTCTGCTGGAGTCCAGAGACGTCAGTAAGCACGTGAACATCCACAGCATGTGCAGACAGCATTGTTTCTCTACTCACTGCTAATACCCAGCTCCGAGAACCTAAAATACAAGGTTTTGTGAGCGCAATCACTTCTTCCTGAGAAATCATCACATTTCCCAGCACAAGCCATTTTTTCATGCAAGGATTTTGTGATTCATCTAAAGCCCCTGGCCTGGAAGATCACACTCACAGAAACACAATCCATTCCTCTGTCAGCGAGGAGCCGGCCCCTTTCAGTCAAACCGTAAATCCCCTGGATAAAAAACAGCTCATCACTTCCCACTCGCTCTAAAACCTGCTTTCAGTCTTAATCCAGCCACCTACCCATAATGCCTTAATTACATTGTCCCCAATCCGCCGTAGCCTGAGGATGATTCAGGGCTCTCATTAGCTCCCTTCATCCCGCCCTAAACCTCATCGAGCTGAGCTCAACGGTCACACTGCAACCCCGGGCCCAAAATGGCCTCCGTATCGACTCAGCCTGAAAAGACACACGGTGCTAATCCTCCGTTAGTACAGAGGCGCTGCTGTGTATGATGCTCACGGGAAGCAGAGAGAGGGGTTTTCATAACGCAGAGAGAGGGGTTTTAATAACACACACGGAGGCGGAAAGCTAGTTTTAACCTCAGCTAGTGTTTTAACTCATTACTTTCAACACAACACCCTCATATCTTTAGCATCAGGAAGCCCCCATTCCCAGAATACACTGCAGCCAGTACTAGCCATAGAGTCCCCATACACAACAGAAGCAAGGCACAAAGATCCTGATCCTACTCACATATCCAGTTCCAGGCTTTTAATCTTTTCATTCTTTTTCGCCAAGCTCATTTACATTATGGAGGTCCAAATAACAAGGGCTGTTAAGGGCTGTCTCCGACCAACAGTCGTCTGTTTTTTTTGATCGGTCGAAACTTTTTTTCTATAAATTATGGCACACCTTATTTGTTTTAATAAATACAACTATATGCACACTGCGCTTGTCTTGTGTTTTATAACTTTCTTAAATGAATGACACAAATGAGTAGCAATAGGCTAATGACTTTATGGAGCTCAAGAGTTCAAGATTACCTGAAAGAAAGAAAAAACGTATCCGTTCCAAGCCTCCTCTTCATGCTGCCCTTGCAGATTCTGCCATTGCACTTGTGAAGTTGCAGTATGGCTAATAGGCTGATGCTTTTATTTGACCACAACCATAACACATTCTAATGCATAGGCTATGTTTTATTTAATTAACCAGGTTGGTCTCATTGGGATTTAAAATCTCTTTTGCAAAAAAATAGGCTAACAAACAAATGATCACATATAGCCTAATGTCTTAAATTGTAGCCTAAAGCTGAATATAAAGTGGCTATAGCCTATCGAAAATAACTTACTCGAGTCGGAGATGGCCTACTTCCCCAGTCGTTTCATGTTATGGCACAGGAACACTAGCTTGTCCAAATTTTTTGGCAAAAGGCTGCTCCTCGTTTTATTAATGATAAACCCTGCCTGGGAAAACGCGCTTGCAAAAACCCGAAATGCTGCCATACTCCAAAAATTATGTTCTTAGGTTATATCAAAATGCTGCCATACTCCATCACTAATCTTAACTGTAGGCAAATCTTAGGCTACAATTAAAATGCACATTCGCGTGTCTAAAACAAGAAGGATACAATATAGGCTACATGAAAGGGGGTGTTAGGCATGTTAGTTATAAATATATAAACCATACAATTAGCAAAACACAAATCTCGGTCAAACAATCGACCAGTCGACTAAATGGGGTCAGCCCTACAAATAACTACTTTAAAGTACAGATCGCTCGTGAGAAACGTATCCACGCATTTCTGAAAAGTCCTACATTCCTCACAAGTGAGCTGCTGTGCTGTACTGCTTGAGTTCAGGACATCAATGAATCTCGTTTGTTAACCTCTTCTTTGGTGCTTTGCTTTATGGCTCTGTGTTAAAGTCAGAATTGGACAGCCACCATGCCGTGACACAACAGCTTACAGATCTCACTAGAAACACAAGAATGAGGCCTGAATTCAATCAACATTTGCCTTTAACCTTGACTTAATAATTACTAAATTAGATTAAATTATTTGTATAACAAATACAGAGCACTGTCACACTGAAAACAGAAAATATGAATAGACAAATACTGGATCTGAACCCCCAGCCAGAAAGTGAGGCAAAAAGGTATCAGTACAGATGTGAAGGTTACTCTTTTTCCTTCACAAACAGCTTGGGAGTTAATTTTGGTGATTGCTGAACATTTGTCCTTAAAATTAATTAAATTGGAGAAAGCAGACAACTCAGCCCCTGCACTGTAAAGTAAGTGTGTAATTTTGCCTGCGGTCTAGAGCGAATCCAGCAATGTGCAAGCGCTGGTGGCCAATGTCTTTATTGGTCTCTTCATGCCTCCAGGATGACAAAATTCCTCTCTGAGCAGAAAGCATAAAAGAGAACGTCTGCTACAGACACAAAGCCCACAGCTCGTTCTCAGGGCTAAATCATTTTATTTTCAGGTGGCCGCAGAGCCGGCTCTGATTCCTGTGATTTTTTTCCAAGAGATTACAGTAACTGCCCTCAGACACTTTAAAGACAATGGAATTTCACAAATTGTGACATCCATATCATTTTAGACAGTACGAATGTCACATTGTGAAAGCCCAATTATTGAGCTGAGAAAAACTCAAATGTAGCAGATTTTCCCAGATCTCTTACGAGGATTCGTGTGTGTGTGAAGGATTCAGTGAGAGTGTAAAATCCATTTCCGTCCTCTCACTTTCATCTCCTGGCAGGAGACTTTCATTCACTCGCACTGTCAAAGTGTGTCCCCCGCAACAGAGCTGGTTCTGAAAGCCCTGGGCACAGTACAGTAACCGCATCCACTATCAAAACATTTTTAACATTTCTGTTGTGGTGCGAAACATTACACTGATCTTTTGAGATGCAAAATACATGCAAATCAAGCCCTGCACTGACTGTCTGGTGTACAGCCCAAACATGTATAGAGCTAATGCCATTGGCAGTGTTAAGAAGCTCCAGTTTAATATTCAATAGATGGAACAGCTGGAAGCATTGTTGGGCCCTCCCACGACCCCAGAAGGTCATGCATCTGGCCTCCAAACAGGCAAACAACATGACACCAGCGCATTCAGACAAAATGTCTCAGCTTGTGATGGGAGCCCAGCTAATTAGTCCCAGAGACGATTATCCCTCTAATTAGTCGATAGCCTGTTCGGTGCCACCGGCTAATTGCTGGTTACCTCATTTAGTTTGGCGACCCTCCGGGCGACGATGAGCTGGATCATGCCGCGCTTGTTGCCCTCGGTGGACATGGACTTGCGCAGCGTTTCCATGGCGTCCTGGTTCGTCTTCCCCAAAAGTGACTCCCCGTTCACTGCGATCAACTGGTCGTTGACCCTCAGCCGGCCGTCCTGTGAACACAGACGCGACAGACCGCAGTTACCCGCTGTGTGAAATAAGCTGTGCAACTGTTACACCAACATAATGTGTCTTAACCCATTCAGACCTAAAATGCCTGCTAAAAACGCCTATTAAAACCTAAGCAATTATTCTACACAACCTCTTAAAACCTGAGGGTTTTCTGGAAAAAAATTTTTTTTAAAAAGCCGACACCAACGTGCACTTCATTTCCCCCACGTCTATTTCAGCGAATCACAGCGCATTTCATTAATCGCAAAATCGATGCGACCTAAACGTCACTCCAGGTCTTAATGGGTTAATGGAGGATTGGGCCACCACGAGCCGCCAGAAGAGCCTCAATGCACCTTGGCATAGATTCTGCAAGTGTCTGGAATTCTACTGGGGGGATGCAATACCCTTAATGCATAATTTTGTGTTTTGTTGATGGTGGTGCAAAACGCTGTCTCAGCCGCCTCTCCAGAATCTCCCATAAGTGTTCAATTAGGTTGAGATCTTGTGACCGAGTCAGCCATGGCATATGGTTTACATCATTTTCATGCTCATCAAACCATTCAGTGACCACTCGTGCCCTGTGGATTGGGCATTGACATCCTGGAAGAGACCACTCCAGGATAGAGGTGCATCACCACAGGATGAAGGTGATCACTCAGAATGGGTTAGTACATGTTCTATTTTCTTGCCCTCTAAGGGGTTGAGTGGACCCTAACCATGCCAGGAAAATGCACCCCACCCCATAACAGAGCTGCCAGAACCCTTCATTTACTCAAGTGTTTCCTTTATTTTGGCAGTTACCTGTATAAATCTGCGCAGCGTTTGAACAAGAGAATGTCAGTATCCATATGGGTCAGATCTGGGACAAGATGAGCAGAAACATACACACTTTCATGTTGAAAATACAGGTCTTCAAACGCAGTGGGAGACGCAGTAGTTAAGTGGAGCAGATGTCAACATTATTATAAAAGCCAGGGAATAGGCATAAGAGGCGTAAGGAGTTTCAGAGACCCTGAAGGGCGGAGACGATGACCCAGACAGAGAGGGGCCTCAGCGTGTGATTGGGATGGAGCTTGCCTTGCACGCTGCCCCTCCGTTGATGATGGACTTGACGAAGATGCCGAGGTCGGCGTGGTTCTCCTTGGAGCGGTTGCCCTTGACGCTGACCCCCAGGCCCGCCGAGCCCGAGTCATTCAGCGGGATCTCGAAGGTCAGGAACTCCCGTGTCCCGTCCGGCGTCAAAACCAGCTCATCATCCTCCATCTTCTGAGAGAGAGAGAGAGAGAGAGAGAGAGAGAGAGAGAGAGAGAGAGAGAGAGGAGAGGGAGAGAGGAGAGGGAGAGGGAGAGAGGGAGAGGGAGAGGAGAGAGAGAGAGAGAGAGAGAGAGAGAGAGAGAGAGAGGGAGGAGAGAGAGGGGAGAGAGAGAGAGGGAGAGGAGAGGGAGGGAGAGGGGGGAGAGAGAGAGAGAGAGAGAGAGAGAGAGAGAGAGAGAGAGAGAGAGAGAGAGAGAGAGAGAGAGAGGAGATTCAGTACCATTATTTACTACTTTTTTGTTAATCTAACATTTTGTTGTAAATCTGAATATAATGACTGCTACTGTTACAGTGCATGTTACTATTCATTGTTACGGTGTTATTTAAAAATATATATTTTCATTTTAACAAATGAATGCCTTTTTAATATGATACGTGTTGTCAATAAAGCACATCTGAATCAGCATGACAGATAAAGGAACACAGAAAAATGTCAGATTCCTCAGTGCTCTCATTACTATAACTCACTGCCGCCACCACTGGTGAATGTGTTTTCATAGTTATTATTATACCAAAATTGGCCCAGACATCCACTTGAGATCGAACAGTGATGTTTTTGCAAATTTCAATAATGCATCTTTTGACAGACGACTTCAGATACGCTGAAATCAGGCATTCGCAATGCATCTCAGTGAGATCATTTATATGGGAAGCGAGGGTTAAGATGGCTTTTCATTCTGGCAGCACACACTTATGAAAACCTCATTAAACCACAGAGACACGCTCAATCTCAAAGCTCCGCTTTGCTTATTGGGTTCCAATGTTTATGAGAAACGAGACTCGGCAGTAACTCACAAACCTTTGCCGGCTAACTTCTGACATGAAAAAGTTGTATTTCCCCCTCCAGAGACAAGAGAAATGTTAGCGCACAGAGAAGGAGAATATCACATGAAAGCTTAAATATGTTTGTCCTGGTTGGCACTTGTAAAGGCACTTGTTCTAAATGCAGTTTGCCCACTGCAGTCTGGGTTCGATGCCCGGCTCTGGCCGGCAGTCCCGTTCGGGGGCGGTGATTGGCTGTGCCACCCACGGGGAGGGAAGCCAGCAGGAGCTCACCAGCAGGAGCTCGCTACAGGCACAGAAAGCTTCTCTGTGTGTTACATCGGGGTTACAGTCTACAGCAGGGGTGCCCAAGTTCGGTGCTGGAGATCTACTGGGTGTGCAGGCTTTTGTTCCAGCCCTTCACTAGCACACCTGATTCCATTAATCACTTCACAATAGTGAACAATAGTTTGTGCACAATAGTTTGTAGATGGTAGGACAGACAGCAAAATCCTTCATGAATATTCGAATGTCTTCAGCACAAATCAGGCCCTTAAATCACGGGGGACTGTGGATTTAAAGGAAGGCCACGGCGGTCATCTTAGCGCCGCACAATGAACTCTGTAGGGCAAAGTGCATCACTCCTTCCCTTTTGTCTAACACCACTTTGATCACAGCCCTGAAAGCAGCTGACCAGCTAGCGTGACAGGGGAGCCCCTGCCGACGTTATTTATTTTGAAACACTTCTGTGGCGAGAGTGGTACATTCCCTTGTGTGGGACACAGGAGCAGTCGACCCAGCAACCAACTGGGCCGCATTAGCGCTGAGATAAGAACACATGATTCAGCGCCGAGGAATGCCAGGTGCTTTGCCTCAACATCTGCTAAATGAAGAGACTTCTCAAACCGGGAGGGGTTATTTGAGCTTGCTCTGGTGAGAAGCTTTTTCTCCGTTTAGGTGCGACCGCATGTCCTGCTGCGGAACACTTCCCTCAAAGCTGGCAGTCCCAAAAAGGCGTGACGCTCCATTGAACAACTACAACTATCAAGTGCTCGACAGAGAAAGAATATTTTGAAACGTTTCACATCGCGCTCGGTTCATCCGGAGTAGCAGGGCATACCACAGATCACCTGATTTATAATCCCGTCAGGTGAAATGCACCATGGGAAAGAAACAGGCCACGATAACAAAATAATAACACTCATAAAATCCAGCATATGGCAAACATATATTAAAATCTCTGACATAGTATCCTTGTAATATTAGAAAGTATATCAATCTTTGGCACTTTAATGCAGGCAATTTTATGCACATATACAATATTGTGCAAAATGGCACAGAAAGCTCATTATTTAAATAGTTACTAATGTATTTAGTCTATATTACACTTATTAAAACATGCATTCCCTGTACTTAATTTCACCATACATTTACATGCATGACTTTTTCATACGTAACATTAGGTAGAAAGTGGAAGATATTGGGCCCAGAGCAAGTTTCCCCAGAATAGATGACAATCACCACATGTGCCTTTTTGACTGAATTACCCGACACTGTAAAAGTGACTGACTAAATTACCCCCAACACTGTAAAAGTATGACTGAATTACCCCTAACATTGTAAAAGTGTGACTGAATTACCCCTGACACTGTAAAAGTGTGACTGAATTACCCCTGACTAGGGCTGTGACGGTATGAAATTTTCACGGTGTGATAATTGTACTACTCAATATCACGGTTTTCAGTATATCACAGTATCTAAAGCTAAAAAAAAGTATCACACAAAGTTTACAACTCCATGTGCACATATTGTATATATATATTGATTTATATACCATTTTAACTGAAAAATAAAACTGAATATCCCATTGTGGCATAACATGAAGGATGATGCTCACGCAGGTGGAATGCAAGGCTTGATTAGTTCCCTCCTCTGGCCATTACATGTTTCCCACATTCTGTATAGATGGGAGATCCGTTCTCAACAACAACACCATCTTTTTTTCTGAATCGAAAGGAAGTCCACACGGATGAACGAGTTCACTTTTTGGGGGGATATAATTCATCATTACAGACCGCCTTGGCATCGGAAATAAGCGTCAGACAAGTTTTATAAGGGACTGCAAATGGAGATTTATGCCGTATAGTCAGCTAGCTAATAACAGCTACCTACCAGGCATGGGAAATGCGTGGTAGCTGTCTGCACGTGCACAATCGCATTGTAAACGCGGTCCAGTATTATATTATTTAATATGAGCTATTGAGATATTTTAGTAGGGTAACGGTTGAAATATTTTTTCCCCACTCATGAAAATAGCTTTTGCCACGTGATTTACTATCATGGTATCACATTACGTTTATGATAGTACTATTTCATATTTTAATATCATGGCATACCAACAGACTGGTATACCGTCACACTCCAACCCCTGACATTGTAAAAGTGTGTCATATTGCTGCTGTCCATGAATCACAGTATTAACAGGTAGCATTCAAACCTCCTCAGGGCGTCATCTACAGTGTTTTGATCATGGTGCTTTAATTGCATTCACATCACGTTATAATTTACAGGCACAGACTGCCCAACGTACTCGCCGTGCACCAGGGAAAGCTTGTTAACCAGTTGCTATGGCAATAATATATCTCTTTCACAACTTCATTGTGTCAGCGCTGGCCTCGTCATTTTGGCCATGGCGAAATATCATCCATAAAACCTTACAGAGAATCACGGTCAATAAATAAAGCATTTGGACACAAGAGGTTTCAGGAAGACTGTTGCAGCTATGTACGGTTGATTATCACTGCATTACACATGTAGGGGGATGTACTGTCATCAAGCAGAAGAGGGGGGGACTGACATGACAGTCAATTGACCTGACCTTGACCTGATGCCAGACTGCTGTCCACATGAAACCTTTCACAATTAAGGGCTGGCTTCATTTTAAACTGACCGCTTAATTCATATAAAAATCCTCAAAACTCCCTTAAAGGGAAAACAGTACTTGTGCACAGATAAGTATAACTTTTCATTTGTAACTTTAAAAAAATGTATTTTATTGAAAGATTATATTTTATCAGTATTCAACCAGACGCTTCTTGCAGTTCTGTCATCTTGACACACGTGAGGGACTACCTACCATCCTACATAAAGAATTTTTCTAAATGAATGTCAATTATGTGCATGAGTAATTAATTAACAATCAAGCTCATTGTCAAGCATTAATTGGCTCCCGTCGTTTGTGCGGTGAAGTTTAATTACACTGTACGAGTGGGAGGGGAAACTAATCAAGGTTGTACGGGGCAGAAACAGCGTGATATTTCAGAACAGAGCTCACACCTGTATTCTTAAATGCACCAAAGGGTACCAAACCACACCCCCCTCTCACGATTCTGCGGCTGAAAAGCCTTAGCAAAGCTGGGATCATTTCCACTCCTGCCTTGCATCATTGGCATAAAAGTCATTATGGCTGAATTTTGAGGACCGAACAGGAATCGCTCAAGGGTGTAATTGCCATCCAGGCCCGTGCGTGACAAGTATCATACTCAACCTCCTTCCCTTGCCTTCCTTTAACAGCAGCAGCCAACAAACGCCGAACGCAACAGCACCCCCGGGGGACGGAGAGGTCAGGTGAACGGGCGGCAGGGTAGTAAAATGGTTAGGGAACTGGGCTTGTAACTCAGAGGTTGCAGGTTTGGTTCCCCGGTGGGGCACTGCCATTGTACCCTTCAGCAAGGTACTTAACCTGAATTGCTTCAGTAAATATCCAGCGGTATAAATGGAAAACCATACCATTATACTATACTGCCGCCTGAAGGTAAATTTTCCTTCTCCGCATCTGAGAGCCATTGGTTTAAGGAGAGCTAGGAACCTGTGTTGAATAGCGCTAATTTAACCAATTTCAAGACAGCAAGACAATGTTTTCCTCCCCAAGCGTTGCCAGGTAAAAAGGTTTGGTGGTTTTTATTATTTTTGAGAAGGTTCTCAAAAAGACATCCTTATCAAACAGCTCTTTGATTTGACCTCATAAACAAGAACCCCCAAACCGGAACACCCCTGGAACACACACACACACACACACACACAAATACACACACATGCACACGCAAACACTCCACACCCACTTCCTGACTCAATATCACACTCTGCACACAATGAAAGTACAATTACAAATGCTCAAATCCACTAAATCAAAACAGGTGGTGGCTTTGAAAGGGTTTCAAAAGTCATTAACCAAAGCGCTTTGTCTGCTGCTGCACTTCAGATTCAGTTTAATTATGCCATTTTGTTCTGAACAAAAATTGGCACACTGATTGCCTCGCACATTTTTAAACCACCACAAAGCTGCTTAAACACTACACTCACATCTGCACTCATGAATACAGCAGTGCCAAAAAAATATGAAATAGAAATCAACCACTGCCGAACAAAACACTTTTCTGACAATACTGGGCCACACAGGGCTCATGACACTATATTGGCCCAATCACAAATAATAACACATGCCATTTAGCAGATGCTTTTATCCAAAAGGGCCTTACAGCAGTGGATACATACATTTTTCAATACGTGGCCCCAATGGGAATCGAACCCACAACCTAAGTGTTGTCAGCGCCATGCTCTACCTACTGAGCTACACAGAACCACTGAGTTTTCAAAAATGATCATATAAATAATAATCAATGGTTTTTCAACATTATGCACCTTTAGCCGGTTCTCTTGGTACATTGGTGTTTTGGGAACTAAAGTGTCACGATTTACAGTGGCAGCAGAGTTGCAGGATTTGCTAAAGACATGCAAAACATCGGAGAAACTTTGCAAAAACATTAGTCGAGGTGAACATGTTAATTTATTCACCGTTTCAGACAGTAGAGGCAGCAGACAGACTGTAATTAATCACACCTCAGGCACTGGCTGATTTTCAGGAAATTGAGAATCCGTCTCTGCGTTTGTTTGTGGAAAAACGTTGCTTTGCACCTGCAGGTAAGACTCACTGACCCTTTCCAAGGTACTGTCAGGTTGAACTCTAGAAGTGTAGCTCTAACTGGAATTCACAACAATTAGACATACTGTTAAACTATGACACTATACAGTTACATAATGTTTGCATACTTCACTATGATCACCCAGTTTATGTGACAAGGCTACACAGTCATTTTAATAATACATATGTAATGCCCTCAAGCCTGGGGTGCCAGTTTAATCTCCTGATTGAGGGGATTTGTTGAGGTGTCCCGTCAGTTTTTCACTGATATGTGGAAATTGTCCTATCCCTGAAAACATTGAATGAACTTTCCATAGAAACCGCACGCACACATGCACTCACGCACACAGTGCTCCAATGTGTAGTTGCGAAATGCCACTTCATTGCTTCACTTTACTTCAAGGCCTCCTTGCCTTTCACAAAGACAGAAACTAACACAGAAATCGAACATAGATACTGTACTAATTAACAGCATATTATATTATTTGCATAATGTCACCAAATGTACTCATGGTAAAACACTTTTTATTGACTGGATTTTTTTTTAAATCTCTCGATGATTTTGAAATCGTCAAGAGTGTAATCAGAGTTTGTCAACCGTTACTAATGGAAATCCATTTCTGTCAAGCCTGGCTGTAATGTGACAGAAGTGTGAGTAGCAGAGTGCAGTTCTCTGTGATGGTTTGGAGGGTGGGAGTGGAACAGAGAGAACACTCAGGTGGAGGAGTGATTACCTCAGTCAGCCAGTGAGCCTCCTCAGGCTCCCTCAGGGGGTGCCGCTAAAACAAACGTCAAAGCAGCAGTTACATCTCAGCGTGCCACTTCCTGGATGCTGCACAATGCCATGCCAAGCCCCAGAAACAGCCCCGGCACCGTCCCCGGCAACCGCATCAGCAACAGCAGCGAGCACCCGCATTCTGTGTGTGCGTGCGGCCGTGCGTGTGTGTGTGTGAGAGAGAAAGAGTCCCCCTCAATATTCAACACAGTCATATCTGTCCTGCCCCAATAATTTGTAGATATAAAACATTCCCTTTCACTATGTCGCCCCCAATATTTAATATGCGGTTACACCCTTGGTATGTTTCAGTGTGAGTGAGTGTGTGTGTAAGTATGTGTGTATGTTTCAGTGTGAGTGTGTGTGTGTGTGTGTCTGTGTGCGCGCATGTGTGTGTGTGTGTGTGTGTGTGTGTATGTGTGTGTATGTGTGTGTGTGTGTGTGTGTGTGTCTGTATGTGTGTGTGGGGTGGGCTGCTTGTGTAAGTGTGTGTATGTGTATGTGTTTGTGTTATGTGTGTGTGTGTGTGTGTGTGTGTGTGTGTGTGTGTGTGTGTGTGTATGTGTGTGTGGGGTGGGCTGCTTGTGTAAGTGTGTGTATGTGTTTGTGTTATGTGTGTGTGTGTGTGTGTATGTGTGTGTGTGGGGTGGGCTGCTTGTGTAAGTGTGTGTGTATGTGTATGTGTTTGTGTTATGTGTGTGTGTGTGTGTGTGTGTATGTGTTTGTGTGTGTGTGTGTGTGTGTGTGTGTGTGTGTGTGTGTGTGTGTGTGTGTGTGTGTGTGTGTGTGTGTGTCTGTATGTGTGTGGGGTGGGCTGCTTGTGTAAGTGTGTGTATGTGTTTGTGTTATGTGTGTGTGTGTGTGTCTGTATGTGTGTGTGGGGTGGGCTGCTTGTGTAAGTGTGTGTATGTGTATGTGTTTGTGTTATGTGTGTGTGTGTGTGTGTGTGTGTGTGTGTGTGTGTGTGTGTGTGTGTGTGTGTGTGTGTGTGTGTGTGTGTGTGTGTGTGTGTGTGTGTGTGTGTGTGTGTGTGTGTGTGTGTGTGTGTGTGTGTGTGAGCATGACTCCACTGCCACAGGTTCACCCTAATCATCTACACCTGCCACTCAGAAACAAACAACAAGGGACTGGCTTCATGCCTTCGTCTGCCTCTTAATCATGCCGGAAAGCCAGCATGCAGTAATTCAGGAAAGTTTGAATGACTTTATAACAAGGTTTTCAATTATGCCAGCACGTTCAGAGCTGTCAAAAACGGTACACATAAGCTTGGGCTGCTGCCTTTGCCTCTGGAGAGCCTCTGGGATAATTAACACTCTACAATGGCAACATTCACTGCTCTCTGTTTTACCTGCGCCTTTCTCCATCTGCTACCAGGAACTTCCATCAACTGCTAGTGCCCCCTCCACCCTGCACCCAAGAAAGTCTCACCCAATTCACTTTGGACTTTTTCTTTTTAGAACTTGGGGGGGGTTACTGTTACTTTGAGGCGGTTTTATCTGTTTACATTGTCTCTGTGGTAGTTTCAACCTGTTATTAAACAGGCAAACTCATTATTAAACAGGCAAATTAATTGCGTGCTTCCAGAGTAGTGGGCAGTACCCCAAACTACAGTGCCCTCCACAATTATTGGCACCCTTGGTAAAGATGAGTTATGAAAAAAATCTCTTCTTTGTTCATCAATTTGATCTTACACTCAACATATAAGATAAATCTAATCTTTAATTGAAGTCAAATTATTCAATGAAAAAAATCCTTATCAAAAAATAAAAAACATTCTCAAAAACCTGTCACAATTATTGGCACTGCATTTAGTACTTTGTGCACCCTCCCCTTGCCAAGATAATAGTCAAGATAACTGAGTCTTCTCCTATAATAATTGATGAGGTGGGAGAACACATACCAAGGGATCTGAGACCATTCCTCCATACAGAATCTCTCCAGATCCTTCCTTCAATGGGGTTTAGGTCAGGGGACCACTGCAAAAGCTTGATTTGACGGTCAGTGACCCATTTTTGTGTGGACTTGGGAGATATGCTTTGGATCATTGTCCCACTGGAAGATCCAACCACAACCCAGTTTTAGCCTCCTGACAGAGGCAGACAGATTTTGTTCTAAAATCTCCTGGTACTTGATGGAGTCCATAATGCCATGCATCTTAACAAGGTTCCCACGGTCTTTGGAAGTAAAACAGCCCCACAACATCACAGATCTACCACCATACTTCACAGTGGGGATTAGGTTATTTTCTGCATGACCATCCCTCTTTTTACACCAAATCCACCTCTGGTGTTTGTTAGCAAAAAGTTATATTTTTGTCTCATCTGACCATAGGACCTGGTTCAACTCAAAGTTCCAGTGACATTTTCGCAAACTCCAAGCGCTTATGTTTGTGGTTTTATGACACCAGATACTTTTTTCTGGCAAGCCTTCCAAATAGCTTGTTGGCATGGAAGTGGCGTCTAATTGTAGGTTTGGAGAAGATCCTCACCCCTGCTTCTTCACCCCCCTTCTCTCTAACTCCACTCATTCCTATCCAAGAACAGGCTGTATATAATCAACGGTATATAATCTATCTCCTACAGAACAACCTGCTTGATCCCAATTAATCAGGCTTCAAAGCAGGTCACTCTACCGAAATTGATCAGCTCGCGGTCACTGAGGCTCTCCACTCGGCAAAGACTCAATCACTGAGCTCCGTCCTCCTCCTGCTCAACCTATCGGCTGCATTTGACACCGTTGACCACATCCTGCTCTTATCTCTCGCCAACAATCTCAGGATCTGCACTGGCATGGTTTGAATTGTATCTGGCTGACCGGTCCTACCAGGTGGCCAAGAGAGGATCCCTCTCCTCTCCCCACATCTTTTCTACCATGTCCCACAGGGCTCGGTGCTAGGCCCCATGCTATTCTCCCTATACACCAAGTAACTTAGTTCTGCCATCTCTGCTCATTGTTTTTTATATCACTGTTATGCTGATGACACGCAACTCAGGTCCAGGAGCGTATCTCTGTATGCCTGGCAGACATTTCTGCTTGTATGTCCATTACCACCACATGAAGGTGAACCTGGGGAAGACCGGGCTGGTCTTCCTCCCAGTGAAGAGATCCCCAATGATTGATGCCTCAATCACTGTGGAAGGCTCTATAGCAGGGGTCACTAACAGGCGGACCGCGGTCCGGGTCCGGACCCAGAAGCCGTCCTATCCGGACCGCGTCCAAAAACCAATAAATTATTGAGAATTACTACATTTTGACGGAGCATTTCAATTTTAACCGGCGCAGCTTTTCTAGCATTTACGGCACTGGTTTATCATCGCACCAGGCGCAAAAATCCAAGGGGCGCAAAATTTAGGAAACATTTTCGCGTAGCACCCCGTCGACAGAAAATGGGGCGCCGTTACGTGCCTCGCACCACCGGACCTTAGCTTGAGGCCATTTTATCTAACTGGACCTCTTTGAATTTTACTTGAAGACCCCTGCTCTATAGTGTCTCCGTCCCAGTCTGCCAGGAACATTGGAGTGACTCTGGACGACCAACTGCGCTTCTCAGGGCACATCGCAGTGATCACCCGGACCTGCCTATACAACATCTGGATAATTCGCCCATTCCTCACCCAAGTGGCCACTCAAATCCTGGTCCAGGCTTTGGTAATCTCACATCTGGACTACTGCAATTCCTTGCTGGCAGGCTTACCAGCCTGTGCCTGTGCCGTGGCTCTCTGTGGCTCAGTTGGTAGAGCATGGCGTTGGCAACGCTTAGGTTGTGGGTTCAATCCCCACTGGGGCCACATATACTGAAAATGTATGCATTCACTACTGTAAGTCGCTTTGGATAAAAGCGTCTGCTAAATGGCATATATTATTATCAAGCCACTGCAACTAGTGTAGATCACCGCCGGACGTCTAGTTTTCAACCAACCCAAGTTCACACAACACTCCACTACTCACCTCACTGCACTAGATCCCTATTGCAGCACGTATCAAATTTAAATCACTGGTGCTGGCTTATCAAGCCGCCACGGGAACCACTCCCTCCTACTGTACCTCCAGACACTCATCACACCCTACACCCCAGCCAGACTCCTCGACTCTGCCTCCTCTAGCAAACTGACTGTTCCATCCCTCCAGGGGCCAGGCAGCCATTCCTCAAGGTCTCGCCTCTTCTCTGTCCTGACCCCTGGTGGTGGAATGATCTTCCGCACTCAGTCAGGACCACAGAATCACTGGCCATCTTCAGACTCGACTACCACTGATTCTGTACATTAATTAACTGCCATCACTACTGTTTACATGTTTAAAAATGTAAAAAAAATGCTAACTTTTCTTTCCCTGTGTTACAGGTATGGTGTGTAGCTGCCAACAATGATGTCTATTGCAGTGTTACTACATTGATCTTACCATGTATAAATGTACTTTTTGTAAATCGTTCTGGATAAGAACGTCTAATAATGCCTACAATGTAAAATGAGAGTGGAGCTTAAATTGATTACATAATTAAGATGCTCAATGCTTGGCAGATATAGCCCATAATGTATCTGTGACAACCCTGAAGTAATCATACAAGGGAATGGGAATTAAGGGAAATGATCTGTTCTTTTACACTTTTAAATGTTACAAATCCACAAACCTAACAACTGTCACTTTGTATCAATATTGCAGAGAGTTCCAGAAAAGGATATTTACTGGTTAACAAAAACTGAGCACAGATCACATGTGACTGCATTAACAGCACAGAACAAGAAGCGTTTCAATGGAAAATATCCAGATCCAGGATGAGGATCATAAATTACCCAGCATGCACCAAACATGTGAAATAAGCACTTCCGCCCAGCCCTAAACATACCATGTGAACCTATTGCGCCACATCACTGTATATTTTACATACTGTAAATGACTTGATAAAAATACAGTGAAAAACACAAGCCAAAACTGGTTTAAAATTACGAGTTAACTTAAAGTCCAAGCTGAAAAAATTAGTTTCAAGGCCCTGATCAGTTACATAACATATATGAATAAATGTATAAATAAAGTTTTTACTATTTCCTACTATTTACTCGCACAGGCACGCACGCACGCATGCATGCATGCACGCACGCAGGCACGCAGGCACAATGCAGGTTTGAACCTGAAAGAATGAGACTGAAATATAGTGAGGAGTATCACTAGGAATAATAACTGACTGAGGCATCTAACAGGGGCAGTGTTCAGGATGGCCAGACTTGGTGAATGTTTGTGAATGTGTTTTGCTGATTACAGAAGTATACCAGAGCTAACATTGAAGGATACCTTTACCAGCTACAGGCCAGTGCGGTAATAGCTTATAAGTAAAGTGTTGGAGATTGTCTATAACAGTGAGGCAGTGTTGCAGATTGCATATAACAGGAATCGGCTACTACAGAATATAAGAATACATAATGTTCAGCCCACTTAGGCTCATCATGTCCTAATCTAAAGAGTATCTAGTCTAGCCTGGACTTGAATAGCCCAAGTGTTTCTGCCTCTACTACCCAACCTGGCAAGCTGTTCCAGGCATTGATAACTCTCTGTGTAAAGACAAACTTCCTAATATCTGTGCAGAATTTGCCTTTAACTAATTTCCACCTGTGGCCTCTTGTTCTGCTGACCCTGCTTATCTTAAAAAATCTTTGGTATTCACTCCATTTTAGGAATTTAAAAACCTCAATCAAATCCCCCCTAAGTCTCTGTTTGCTAAGCTTAAATAAATTGAGGGTCTTAAGTCTATCCTCATAACTTTCATACCAGGTATCAGTTTAGTTGCCCTTCTTTGAACTTTTTCAAGAGCTTCTATATCTTTCTTGTAGTGCGGTGCCCAGAACTGCACACAGTATTCTAAGTGAGGTCTGACAAAGGCATTATATAACATTAATATAACCTCCTTTGATTTATACTCAATACAGAAGAAGTGCAGATTGCTTATAACAGGTGTGGGTGGGGCAGGGGGAAGCATGCTCTTACCAAATCTCTGGAACTCTGCATCGGGAGTTCTGCATTCTAGAAGAAGCGGAAAAAAGCAAACGATGACAGTAAAACAGAAAATAAGAAATATATGAAGCATTACAAAATCCCTAAACACCTGATAGAAAACGCACTTGTTACCAAAACAAAAAGCAAAACATGTGACCCCAAAAAAACAAACCCACAAGGCCCATTTTCTGTGGTTGTCAGAAGAGATTCAGCTCATATAACAGTCTACTTTCACAAGCCAAAGGTTTAGTGGTCACAAGGGCTTGTCTACAGACTTGAACATAACTAAACTAAAAAAATAACGTAAAAAATTAATAACTATAATATTATATTTATTTAAAAGGTTCATACTGTATATCATCTACGATATGTTTTGGCTGGGGAGTGGTTGTTAATGAACACACTAGAGGGTTATTAACTTTCCTGGCCAATACACTGTCAGGTTATTCACTTGAGAAGGAAACACAATCCTTGCTGTGGCGCTGTATGGGAGTGAAGGCAACCAGGCCACACACAATTACACTCAGGCTGCATTCTGGGAAGGCAAGCATGACAGCATATCAAGGGGCGTAACCACACATTAAGTATTGTGGCTATGCAACATACAGAACAATGGTGTCCCCAGCTCTGTTATGACACTAGAGGAATGCCTACATGAGGAATGTCTGCATAAAATGCCCGGGTCTACTGTCACACTAGGTTGACAGTGAGGTGCTCTGTTCAGATTTGCGCTGGGGCCCATGTTATTAGCGGCATGCTAATTACCTCAGATGCATGAATCATTGAGGCCCCAGACGGATCCCGTGTGCCTCACGGCGAGGGGGAAAACTCGTCTAGTTATCGGGGTCCGTCTCCACGGTTACCTGTGCTTGCCAATACTGCTCCACAGCTGGCCGCAATTCTCACTGTACTGGTGCATTGCTCTGCATGAATGTTTCTGACACCCTACTTTCCACTCACATTTACATCTCAGTCTCTCCCCCTCTCTATCTGTCTTCCTTTATCTTTATCTCTCTCTCTCACACACACACATTTTCTTCACTGAGAAAAGTCAGATCTTCTCTTACTGCAAATCGTCCTCATAAATATAAGAACTCGAAGCCATAAGATTGGTTTAAAAATCTTGCACTTTGCAATTGTGTGAAAAGTGAGATATATTTTCCCCATAAAAATGCATAGGCTTTGCCCTCAATCGGTCATCTGTTCAAAGAAGTGTTGCAATACATTATGAACTAATAACGTATTATTATCCCCTAATAACAGAGGCTTATGTCATGTGTGCGTGTCATCTGTATTCACACATGCATACATTAGGGCTGTCACAAACCAATTTAATAATTGACGAATCAGTGAACTAACCAATCAAACGACCAACTGATTAGGGAAGCAGAACAAATCAGCTGCAAGCATCACAATCAGCTGCACAAATGCCAAACGCCTGTCCTCCAGCTGCCCATTTGGTCCTAACACGCTCTGTGATTTAGACCTGCTGTCTGGAGTGAAGCTGGATGAATAGTGATGCCCCCCCACCCCCACCTCGAGCATCAACTCCCAGTCTGACAGCCAGGCAATAACACCCCCCCCAAATCACCACCATTTATCCTCAATAACTGTCAATGTTAGAGCAGGGCTTTCTGAACGTCCACGTGTGGGCTACTGAGGTCTGCTAATGGCCAACTCAGAGCACAGAAAATACAAACCAGCTTATTAATACGACTGGGGAGGATAATAAGGCTGTCTGTAATGTTAAGCCTCCTCATTACAGTCCAAAATAATGTCAAACGAAAACCCAGATCCATCAGTAGCGTCTTTTAAAAATGGCATTTCCATCAAGTCTGTGGAACAATCAAGTCCGGTACTAAAGATCAATCCTGATTTGTCAGAATTTGTTGCATTGGTACAGCCATGGTCCTTAATGTGATGTGATTTGAAATAAATACAAATGGTGCCTGGGGTGTCAATGAGTACCAACAATCATAGCAGTAAATGCAAATAGCTAATTTTAGATTCTTTGACTGCTATGGTATAATTTCCACAATTAGATACATTTTACTAGGTGTGAACAATGCACAGTGCAGTACATTATTAGTAACTGTAAATCTTTAAAGCAAACCAAAAATTAGGGCAACTTTATTTTATTTATTTACCTTTTTATATATTGAATAAAAGTTAATCATTCCACATACATTTCAGTGCTCTGTAACAAGAATCGGGATCAAGTCTTTCAAAAGAGATATATTTCCCTACGGCAACAATTCTCCTATGACAATAATATTTGTTTGAAGTGTAGGTAATTATTAGCGAATTGCTCTAGTATTTTTAACACGTCGATGAGATTTTTGATAACAACAAATTGCTGTCGATGAAAGGGCATTCTTCTTTCTAAAATTAAATGTGAACAGCTATGGAAAATGATGTCAACACATCTTAAAAAGAGATTTTCAGTGCCAAGTTTGCCAGAGCATGTTATAAACTGAGCCACTTACTGGCAGAGCACAACAAAGTGCTCACATCATTTTCTCAAAACCTTTGACCCTACATCTAAAATCGGTGTATGGAAGAGGAGGGGGGGTGGTCGCTGTAGTTACATTCACAATCACCTCACTTGCAAGACGACAAGCCATCCATTATTGCTGGCCTCCACATATAAGTGACTGACAGAGTGATCTACGAGTATACTAGCAGCAGTGTAGTATAGTGGTTAGGGGAACTGGGCTTGTAACACAGACTTTGCAGGTATGATTCCCGGGTGGGGCACTGCTGTTTTACTCTTGTGCAAGGTACTTACATTTACATTTACATTTTAGGCTTTTAGCAGACGCTCTTATCCAGAGCGACTTACACAGTTTACATACAATCCATTTATACAGCTGGATATTTTATTGAAGCAATTCAGGTTAAGTACCTTGCTCAAGGGTACAACAGCAGTGCCCCACCTGGGAATTGAACCTGCAACCTCTGAGTTCCAGCTCACCTAACCATTACACTACACTGCCAGCCATACTTAATTTGAATTGATTCATTACATACCAGCCCTATGAATGGATTGTTAAGAAATCTCTGCGCGTCTGCTAAATGCCGAAACGCAGTATGGACGGACGGACGGACTGACTGCGGTGCGGAGAGGTTGGTGGGCAGAGACTCACCGCCTCGTGGGGCAGGAAGGCGTCCTCCTGCCGCAGGATGACAAGGGTCACTGTGCCCCCCATCTGTGTGGCCCGGAGCAGAGCCACCACCTCCTCCTGCGTTCTCCCATTCAGGTCCACTCCGTTTACCTGGACACAACACAACACACACATTCTGCAGGCTGCTTCACCCTGTTCACCTGAACACACAACGCACGCACGCACACACGCACACACAGGACTGGCTTACTTCATCGCAGAGACAAAACGGCATGCAACAAGACTGAAAATCCCCCAAGGGACACAATGAAATGGCAGAACACTGAATTCCATCCCGAACAATATGAATTTGCATTTGACTGCCGGGACATGAAAGAAGATGCAACAGCGAAACACAATCGATACAATTGCTTGTACCAGTTATGTGTCAGTTTATCTTTCCTAAGGAGCTCGAGATATTTCAAACCAAAGGAAAAATTGGGGGAGAAGTGGGGGTGATTTACCAAGATAACCAACAAGGACACCCAATGTGGAAAGGAAAGTCAAAAAATGAGGTAAAATTCAAACATTTCTGAGCTTCATGGGGTAGTAGAACCTCCAGTCTGTCAGAAGTGGTTGCTTTATTCTGGCTACAGGCAAAGATCATTTGTGCCCATGGCAGGGAAGGCTGGGGAGGACTAAATACATAACCCAGCAGTGTAGTGAGCGTGGGCGTGAGTGTGCGAGTGCACGTGTGGGTGCGTGTGAGTCTGAATGTGAATGTAACCCAGGCGTGTTAGCGCTTTGCCCCTCACCTCCAGCAGCCTGTCGCCAGCCTTCAGTCGGCCATCCTGAATGGCGGCTCCACGGGGGAGGATGTTCTTCACGTAGATGGGCGCAGATCCGCCAATCGGGACGTCCCGGGAGGTGATGCTAAACCCCAGACCTTCCGGACCTGGAGGAGGATAGGAAAAAGAGAAAGACAGAAGTGTTGCACATTAAACAACAACATTAGTTACAGAAACGCAAATTAAACAGCCACCAAGTCAACAGTGTAGTATAATGGTTAGGAAACTGGACTTGTAACTCTGAGGTTGCAGGTTCGATTCCCAGATGGGGCACTGCCGTTGTACCCTGGAGAAAAGGTACTTAACCTGAATTGCTTCAGTAAATATCCAGATATATCAACGGATTGCATATACGAAATCGCTCCCTGTGGCTGCAAGCCACTCTGAATGAGATCGTCCATCTGCTAAATGCCAAAAATAATAAAAAAGGTTCTGAAAATGACCTTTAGTGGAATGGCAAATGAATATTAATTAGCGGTCAAAAAAAAGAAAAATGGCTGACCTTTCTGTAGAGAGACATGCTTAGGCAAAGCCCCAGACGCTGTAAGTAAGAGAGGGAAAGCGTCTCCGGCTTCGCAACTGCGGCAATCAAATCAGTCTCACTTACGGCCCTGGAGACCGAGACAGGGAATCTGTTCATATTACAGGCGAACCCACGTTCAACATGCATGTAATTGCACCGTTTGACGGAACATTGCTCATGTCCATGTGGGACCTGCTCACCCAGGTGCTCAAATGTTACCCGACCCACTGAACATACCCCATTTACTGTACAGACTTCATTAGTGCCGGTAATATCTTTACCATAGTAACCTGCCGACAATGCGAGAAGACATCTATATTGAACAATAGACCATTTCTGGATGCCACCGGGTTCTACAAAATGGCCGAACGGGGAATGCTTGATAAAGCGACAGTTTTTTTTTTTTTTAAAGATAACCCTAAGGTGAAGTTTATCTACCGGAGAAAATTAAACTGCCTTCCCTCTGCCAATACAGCAGAATGCTCAACAAAAGGAAACCAGCTGCAAAAGACTTCATTTCACATCTTCCACATTTAATAGAGTTCACCAAACTCCATTAAACAGTAATCATTTGTTTAATAATGATATACTCGCCCTCTCAATGTTTCACAAAAAAAAGCAAGAAAAAAAAAAGCAATTCCCCCTCTATACAGGCGGGTGGGGTCAAGGTCCCTGAATAACAACATTGGTCGGATCATACGATGTTAATTAATGAACCCGAGATCATTGGCATGAAGAAGCCCAATTTAATTTACCCCCGCCCCCAACCAAATATGATCGAGCTGTGTTCAGGTGGAATAATTCACAGTTTCTCAGAGTTGAGGCATAGGCAGACAAACTTCATTGTCCAAAAAGTGCTGAGAGGCTCGGGTCATGTGGTCAATGCACTGTATCCCCCACAGTTCTGGAGCCACATCCTCGTTCCTTCCAGGAACAACCACTCTCGCATCTGATCAAACTCCATTACGTTGCATTACAGAGGAACCCATCGATAAAAGGTCCACGATCAGGAGACATGGGGCACACGTTTTTAATACCCGCGTCTTCAATAATTACTCAGGCCGTGGCACCTCCTCGGGAAGGAAAGCCGGCTGCGATGCATTTTAAACCTGTGAAGACACCTGGTGCCAATAACACAATTACATCCCCGACCCCCGGTGAGGCGAAGCTCCTTTACCGGTAAATGTCTCAGCAAACATTTCCCGGTCTGAACGAAGGAGTTCTCCCAAAGTCCCATTATTGCATTAAGGCATTCCTGCCCATTTACGCTCAAGGCAAAAATGCACTCAATCTCTTCACTCGTCCCTACAGATTTGCCTTGGGAGTCCTCTGCTGGGTATGCAACACAGCACTGTGTGCGTCGCGCGCCGACTCTCCTCCTTCAATTCGTGAAGCAAAAGGAGACTGTGATCGCGTCGTGCTTCGGGCCTCATTAAGGTGCTGGAGGATGAGCTTCAGCGACAAACCAACAAGTGGAACGACAACATCTACGCGGATAACGTCCTGAGGAGAAGGAGGGGAAAAATATTTGTTGGCTGGTCCTGTACGAGTGCGAGCTGCCTATCAGGGACGCGGTTCAAAGCCTGTCTCTGCCAGATCGGCCCTGGCCGTTAGCCTGAGGGAGCGGGGAGGGTGGTTGGCACGAACACAAGCTCGGCACGAACTCACTGTGAAGCACGTAAGGGTGTCTCCAGAAAGTTCAGTCTCGAAGGAGGCGGATCATCGCCCGTAGAGACGGGCGGCAAGCTCGTTGGGGAAGGTTAATCAAAATAAATAGAGGGTATAATTGGCTTCCAAATTATTATTATTATTTCTTTTTTTAAGTGTAAAAGTCAAGTGTTTAAACATAGAGTTTTAAAGCGGTAGCAAAAAAACTGCCAAGGACTGGCAACCTAAACATGCAGAATTTATTTCTATTCAATAGTAAATGACAACCAAGGATGTGACTGAGGTCGCTGGCACACCCGCACCAATAACAGCACTTATAAAAAGTCGAATTGTCTGGTTTGAAACCCAAACTGTGCTCAAATGACCAAGTTAAAAAATTATAATTAAAACAAAATCCTTTAATATCATCCATCCATTCTACAGCAATCATGTTTTTCATTCTTAATTAGGATGCCGGACAGCCAGGATTGAATCCCAGCTTGAGATGGTGAACCACCAATCATGTTGTTTACAACAATCCAATAAACACACAAAGCCCCATACTGCCTTAAAATCACTTTAATATAACGCAGTGACTAGTAACTTCCACCAAAAGGCTCTGAGCCAGGCTCTGGTTCCCTATGGCTCAGTCGCTACCTTGGCAAAATGTCAGTGCTCAACATCTGCTGGTTGAGCACTGGCATAAGTGGATCACCCCATTAGCCAAGTCTTTTCCCATTTCAGCAGTCATCGGGATCCCCCAGCAAATCCATCTGGAGGAGAGAACACTACATTCTCTCCAAATCTCTTAATGCTTCATTTCCATTTGATCCAATTACTAAGCTGACACATGATCCCCCATTTTAACTTTATCACAAGTGATGATTTCAAGATGTCAAGAGTATTTAGCTAAACATATGAACGTATATCTTTCATTTTACAAAGCACTTTCTCCTTACAAAATAAGCTTTCTTAGGCTGCTCCAAATCCTGTCTGAAATATAAATATTTGTTTTTTTACCATTTTAATAATAGTGTCTTCATACACTATATTTATAGACATAAATATTTTCTTCTTATAGTAAAAAGAAATGAATCCGTCATTCACTTATTTTAAGAAAACTATTTTCTTCAGAGAAAATGAGTTCTTACAATAATTTTGTGGATGCAAGCACAACTTTCACCAAGAGCTGAAGTCGACAAGGAGAGACCTTTCTACAATTTTGAACAATGAGGGAGAGGGACATTTTAGTAGCAGTCTTACCTTTCTTGAGCTGGATGTTGAGTCTCCTGCCGACCTTCTTGGTGTAGCCCGTGGGAGGGGTGGAGCTTATGACTCTGTGTGGGGAGTGGGTGTGGCCAGATGGGGGTTTGACAGCGGAGCCGCCGGCGTGAGGTAGCGTGGAGTACATGTCGCCCTGCTCCGGGTGGGGGTGGGGGCCCGACCGGGACATCCTCTGGGGGGTGTGGTCCAGCCCGCCCACCATGCTCCCCCTCTCGCCGGCGTGGGGGGGGTCTGGGCTGAACTGGCCCGGTCCGTGGGCCTGGCCCCTCTCGCCCTGGGACAGCTGCTCGTACTGGGCCTTCTTGGTTGCCGGGACAACATGGAACAAAATGGCAGGTGTGCGCATGGCCTGGCGAAACATCTGCTGGGCTCTGGAACCGGGTGAGACAAGAACATAACACAGAAATAATTCAATTCAGCCTATAAGGAGAAGCAGACGTCATACATTTTAAACTGCTGCTCTGAACTGAGAGAACAATTTGCCAAGATGCCCCCTATATTGTGTAAGCCTAATTAACAGGTCACTAATTTAAACCGATAGTTAATTGCATGGAAGTGCTACATTTGGAAAAAGCGCTACATGCGGTTCATCCAACATTGTTATTGGCCATTAAGGTGCGACAATGAAGCAGCGGAGAGAGTAAGGCAATGAAAAGATTTTTTGAAATTAGCATGAACATTAGTAGCGGTAGAGAAAATCTTTTTAAAACCCTTTTCAATAAATGTCCCAAAATCGTGCACCTCATTCAGAAATGGTCCGTGATGCACATCAATCCCTTAATTTAACATTTTCAGCTAGCGACCAACTGGGGATGCGGTCTTGACTATTTTAAACGAATAGATGAAGCTGCGTGTGGTCTAGTGGTTTCAACGTCCGACGCTGGCCACGGCGACCGGGGTTCGATTGCAGGCAATTGGCTGTCCGCCCCAGGGAGGGGGGAGGGTAGCCAACACAGTTCACTGCACACAGGAGTGGTTCTGGGGTCCTGGAATTACAGTTGACGGCATGATGAGTGCTGTCTTGGAGGAGGCCACAGGGCTACGGCAGCGAACTATGAGGGAGGGGATTGAACTAAGCACAGTGGGAGTAATTGGCTACCAAATTGGGAGAAAAACTAGGTAAAATCGTAAAAATCCTGCGCCTGACATGCATCTAAAAGAGACCGCATATTTGTCGCTGAGATGTGGGAGAAGTCTAAGAGGAGGCGCGGCATGACAGAGCAGAGGACAGAAGCGCTAAACATGTAAAACGAGTGGGTGACAACGCCTACCCAATCTGACGGTTCACGAGAGGTCAGACCACCTTGTTCAGAAACAGCCGATTTTAATAGCCAATAACAGAGTTTAAAAAGAAAGAAAGAAATTCCACTCCACTTTGAATTTCCTTTCAAGCTGAAAAATATATGGAACTGATTTGCAGAGAGCTTACTTCGGTTTGAGTTAAGGTACTTAGCATATAGATAGCTTGCCCTTGAGCGACCCAGCCGCCAATTGATACTACAAAAGTCTTTCAAGGGAATACGACTTCCACAACTCCACGAATGTTGACATCACTGTGCCCACTTGTTCCAACTGACACAGAACGTACTAAAGTCAAATTGGTCACTTGCAATTACGAAGAAGAGATTGATGGCGTAAAATGTGCCTCTGTTCTTCAGTTTGCGTTCTGAAGCTGCAATCATGGCCCAAGTTCACAAATAAGTCTGGCCCAGCTGAGATTTTAATTTTCAGAAATTAATTGAAATAGTATGATTGGGCCCCCGGAAAGCACAACCAGTAAAGGCACTCGTCCATAGTACAGGTTGCCCACAGTGGCCGGGGTTCAACCCCTGGCTGAGCCAGTTCAGCTCTGGCTGGGAGCCCCTATCCGCCCCAAGGGGAGGGGGGAGGGAAGCCGGTACAAGCTAACTTCAAGCACAGAACGTTTCCCTGTGGGCAAAATGAACAGGCAGAAAATGGAAAAATCCGATTTTTAAAAAAGCTTTTTTAAAAGTATGATTGCATGTTATCCTTGTAAATGCATTTTACATGCAGGTAACTGCCAAAATAAAGAAATTACCAACGTAAAGTGTATTTAAGCATATATATAGGTGTCTTGGAAGATGTTTTAATGTATTGTATTGTCATATGTGTGTCAATGTAACTCTTAAATGCTGTTCTGCTGCCTTTCTTGGCCAGGTCTCCCTTGAAAAAGAGATTGTATCTCAACTGGCTTTTTTCCTGGTTAAATAAAAAAATAAAAATAATAATAGGGTGTTGGGCCATCACGAGCCATCAGAACAGCTTCAATGCACCTTGGCATAGATTCTACAAGTGTCTGAACCTCTATTAGAGGGATGCAGCACCATTCTTCCTTGAGAAATTCCAGAATTTGGTGTTTTGTTGATGGTGGTGGAAAACGTGGTCTCAGGCACCACTCCAGAATATCCCATAAGTGTTCAATTGGGTTGAGATCTGGTGACTGAGTTGGCCATGGCATTTGGTTTACATTTTTGACATGCACATAAAACCATTCAGTGACCACTCCAATTATGATAGAAATGCTTTACCTACCACAGGATGAAGGTGATCACTAGGAATGGCTTTGTATTTATTGCCATTTACCTTGCCCTCTAAGGGGTTGAGTGGACCTAAACCATGCCAGGAAAATGCACCCCACACCATAACAAGTAGCCACCAGAACCCTTCATTTACTCAAGTGTTTCCTTAATTTTGGCACTTACCTGGACTGAATGTATAAAAAATAATAATAATCATTAAAAGATGAAGATTTTCATTGTTACTTTATTCTTTAATATATACGTATAATTTAACAAGTTCCGTGTCTATTTGCAGGTAGGCAATGCTGGCCCATTGTTGGAATGTAAGTGGAAACACCCATAGGGACTTTGTCCCTATAAACCACGGTGGGGCTGAATGGATAATAAATGAAACACCACCATTTTCTGCTTTTTAATGCTTATCCCTGCAAAACCGCTCAAAGCAATTAGAGCAGTGGTCCAGAGAATTTCCTTAAGGGGTAAAATTAAGGAGAAAAGCAGTAACTGTCCCACAAAATGGAGGGCAAGAATCTAATCTAGGGTCTACTGGGGCCTCATCCCGTTAAGATACTGTTCTAGTGTGTGGATGAGCCCCACAATCTTCATTTTATTAAGGCACTGTTCTAGTGTGTGGATGAGCCCCACGGTCTGCATCCTGTTAAGACACTGTTCTAGTGTGTAGATGAGCCCCACGGTCTGGTATTGAATTGAATTGTGTGTGTGTGTGTGTGTGTGTGTGTGTGCATGTGTGTGGGTGAGTGTGTGTGCGTTTGTGTTGCGTGTGTGCTGACAGGGCATAGGCCGGTTCTTACTGCTCGAATCGGATGTTGCGGAGGTCACCGTTGTTGATACGGACGATGCAGTCATTCTCCCGGAAAAGGTTCTCCTGCTCGGCCTTCCCGCCGCGCTCCAGGCGCTTCACCAACAGGCCCAGGGTCCTGGAACATTCCGGATTCACACGTTACCGCCGTCCGCCCACGCGGGCGGACCTGCCACCTCCCCAAACACTGAGACGCTAACCCACAGGCTCCATCCGGGAGAGGAGTCAGAATCTCGTTCCAAGCTCCACACTCTGCAGCCAAATCCCAGCACGGCCCCCACATGTCCTCTGCATCCTCTTAAATTGGCTGGAAGGAGAAAAATGCACCGATCGCCATCGTCACGGCAACCGAAGACACAGGAAGAGATGATGGGGACAGAGGTACAGACAGACAGACGTGTTTTTCTTCTTTCGTGTTGGAATGCCCCTGTATTTCAACTGCCACACAAATTATATTTTTTTAACACAACCTTTCAGCGTCTAATTTAAAGCACTGCAAAAATCAGTTGGTCGAGATGACAATGAAGGAGCTACCTTCTTCATAAGACCTGCCAGTGTAACAGACTTTGCTTGTGAACTACATCGCAATCATAGATTAAAAACTCACGGATTCACCATTCACACAAAGCATCACCTTGAATAATGTCAAAAGCATCATGAATAAATACATATACAAACTAACAATCTAATGTGAGTCTGTGAGTCAGTGAGTCAGTGAGAATGAGCTCCGGAACTGAGCGGACAAGCACAGAGACATCCTGCACTGAGACAGTGAGAAATGTAAATAAGCAGCAAATCTACATTCAGTCTGAGCGTCTGCTACCCTGATGATACAAGAGCCTTTCACTGCACCATACCTGACTGGAGTTTAAACAGGATGTTCCTGAAAAAAACTAAAAAACAACCCTCCAAAAAAAGTTACAAAACAAAAGGAAAGACAGTTTGTTTGGCCAACAAATCCTTTATTTATTTATTTATTTTTAGACTTTCTCGTTCTGCTAATTTAGTAGCCAATTATACCCCCTCTTTTTCATGTCAATTATCCCCTCCCTCATATTGGGAGCTCACTGCTGTAGTCCTGAAACCGGCAGTGACATGCGCGAAGCACTGCCTCCTCTGAGCTGGAACCCGCCAAGCCGCCACCATAACCGGTATACACACAGGGCCACTCCTATACGCAGTGATCTCATATCGGCTTCCCTCCCCTCACCCTTGGGCGGACAGCCAATTTCCGCCCCTAGTGCCACTCCCAGCCAGAGTTGAAACTGGCGCAACCTGGTGGAATTGAACCCCGGTCGCAGTGTGCAGCGTCGGACGTTCTACCACTACACCACCTGGGAGGCCTTAATCCTTTTTTAAATTTGGGTGGAATGTCTGAGTGTGCATTCTCTGATGAAATGCATTTTGCATAGTTTTTTTGTTCCATCAAATCTGGTCTTGCTCTCAGACCCTTTCTTCCGGCTTGCTCGCAATAAAGTTCTCTGATGATTCGCAGTGACAGAGCCTTCAGGCACACGGGGACCACCCGCCCTAAATACACTAGCTCACCTGCTCTACCAACACGAACACGCTAACAGAGATCACAGAAGCATAGCCGCACTATAAATAGGCAACACGCTACAAAGTTGACGCAAAGAAGTACAAAACCAATTAGCATTTGCTCGGCAGCGAACTAGATCACAGAAAAACTTCAGAGGGGTTGCCCCACTGTGACTGCAGAACAGGAGACGAGAGAGAAAGGGTAGCTATGGTTACGGTGGCTACAGTCCCTGCTTTATAGGATAAGAGAAGACCCATGATGATTGGGACGGTTTGATGTTGGATCAATCGCTCATGTAAAAGCCTTCAACTTGTTTTTCTATGATTTATTTTTTTAAACTCTGTTTTCCCTTGCTTTGATTTCTATATAACAGTCCTCTGTCCGGAAAGAAAGTTCTGAATCGATTTCATGCACCAGCTGGATTTACATGTTAATAAATTATGAGTGAGGTGAAGCGCTGGCAAGAAAGCAACTCCCAAGATGCCCTTGAATAAATATACAGCCCTGACTGTATGCTGAATTCATATACATGAATGAATACACAGCCCTGACATCTCCACTGGCTGGCTTTGATGGGCAGACAGGCTCTCTTGTTTGGAATGTAAGCTCTGTGTGTGCATCCCCATCACGCAAGACAATTAGGCGAGCTGGAGGACGTCACATGGGTTGAAATACCGGTCACAAGACCCCACTCTGAGTTCCCCTGGAGGTCTGAAGCTGATGCCGAGGTGGACAATAAGTGGTTAAGCTGGAACAAATGAGCTACTTTCTTTTAAAAACAGAAAGACAAGGAACGCTTCGCTGTGATATTGTCAGTTTGCACTTTGTGAAGGATATCAATATTCCACAAAACTTACTCAGCAAACTATTATTTGCTCTTTTTTGAATAATGAATTATTATTTATCTTCTTTTACTTCGATACATCCAATTTTATTTTTCCTACAATTATAATATTTTTCATACAATTTGGAATACGAACTGAAATGAAAATGTAAAAAATCATTATGCTGGCAGGTTCTTTTACAGGCTCATGACAGTCACAGGGAGGGATCTCATTGGGCGAAATAATGTCACAAGCATGTGGCCTAGCCATGGCTTCAGCGTACCAAGGCTCAACCCCACAACCTTCATCACAGCTGTAATATGCAATGACCTTGAGAAAGACCACAGCATGCCGCAGCTTGGCGAGATTTAGGTGATTCAGGCCTGATCAGGATCGTACAGTTCATTCTCTACAGGGGTTCATTTCCAGGACTAGGCAGCCTATAATAATTACACGTTTTACATTGTTTAAATGAAAAAACCCAAAGTAACAGGTATGAAATGTGCATACCTGTTATCCATATTGAGTGACAGAGCACCAGGCAGTTCAGGTGAGCAGGCCACAGGTATGACAGTGTTCTCTCTGCACCATATGTACATGCATCACAAATACTACTCACAAAATAATACACTTTCTTAGCCAGTGGTGTTCACCCGTGCCGCAGGGTGTGCTGGTTTGCATTGTTTCTCACCACTTAATTGATGAATTAAAGCACTTGATTACACAGCTAACTCACCTCACCCGGTTTCTTTGGTCTGAATCGGTTGCTGATTTTAAGGTGAAAGAATGACTTTACTGCAAACACGTACACGTATGCACACACACACACACGCACCCACACACACACACACACACACACACACACACACACACACACACACACTGTGAAAAATGTTAGATTCCTGCAGAACCCTGGCAAGGATGCAGAGGACATGGTAGGTTGAGTGCTGCTGCACGCTAACAAGCTAACGCTAACATGCTAAAGCTAACACTAACAAGCTAATGTTAACATGCTAATGCTAACAAGTCCACGGCACTGGAGGCTGAACCAGTTGCTGATGACCTGTGCACGTACATGGAGGGCGGAGCTTAACGTGCGCACACACATTAAGGGGGCGGAGCTTTACCTTCTGTCTCGTGCACTGAAAGGCACTACATGGATTCCCAGCGGGCCGCCGTGATTGGAGACTTCAACCAGCTTTACAATGTCACTGTGAGACGATGATGGATGAAGCCGAGAGGAGGTGAGGAGAGAGAGGCCCCAAGTGTGCAAGGAGGAGGAAGGAGGGAGGGAGGGAGGGGGAGTGGGAACAAAAACATAAAAATAAAAAAAGAATAAGGAGAAAATAAAAATAAAAGACAACAATCATAAAAGGCTAAATGAAAATAAGACGTGTTTATGAGCTGGCCAGAAAGCAGGGGGCGGGCCACCAACGCCCTGGAAAGAAACTATGGGATTGGACCGATTTATAAGGGATGATATCTAACAGATCATTTTATTGGACCTATTGATAAGGGATGATATCTAAAGTGTAATTTGACAGCCCAAAAAACATTGAGAACTGCAAAATCATACTGACTAAAAGCACCAGGGGTTATTCATTATTATTATTTTGAATTAAAATTCTGAATTTCTGAATCAGAATTTTCATCTCACAAACATTCATTAACATCTAAACAAGGTTTTAATTTTACCCTGGGTGCCGTTTAATGAATTAGGTGATCCAGAATGGAGTACTACATATTTACTACCTACGGTCTTTTCCCCCCAGGACAGAGGCAGCCACCCCTCCCCCAGCCCAAACAATGTGATGTAACATACAGTACCTGCCTGTTAGGCTGACGCATGGCAATGGGAGTGAAATTCAAACAAACAACGCAGCAATCAGTCACACGGCGAGAAATCATATGGTGAGCGAGAATGACATGGGGCATTCGAGGCTGAAACTAAACTACTGTACAGAAGCTACAGTGAGGCTGTAGAAATATTCTCCTCCAAACCTTTGAGCAATGATTCCTGGATTCCACAATTCTTGAGATGATATAATTTGATGATATACAACTCCAATAATCAAGAGTGTATGGTTCAGGGTATAAGAGTGTGGGTGGGCAGGGCAATTCTCCAGATTCTGTTGCCAGATATAAAAAAAAAAAATAAGGTAGATGAGCTACCTATGGTTCTGTGTGGGTTAGTAGGTAGAGCATGGCGTTAGCAACACTTAGGTTGTGGGTTCAATTCCCACTGCGACCACATATACTGAAAAATGTATGCATTCACTACTGTAAGTCGCTTTGGATAAAAGCATCTGCTAGATGGTATAAATCTGTCTGAATTGGCACAAGCTGGCCAGGTGTCTTGTCCTGTGAGTAGGTATGGTGCACCGGTGTGTCTGTGCCTGGAGGTGTAAGGTGAGAGGGAGGTGCAGTGGAGTTTCGGGGACTTACTCCAGGGCCCGGACAGGGGTGTGATCCTGACAGGTGTCGTCCGCCCCACCGGTTCGATCCTGCCGTTCTCCTCCTCCCCCCCTCCTTCCTCCTAAGACAAAAAAAACCAAAACACAATGAATCACGAATCATGTCCCCATCGTGAATGATCTTCCCGACTCGGTAAGGATGGCAGAATCACTAGCCAGCTTCCCCAAGAGACTGAAAACTCACCTTTTCAGACTTCACCTCAACTAAATAAAAAATTGAAATAAATTAATTGATAAACTGTAGCAGCCAAACAAATACAACACCAGAAATCTGCTGGCACCAATCAGATTACAGGACACCTAGGCCAGAAAAGGTAAGTCACCCAGGCACTCTATCAGAGATTGACCATCTGGTGTCAAGACAGTTGTACAAATGGCACCATAAGTTCTAAGAAAACACGCAGTGCAGGGAAAGCGATTGGGTGAACTTGCCAAACATATTCAACAGCTCATCAGCTTTGTGAGGGAAGAAGAGAGACGTCTGCTCTGTGTCCAAACACTTTCCCGAGGTTTGCTTAAAAATATGGCATTTCATATTTACAAAAATAATAGTACTTTAATATTCAGGCAAAGTACTTAAAAATAAGAGAAAACTGCCCTAGATTCCACTTAAAAGTACATTTGTATCCTATTACACACATTAAAAGACGAGTACTCAGTATCCAGTCTCAATGGACGATGCTTAATGAGATAAGGGAGGCAAAAGGAGGGCTATTTGTTCTTGATTTCACTTTTTTCTGGTCTTCATTTTCAATCACCAAAGAAAAAATCACTTTTCTATCCTCCCATTTATAGATGTGCTCCAAATAAGATGTCTGAAAACCTTGATGTACTTTCAGGCTGCATGGCTTCCCGTTGCACTAAGTTGGCACCCAGGAGGAAAAGGGTATGTGAGGCTATTCAAGAGAGCTAGAGTCACAGATGACTTTGAGTCGCATAAATCAAAATTTTGCCATGCCGCAAAATTGTTCCACCATCGCAGACAAAGCGAACCAAACCGTTAAAATGAGTTTGTGTCAAACCGGACGGGCACCACACGGTTAAACGCGTTTCAGCGTCGACAGCGGCGGAATCCATGATTCCAACCTCACCTATTACAGTCGAACCCTGTTACCAAGGTGATATTAATATGCCGGCCGCCTTGTCTCACACCTTCCTATTTATGGTAATGCCAAGCCCATGCGAGAGCATTCTTCCAGCGCCTCTCCTGCTCAAACACACAGACCTGGGCCACACATTAGGCAGTGTCTGGAGACAGCAGGAAGGGGAGTGGTGGGGAAACAGGATCATTAATTTTTGAATGGCACAACAATGCCACCCCCCACCTCCCCATTTACCCCCACTCCCCCAACCCGCCCCCCACCCTAGTTTCTGACGCAGAGTCAATCACCTCAGTTTCCACAGAGGAGGCACATCTGTGCTTTTAATTACACGGCATGTCGCAGAGGGGCCTGGAGCTACAGCGGCAGCCATGGAGCCCTCTCCCTCCCTCATTCTCTTTCTCCCGCCCTCATTCTTTCTCTATCACTCCGTCATTCTCTCTCTCTCTCTCTCTCTCTCTCTCTCTCTCTCTCTCTCTCTCTCTCTCTCTCTCTCTCTCTCTCTCTCTCTCTCTCTCTCTCTCTCTCTCTCTCTCTCTCTTCTCTCTCTCTCTCATTCAATCGCTCTCATTCTCTCTCCTCATTCTCTCTCTCCCCCTCTCATTCATTCTCCCCCTCTCTCTCCCATTCATCCTCTCTCCCTCTCATCCCTCTCCCGCTCTCTCTTTTTCTACCAGGGGCCCACCTCTCGAGGGCCTGAGGCAACACCCTTTCTGTTTTTAAGTATAAATCAGGTGACGTTCTTAAATAAAGAAAACAGAAACTTCTCTTTCTGTTCTCCCCTCAGGAGTTTCCTCGAAAGCCCCGGCGATTCACATTAATCATTACCGACACTAACAAGCATCAAACTTCACAAACAGCTGCTCTCAAAAGCTGTCCCCAGCGCCATATGCCAGGCCCCAGATTCTGCTTCGCTCGCTTTAGAGGAATCTGTGCTCAACCAAATCACCACAGCCTACACTTCAGAGGCACAGAGAGTGGAAGCCCCCTTAGGAGAGAGATTGCCCCCTGTCCATTCCTGATAGAGTCACCTGGAGCAGGTGGATGGGATAAAGGCATCTGCTCCCCATCCCAATGTTCCCAGCACAGGACTGACTAACCCACTTTCTACTAACTGTAGCCATTTATATTGTTTCATCTAGCTTTCATTTCTCTGTGATTGCTTGTTTTTATTTGTGGCTATTATTTTATCTTAGGCTGTCTTTATTTTATTGATGTGTATTGTTCTCTCTTATAAAGCACTTTGTACACACTGATAAAAGTGCTTTATGAATAAATATATATACATATATACAGTGAGAATACACTTAGAATACTGTGTGCAGTTCTGGGCACCGCACTACAATATATATATAGAAGCTCTTGAAAAGGTTCAAAGAAGGGCAACTAAACTGATACCTGGTATGAAAGGTAAAAGTTATGAGGATAGGCTTAAGGCACTCAATCTATTTAAGCTTAGCAAACAGAGACTTAGGGGGATTTGATTTAGGTTTTTAAATTCCTAAAAGGGATTAGCAAAGTGAATTACCAAAGATTTAAGATAAGTGGGGTCAGCAGAACAAGAGGCCACAGGTGGAAATTAGTTAAGGGCAAATTCCACACAGATATTAGGAAGTTTTTCTTTACACAGAGAGTTGTCAATGCCTGGAACAGCTTGCCAGGTCAGGTTGTAGAGGCAGAAACACTTGGGCTATTCAAGTCAAAGCTAGATGCAGTACTAGATACTCTTTAGATTAGAACATGACGAGCCCTAGATGGGCTGAACGGCCCATTCTCGTCATTATGTATTCTTATGTTCTTCTCTCTAAATACAATAGCTACTACACTAGATTTATAACAGCATTGTTGCACTGATATTGTGGCCAGTCAGGTCAAAAGTTAAAAAAGCTAATTATCTGTGGCTGGTTTGTTCTTTTTCCCTGAAGTGTTGCATTGCTTCCTCACTGAACCGAACCATGATCATAAAGGTGTTTTTTTTAGACTGAACAATAATGGAGCAAAACAAACAGCACATATGTGAAGTAAGGAAATTACATCCCAGCTACCAAGCAAGCAAACACACACAAAACTTCACTTATCATGCACATCAGCTCGCCAGCTCAAATATGTGCACAACAGCAAATTAAATAATTGATTTGCATTTGATTCAAATAAAATAAAAAGGTTACCCACAGCCCATATAGCTTAAGAGGCCTACCCCTTCTTTTGTGGGAAATCAAGAGCTCTTATTGGCCAATATGTATGGTAGAAGGCAGCAACAACCTGTAACCTCTCCAATCTGGTTCACCCACCTAGATCCACCAGAGACTTTGTGGCTACAGGCTATCTATGGAACTGCCAGTGCGCAGTGCAGAAGACTTCAGGCTTCATCTCAGCCCAGGCCTCCCTGCTCTCCATGCAGTTCTTGGCACTCACTGAGACATGGATCACCCTTCAGATCACAGCCACCCCTGCCGCTCTCTCCTCTGCCTAAATCTTCTCTGACACTTCTAGATCCACAGGTAGAGGTGGATTCATTAATTAATTAATTAATTCATATGACTTGATGAGCTTCATCCAGCATTCCCTGTCAAGCATTGCATTGCGAAGAGACGATCCACACAGTCCTGTCTCCAGTTCGATGGACGATTTAAGGGTGATGTTAGGACGACCTCTACGACGGGGAGAGTCTGGCGTCCAAAGGAGGACACGACTGGCTGGCTCATTGTGCCGAAGGATATGTCCGGCTAGCCGAAGGATATGTCCGGCTAGCCGAAGACGACGCTGTCTGATGACACTTGAGATGGAGGGAAGGGCACCGTACAGGGTGGAGTTTGGAAGGTGGTCCTGCCAGGAAACATTCTGGACAGCACGCAACATCTGTGTGTAGGTACCATCGATAGACTTCATGATCTTGCTAGTGAGGGCCCAAGACTCACACCCATAGAGGAGAATGGACTCCACAGAAGTCTTAAAGGTGTTAATTTTGGAGCTTTTACGGATCGAAGATTGCCAAACATTCCTCAATGAGTGGAGAGCAGACAAAGCTAGAGCCTTCCTACATTCAACATCGTAGGTCGAGATTGTGTAGGAGCCCAGGTATTTGAAGTCATCAACTTTGTCGATCTTACTGCCATCAAGCGCTATGATGTCGCCAGCGGTGGAGGGATTGAGGTGAATGTACTTAGTTTTCTTTGCATTAAGAGAGAGACCAATGGACTTGCAGCAAGTTTCGACTTTGTGGAGGAGAGATTCTGCATCTCGAAGGGTGTCAGCAAGCAGACTAATGTCATCAGCGTAATCTAGGTCAGAGAGGTGTTGAGCAGGATATCTACTACTTCTACGGCAAGTCAGAGTTAGACCATCAGTGTCGTTTATTGCTATCCGCAGGGCGTAGTCCAAAACTATGATGAATAGATAGGGGGCAAGTGGATCACCCTGGAGAATGCCGGTGTTGATGGAAAATGAATCAGTTTCGCCTTCTGGAGTGAGAACGACTGCACTTGTATCCTCATACATAATTTTGATGGCATTTACAATCTCCTCCGGGATTCCGTAAGCATTCCAATTTTTTTACATCGTGGGTCTGTTGATAGAATCGAATGCTTTGCAGGAAGTCGATGAAGATTATTGCAGCTTCTTTCTGATGATTTCAAATTTCCTCAATTATTCGTCTGAGAGCAAGGATTAAAGGTGGAGGTACAGGTATACTGCTGTCACTTTCACTGTCCCATGCAAATTGCACATTATTGTTTTATATCGTCCACCAGGTCCACCGCGGAGCTTTCTAGATGAGGTGGTTGCCCTACTCAGCTCCTTCCCTGAAGATGGCACCCCTGTCCTACTCCTCGGTGACTTCAACCTACAGCTGGACACCTCTCAGCCCTCCGGCTTTCTCCCCCTCCTCCAGTCCTTTGACTTCACCATGGCGAAGTCCCCACCCACCCACAAGGCCGGCAACTAACTGGACCTGGTCTTCACCAGGAGCTGTCCTGCTCCGAACCTCACAATATCACCATTTAATTTATCTGACCATTGTTTGTCATCTTTCTCCCTCCCTCTCTCCCCTGTACCTAAACCCTCTGCGCCCACCCCTATAGTCTCTGTCCATTGTAACCCTCCCCCTTGCTCTCCCACTGCCCTGTCGTCTTCTGTTCTATCGCCACTACCCCTGAATCTGAGGGGGTAGGAGCAGAGCTGAATCCTTCTCTCAACTGCCTGTGGAGGAAGTCTCATCCTCTCTTCTTTTCCTTTGATTCACTCTGTCCCATCTCCACCAAACCAGCCCGTCTGATACTTCCCAGTCCCTGGCTAACTGACTGCATTCGTGCAGACAGAATCAAACTGCATGCGGCAGAAAGGAAATGGAGAGAATCCAAATCCCCTGCTGACTTGACAACCTTCCACTCTCTCCTGGCTACCTTCTCTTCTCTCCTCTGCGAAGTCTGCCTTCTTCAACTTTAAAATTAAATCTGCTACATCTAACCCACGCAAACTCTTCTCTACATTTTCCTCTCTCCTCACCCCTCCTCCTCCCCAACACCCCTCCTCTCCAACAACAGATGACTTTGTATTCTTCTTTCTCTGGAAGGTCAATGACATTCCCCAATTCCTTCTCCTCAACCCTCCCTTACCTACCCCATGAACCAACCCCCCTGGCTCCCTATCCTGCTTCCCACCCCTCTCTGACCCTGATACCCTAAAACTAATCCAATCCCACAGCCCTACAACCTGTCCTCTTCATCCCATTCCATCCACCCTCTTCCAGTCCATCTCTGAGGACATTCCCCTTTTTTTCCTCCACTCTAATTAACACCTCTCCACACTCTGGCACTGTCCCCTCTGCTCTCAAGAGGGCCCAATGCATTCCCCTTCATAAAAAACCCTCTTTGAATTCTGCTGACATTCAAAACTACTGACTTGTCTGACTTCTCAATTCAACTGTCTCTATACCTCCTACAGAATGACCTTCTTGATGCTAACTAATCGGGCATCAAGGTCGGTCACTCCACTAAGACTGCTCTGCTCGCAGTCACTGAGGCTCTCCATTCAGCGAGGGCAAGGCCACTCAGCTCCGTCCTCCTGCTTGGCCTATCGGCTGCATTTGACACCATTAACCATCAGATCCCTCTCTCATCTCTCGCCGGTATGGGCATCTCAGGATCTGCACTGGCATGGTTTGCACCATACCTAACTGACCAGTCCTACCAGGTGACCTGTTGGGGATTCCTCTCTTCACACCCTCTCGACCAGCATCCCACAGGACTCGGTGCCAAGTCCTCTCCTGTTCTCCCTGTATACTAGGTCACTCATTTCTGTTATCTCTGCTCATGGCTTTTCATATCATTGTTATGCTGATGACAGTCAACTCCTGACGACTGTCCTTCTCCCCCTCTGACACTCCACTTATCGCTACATGCTAGGCTGACATTTCAGCTTGGATGTCCACCCACCACCTGAAGCTCAACCTGGGAAAGACTGAGCTGCTCTTCCTCCAGCGAAGGGCTCCCCAACAATTTATGCCTCAATAACCATGGACGGCTCCATAGCGTATACATCCCGAGTCTGCCAAGAACCTTGGAGTGACTTTGGATGACCAGCTGAGCTTCAGACCTGAATCACGTAGGCCTGCCAATTCTACCTTCAAAACATTACTTTTTAGGAGAATTCACCCATTCCTCACCAGAGGCCACACAGCTACTGGTACAGGCTTTGGTAATCTCACGTCTGTAATGCCTTGCTGGCAGGCTTCCCAGCCTTGGCCATGAAGCCACTTCAACTAGTCCAGGATTAGCCAACTGGCTGCCCTGTCCCTTCAGGCACCTGGCAGCCACTCCCTGCGGCTTTCTAATTTTGATCATTTTGAAGATCAGAACTCTATTATTGCTGAATCGTCAAACAGAATCATCAAATCACCTGTATACCAGAGGGCGGGTTTTCTACTTAGACTTGGACACAGGTCCAAATAAGATTGAGGACCATTAACCAGACTATGCTTCACCAGTGTCTTCCAGCAAGCACAGCTGACAAGCAGCGTCATGAACAGATTTTAAATCAGGAAATAAATGGCTCTTGAGACCGTCTCGCTTTTTTAAGACACAGATAATGATGTATTGGATAAAACATGAATGACTAAAATCAAATTAAAACTAAAATAGGTACTTAATATTATTAAGAAAATTAAAAGAGTGACATGAGCCTGTTGCGTTTGTTCTGGGCCCTCATATGAAGGTCTGCCAAGAGATTTCCGTTTGTGGTTTCAATTTGAAGGCAATACATCATCTTCCAGGCATAATTTCAAGTCAGGGCAAGCAGATGTGTGTATATATATATATGAAGGAGAGAGTACTGTTTTGTTAGCCTGCTGAATGGATAGATTACACTTTAATTGAATTACAGCAGCTAATTGTGAAGCTTTAAACCAATTATTTGGTCAATAAGAAAACCTGGAACATACAGCCTCTCTACATCCACTCCCCATAAACAGCAGGCAACCAGAGTGCTCTTTTGTGGAGCCAGAAGTTTAAAAGGGTATGAATTATCTCAAATTAAGTTACAGCGATTTGTTAAAGTCCAGATACGTTTACATGATCTATGAACGGTGAGAGAGAAAATAAATATGTCCGTGGTGCGGTTGGCCCTGGCCTGAGAGAGGGGTTTGAAAGATGAAGCAACTCTGAGCTTAAACTGAAATATCAAACCTTTCTGCTGCGACATGACACGATGCAATGAGAAACTGTATTTACCATTAAAGAGATTGTATAAAATGATTTTATGCTTTTAAGGCTCTGCTACTGTGAGAGATCATTGCTGATATCAGTTTGTAATGAAAACTGGCATTTCCCAGTTCTGTGAACAGCCTGGTAAGGCTAGTTCCTTTGGTGAAATTAAAGCTATGAGTTTAAGATTTTATACAACAAAATAATCTTGTAATCTGGGAGAAATCGCAAGAAGAAGCTGGCTCCAGAATTAGCAATAATCTATGTCAATCTAATTCATCGATCTTAATTTTTTTAAACTGCAGAAAAAAATAAAAATAAAAACCACAGTCGATTGCAAGGAAAACCAACTCTGCCAATATTAAAAAGCTCAGCCATGACATCAAAAATAATACAGAACAAAAAAATACCTTTCCATGTCACAAATTTTAAAAAGTCAGAGGTCAAATTAGAAAAATAGCACCACTGCAGGTTTCTACTCTGAATGATTGTGCCTGTTATATGGTGTGTGTACACTCACATACACACCTTTGGTCAAAACAACAGGTAAAAAACAATGTGTTTGCCCCTAAAGTAAAGCCAAATAAACTGGCTGCACAGATATATTATACAGATACAGTATGCATAAACACCTTATTCTTCCTTATTTTATATACAATACTTTAAAAAGGGTTCTTTCCCTTTGCAATTAGAAACAATATCATAATTTACCCACCAAACAAAAGAGCCACAAAAGTAATTTAAATGTTCAGTACGTGTCTGACTACTTGAAGTTATAAGAAAGACATTTCTACAGTACAGTTAACTTTGGGTTCTTATAGTCATCGTATTCAGCCAAAAAGGTTTAGATCATATTAGTAACTAGTAAATAATATTATGATATTATGAAATATCCACTCAGTATGTTCATCCTAACTAAGGATAAATGAGCAGGCCCGTGTGGTCGTGCAGTACAGTTAATGAAAGAGTCCAGCTGGAAGTCCAATGCTTAACCCCATACTCGCTCTGGGAGAGAGAGGGATATTTGTTTCGTGTCTCGTGGTGACAATTAATCCAGTCCCAAACACCTCTCTGTCCCTCCCTCTCTGGTGCTCTCCCCCTTTCACCCCTTCATTTTCCCTTTCTCTCTCTTTCTCTCTCTCGTTCTCATTCTCTCTCTCATTCTTTTCCTATCTCTACCACGCTCACTCTCTCTGGCACCCCCCTCCCTCCTTAATTTTCTCTTTCTCTCTTGCTCTCATTCTCCCTCTCTCACTCTCTCTCTCTCCTTATTTCTTTCATTCTCTCTCTCTCTGTTATTCTTCCCTGTTGTTCTCACTCTCTCTCCTTTAAATGCCTGACCTTTTTCCTTCGACAGCCCATGCAGTGCCTCCACACGAGGGGTCAGCGAGGGAGTGACCCCCCTTCAGCTGGTTTCTCCTCTAGTCTCTGGTAGCGGAGGTACACGGCGGGTGAAATCGCCAGGCGCCTGCTACCAACTACAGTACCAAAAACAGGAAGAGGGGCAGCTTCTAGAAAAATGACACTGCAGCTGCAATGTCAATGTTTTTGAATGCACCCTAAATCCTGTCTGTTAACATTGAACATTCACTGGATCCCAGGCACCACATTTCCTCAGGTGTAATCCTGATGTCTGAATGTTGTATGAGACCCCCTGCATGTTGAACTTGTTTTATGGAATGTTTATATTGTGTAACACTGTTGCTACTTTTGCATTTAGTTTTTCTATACTTATTATATAATATTGTGCCTCTTAAGCTCTATGAGATTTGCAATGAATTGCACTATAAAAATAAAATGTATTTGTTATTATGACGATTATTATTAGGAACATTTCTATAAGGGCAGACTCTTGAAGCTGACAGTTGACAATAGTCCAGCTCATTACAGTACATGTGTGTAATAGAACAACAACATGAAAAAAGTACCAAACGGTGTTACTGTCGCCATGGGATGAGAGCATGAATGGCATCAATCAGTGTAGGAGCAACTCTGATCTCTCTGCAGTGGAGCAAGTCATGTCTCTAGGGTGCCTGTAGATATGCAAATCATACACAATACGTCCATTAAAGGCCCAACACATTTATTCACTGTTACAAGTGAACACATTACAGTGTATCATATCTTAATGATCCATTTTGATAATGAAATACAAGCCCTCATTGATATAAAATTAATTTAAAGGCAACTGAATTATTGCACATTGAAGAAACAAAAAAATGAAATGATTGAAGATCAAACAGCTTTACAGTAGCATAAAACATTGCAATGTTATAAGAGGCCATCATGCCATATAGCTCACTTAATACACTCAAATAAGATTTATGTAAAGGATGTTAAACTAATTTCAATGTTCTTTAAAACTAGAGGCCTTTTTCCATTTTCTTAGTTTAGAAAAGGGTTTCCTGACCGTAAATCAGGCCAGTAAAGCACTCAGACCTTACAATGCGCCAATTAATCTTACGCCAAATGAAAACGAAGGAACAATATTTTGGGTCAGGTAACCGGCATCATTTCAGCTGGTTGTTATGGCTACACTCAGCGTTACGGAGGGGCGACATGATGGATTGTTGACCACATTTGGCACAGCGTACACCTCTTTCCTGGTCGGGGTGGAAACGCCGCGACTTGCACAGTAACCAGTTATGACCTACCTCGTCCCTTTGTAATGCAAGTGCTTTAAAGGAAACGTTGAAGCAGAGGTAAATACGAAAAACACATTGTCAGGAAGGAAAGCACAGACGAGGTACTATGTACACAGCAGGAGAAATCAAATTGTCTCTCTCCATTAAGCATGTGCAAAATCAATTACAGCGAGAGCTCAGCTACATTTTTGATTAAATCTGTTTAATTTTGAAAGGATTAAATACATTTTTGTATTAATATATTAATGAGACTGGCATGAGGAGAATATTAATTTCATATATACATATATATATACACAAACACAGTGGGTATAAAAAGCATTCACCCCTTTGGCATTTTTCACATTTTATTGGAATCAAAATGGATTTAGTTTAGATTTTTTGCCACTGATATACCAACACAAAATACTCTATAATGTAAAATTAAAAAACAACTTTTTATACCCACTGTGTATGTATGTATATATATATATATATGACACAAGCGCACACATACAGGCACACACCTGACAGCAGTATGAAAAATGAAAAAAAAATAAAATGCATAAAAATAAAGCGAAAGCAGAGATATTCAATGAGGATGAAAACAGATAAAACTAGAAAATGACAAAATATGATGAGTTTTGGGTTAAAAGGTAGAGCAATCTTGAGGCTTTTGCTGACTGTGAAAAGGTTAAAGGAGTCATGGGACGGGTTAACCTTTCCCACCGAAGAACAAACGTGGCTCGCCGCCTTTCCCCCTCTCCAGTCATGTGACAGCGGGTGATAAACAGCCCCCGCTTATTTTTAGACCGATCGCACAAACAACAGAGTTAACGCGTGTCATTGTTATTCGAGGCCTGTTCGCCATCGAAAAAGTACACTCGCTGCAGTCTAGCTGAGTTAGATTAAAAAAAGATAAACACACACATAATAAAGTCCAATAACAAAACATTAATTTCAGATTGTAGACTGAGCTTAACTTTATTCCCATTGTTTTGTTGGGAGTCAAATGTTCATGTGAAGCGAACAAAAGAGCTACAAGGTTAACGGCAACGCGTCAGACGGAATTTTTTTTATTAAAAGGCGTCAGATGCAAATGGCAGATCCTACTTTAAACTGCTAATCGTACAACACACACAAAAGCTGGTTGAGGGACCATTAGTGGTGTAAGCTTCTGAGCCTCCTCCGCTCATCACCTCCACCCAAAGACAGGTGGTAAAAACATGACCCTCCAGGAGAACGGCGTCTCGGAGAACGGCGTCATAAGCTCAGGCTTTATGGACACTGCTCAGAATGAACTCATACAGCAGCTAGCAAGCTCTCTAACCACTATACTACACCGTGTAGTATAACGGTCAGAGAACTGGGCTTATAACTCTAAGATTGCAGGTTCAATTTCCAAGTGGGGCACTGCTGTTGTACCCTTGAGCAAGGTACTTAACCTGAATTGCTTCAGTAAATATCCTGCTGTATAAATGGACTGTATGTAAAGGAATGTATAAAGTGGCTCGCGATTGCTGGGACTCCTTCCCACCAAAAGAAAGAAGAAGGAAAAAAAGAAAAAAACGGACAGTCGGGGAGGACATTTGGCTCCTGCTGCGTTTACTTGGTTTGGTGCTAATTAAATGTGCCTCTCGCTTTTTAAAGCAGCTGCCACTGGTCAGCACGTTTATTGGGAGAGAAATGTTCAATTTCAGAAGGACAATGCTATACTAGAAAGGCAGCTTTAAACACTATGCTCTTTAATAGGCTTCATTACGGTGGATGGGACTGAGGGGGACTTGGGGCTTGTAAACACCAGCAATGAAACTTTCAAACAAAAAGAGATTAATCATTCACTGGACTGAGAAATTGGATATCAGGGAACCCAAATGTCTGCCTTTCACATCATGACATTAGTACCATGGAAATAAAACGGGGCTTTGCCGTTTAGGCTGCTCAGTGTTGAGGAATGCGGTGCTGTTAGCTTTGACACACGGCTCACGCTCCTGCTTAACTGCGTCTCCTGGTGTAAAATCGCTCAGGAAGTCAAAGCAGACAGTTTGTCTCACCATAAACTCAGAGCACATGACAATTATCATTGAATTTGAAGTGAGCTGACTGGTACCTGCTCGTGGTATGTGTAACTGCATAGCTTTAAGGAGCCACAACACTGTTATAGGCCCTACATTTTTAGATTGCCATACAGTTATTAAGAAAATAAGAGAATAGGAATATGTAAAGAGGGGAACAGCCCATCTAAGCTCATCATTTCCCTACAGTCTAGAGAGTATCCAGCAATGTGTCAAGCCTGGACTTGAACACCCCAAGGGTGTCTGCCTCTACTACCTGATCCATGCATTGACATCGCTCTGTGTAAAAAATAAAATGCACTGCTATCAGTGAAAAATATAGTTATTATGCATGTCTAATAGGAAGATGAATGGGATCGGGTCTCTGGAAAACAGAAAGTAAATTCCACAAAAAAGTATTGACATTCCCATTTGAGACCAGAGAGACGAGGAAAAATTATGGAAACTGGATAGAAGTCTGACCAGGCTGATTTGTAACGACCAAAACCAAAAACCCTTCCGCTGCATTTCATTTCAAACCACCTTTGGTTCCGGTGATGAAATAACATTGTGGCGCAGTGCAATGTAGTGATGCCGAACAGTGGTCCAAACAAGACTCAGTTTGAAAACAAAATCAAAATGAAAATGCAAACAATTTGTTGTGCTGCGTGAACTCGGCAGCTAGGACACGCTGTGCCGGAGCGAGCAAAATTAGCGGTGCCTGTAAGTGCGGTGCATTCAGTTGCCGTGCTCATTCTTCTGCACCGGTTCTTCATTGTACCGCTGTCACCGTGCTGGGCAGCTTTTATTCCCACATGTCATTACGGCCTCCACCCAAGGTGTATCGCCCCCGCCCCCCCACCCCCTTTCGCTGCCGCTATGATTTGTGGGTAATGAGTTGGCACCTTGTGCCTGCCTTCCGTTTGTTTTCATTGAACAAGTGATTTTTCACTCCAGAGAGCAAATCAAACACACTCGCTAATTCTCTTCGGAAAATTTACATATTCATAATCTCCTTGATAATGACCGCAGAAATTGTGTGTGGAATAAATATCGCAAAAAACAACAACAAAAAAACACACATGGGTCAAAGGGCGTGTAATGTTTTGCATTGCATGAACATACATATTAAACAGACATTCTGCTTGTTGGCAAGCACATTCACTTATAAGCAGCCTGGCATTACAGAAGAATGTGCTGCAGCTGCTCCCGTAGTTGCAGGGGAGGGCTCTTGGGGGGGGGTGTTAGTTCAATCAATACAGGGTACAATTGGCCACCAGATCAGGGGTAAAATGAGAAATACATTTTTGTAGAAGGAAGCAGTGTAGTACTTCTTGGTACGTTTTTTAATGAGCGAAAGCACACACACGAGCAACGTAGTGAAAGTTCACCCAAAAGCCAACGCTTGTGGTATTCCAACGCGATGCACCGCGCATGCAAAGAAGAGTTATTCGCAGTCTATGTTGATGACGGGGAATGCAAAAACGGTTAGCTTTGTTAGCACCAAAGTCCGAAAACAATGGCAGTCTATCGACCCGCAACTAGCATGGTTGAACCTGCATGCCTAAATGCCCTCCCAGTAACTTCTAACCCAGTCTAACAGATGTGCTTCATTCGGAAGCTGAACTTGCTGTATTGACATCGTAGCTGATATTATTTTTTGCAGACAGAAGCACATGGTGTCAAAAGGCTCACAAAAACAGTTGCGGTAGAGGAGCCCAAAGTAAACTCCCATTAAGGGCAAAGGTTTTCACACAAACTGTCATCTGTGCTAAAGCTAGACTTCAGGTACTGCAGGCAGTGCCCTGACAGAACAGGGAAATTAAGGCACTGTAAGTGAACGTGCGCGAACGAGCGCACAAAAGAAAACACTGCCTTTGTCCTGTGGAAATGCGATAAGAGAGGTGAATCAGAGTTTTTGGCGGTGAAAATGCACTGCCACAAAGAAACAGGATCCAGAGAGACGCTTTAGAGGGGAGAAAAATTAGGCCGACGTCTGAAAACATTGTATTTTAATTCCATGTGCCGTGATGCCCTGTTTACATACACACTATGGCTGCAGTCGCATGACCTGAAGGCCTCTTCAAAGGTCTTCGGTTATAGAATGTACAGGAGATTTCCACTGCCATTTTAAATGTACACATCGTATGTTTTTCAGGATCCTCTGTATGAATGAGTCTGAATGTGGATGACTCGATGCGGTGATTAGATACTCTTCTCTACTTTTTCGCACGAAGAACAATACTCAGGACAACACCCTGTTTGCTTTCCTCCTTCGTGCATAAATAAACGCCAGCGCGGTTAAAAAAATTTTTAAAATGTTAAAAAAAAAAAAAACTTTCATCTTCCTTTCCAAAGAATGAGGGATTGACAGGGATGAGATTATGCGCCAGACAGGCAGGTGAGATTATTATACAGTTTTCAGGGGGGGTTTAACTGAGAGAAAGAGAGGCCACTCACACTGTGAAGGAAGCCATACCTGTGACAGGTGCAGGGCCTGAGGAGACAAGCGGCCCAGAATACTTCAGTCCCTCCAGAGAGCACCTGACTGCACCATGCCTACCGACTCACACCACGCACGCACGCACGCACACGGAGACAGACACAGACAGACACACACACACACACACACACACACACACACACACACACACACACACACACACACACACACACACACACACACACACACAGAGAGAGAGAGAGAGAGAGACAGAGACACTCATGCCATGTGCTGTCAAGGTTCAAAATGAAATGGGTTTTTTTGGGGGGGGTTTAAATAAAAAGTCTCTTGGATTTTGACAGCTTGAGATGTCGGTGGTTCGGAATGGAAGAAGAAAAGGACCTTTTTTTGCCTGGACAGGTGAAGGAGAAAGCCTTAGTCACCAAGAGCCTTGGCTCGACAGCTTTTCTCCTTTTTCTCTACCAAATTGCAGAATAAAAATAAGAGCGCTGAGTTCTTATTCGGTAGGCAAATGGTGTTGAAGGCATGCGGTGTACCTCAGAGAGGATTATGGGAAAAGGAATTGATTTAGGGCACTTATGATAAAATACAATAGGACTCAAGCAGTGGGCTTATTACCAAGGCTTGGGACACCGTGTTTCAGCCTCCAACATTTTTCCCCCACAACAGAGAGAGAGGGAGAGGGGAGAGGGAGGGAGAGGGAGAGGGAGAGAGGAAGAGAGAGGGAGAAGGAGATGGAGGGTGGAGGAGAGGACAATGGGAAAGGGTTGGTAAAAGGGAAAGTTAATGCAGAAAGATAGAGAGAAAGAGAGAGAAAGAAAAAGAGGACAAGGGGAAAAGGGTTGGTAAGATAATGTGGATAGAAAGAGTGAAAGAAAGAGGAAGAGATATAGAAAGAAGCAGCAGCAGCAGAGGTAAAGGAAGGGTGAGAGGGAGAACTAGAGATGAGATTTGTGCCGTTTTCCAGGGCGATGGGCGTGTGCTGCTGCAGCAGCCAAACACTGAACACACAGCAGCACCTACTGGCCAACAGAGAGCACACACACACGCATGCATGCACACACACACACACACACACACACAGACAGACAGACTCTCACTCTCTCACACACACACACACACACACACAGACACACAGACTCTCACACTCTCCCTCTCTCACACTCACACACACACACACACACACGCACACGCACACGCGCACACGCACACACGCACACACGCACACACACAAAAAGACACGCACACGCACAGACAGAGACAGAGACACAGACACACACACCACCTTCATTCGTCTCTACCTGAAGGATTTCATTCCTGTTTGCTATTGTAAATGAAAGTAGGAGGTCCCAATCGGAAGGCCATGGCTCCTCTCTAAACCGGAGGCACAAACATCACCAGCGTGAGCGGAATGTAAAGCACTCCTCCGCTCTCCGTGTGGAAATGTGAGCCGCACTGCTGGAGACCAAACCTCCGGATTGAAACACCTTCCTGCCAGCCCACAATCAACAGCACAGGATCACCAGGAAATATTCAGTGTCCCACATTGTTCTAAAAGTAGACGTGGGCGTTCAGTGTGCGACTCGCTCAGACATGAGCCTGTGAGGCTGCGGGCCACAGTCAGCACCGGCACAGTCCGGATATGATACCAGACCGTGGGGCTCCTCCACACACTAGAACAGTGTCTTAACAGGATGCTGACCGTGGGGCTCATCCACACACTAGAACAGAGCCTTAACAGGATGCTGACCGTGGGGCTCATCCACACACTAGAACAGAGCCTTAACAGGATGCTGACCGTGGGGCTCATCCACACACTAGAACAGTGCCTTAACAGGATGCAGACCGTGGGGCATCATACATTTTTAATGAACAGCTCCTCCAAGACCACATCATATATATATGAGTAGCATGTTTACTGAAAGGCTTGCTAACCAATCAGTTCAGCTGCTAGGTAGCTGAGGTGGTCCGCACTGTGGCGGTTTCTTTAGATCGAGGTCACCTTCAATAGACTGATTGATTGATTGATTAGGAGAACAGAGGCCTAAAGGCCAAAAGTGGGAACACCTGCTATTTAAGGAAAGCGAATACGGTTTAAATCAGGGGTGAGTAATTCCGGTCCTGGAGAGCCGGTGTGTATGCAGGTTTTTGTTTCTACCAATGATCCTTACTAATTAGCTAATTAGTTGGATACGCCAATGCTGGTTCACTTGTAGATTAGACCACAGTGACATGTTTCATATGGGAACACAAGAACAGTCTTCAGCTGTCATTCATGGGCTTATCAAGAAATTTAGCTAAAATGTCAGATCACGTAAATGATTGGGCTAATTAAATAATTAAGAGCAGAAGTTGGCATGAAATTCAGAAACGGACACGGCCCTCCTGGCCCAACCCTGGTGTTCATGGTAACAAGTTGAAGCTGCATTCAGTCAAAATCATGAAGGCATTCAAATGCATGTTTTCAATGACCTTGAGAACCATCAAGCGGAGTATAGCCATGTGACCTCTCTCTTTCTCTCTCTCTCCCTTCCTCGCCCTCTCCCTGTCTCTCCCTCGACCTCTCCCCCTCCATCCATCTGCCTCCCTCTCCCCCTCGTTCTTTCACCCTCTCTCTGCCCCGTTCTCTTGTTCTCCACCCCTCGTTCTCTCGCACTCTCTCTCTGAGCAGTAGTGGACCCATGCCTCTCCACAGGTGGCGCTTGTGAAAGCCCTGCTTCTGCTCAAACTCTCAGGCCCTCCAGCTGAGAATCGCTCAAGCCCTCAGCCCGTACACCGGGAGCCGTGAGAATTTATAACCCCAATAACACCTCCGCTTAACCAACTGTTTATTTAAACGCTCGCGTTTACAGCCCAATAAATAGTGCTCTCAAGTATGCTATATTACACCAGCACACTGGCGCAGTTTATACTTTTAACCCCAAAGACCACAGAGACAACACTCAATTTATGTGACACCGGAAGTACGTTATCTGTGCTTCCCAGAGGCCATGGTGGATGTTCTGCTTTTTGTCCTTTGTTTTATCCGCGGACCAAAAACTATGCCTCGCACGCCCGAGTATGGAAAACCGCCAAGTTTTATAAAGCGTGATACATCACCGTTCGGCCGCTAATTTGCTCTCCACAGCCCGGCTCGGGCGCGGCGGTTTGCCGGCTGCGTCACGCACCGCCGTGTTAAAAACGGCGCTCCCACGCTGGGCCGGCGCAGGCTCTGAATCCACAATGAATTGGGAAAGCGCATTAAAAAAACGCATGATAAGGTAACCACTTCAAAAGGTGTGAAACGGAACAAGCCCCCGCTGCAGCTCTCTTTCCGCAGAGCGTGTCCCCTCTCATTAAACAACGCGGCCAGCTGAGCGCCGACGGCTTTCGAACGCTGGTACATTCATTTCGGCACAGCACCGCCAGCTGCGCGCGCGACACAGAAAAACGGCAGCAGGTTACCTCGCCATTACCATTTAACAGGTAAATCTAATTACAGCTCCGGCTCCGGGCGGGGGCAACAAAACAAAACAAAAAAATGTTTTTAAATGTACAGCAATTGTGGTTCTGTACGGCTCAGTAGGTAGAGCATGGCGTTGACAACACTTAGGTTGTGGGTTCGATTCCCATTGGGACCACATATACTGAGAAATGTATGCATTCACTCCTGTAAGTCGCTTTGGATAAAAGCGTCTGATAAATGGCATATATTAGATCATTATATTATTATAGCAAAAGTAGTGTTTCGTTGGAAATCACACTAATCACACACAAAGCAAATAAACCTTACTAGAGGCATTTATGAATGCTTAGACCAGCATGTTATGTGCCCGTATGCCATTTTCCTGGGTTACATTTGAGCTCTGTTCAAAAGGTGCAGTAAGTCTGTCTTTAACTGAAAACCATTTGAGCTAAACAGGCATTCAGCAATGAAGCGTTAATAGAGCCCACCTCAAAGTGGTCTTTCATAACCATGATTACCCAATATTGAGTGAAGCAACAGTCAGCCCATCTAGACTCCTCATTTCACCTACAGACTGAAGAATATCCAGCACTGCGTCATGCCTGGACTTGAACACCCCCAAAGGTCAAAGGTCATATAATCGAAGATCCACAAAGAAAGAGGAAAATTCTGTTGCCAAGGGGGGAAGGGTCTCAGGCATGACGACCTCAGTCTGGCTTTGCCACTATACTATACAGTACCTGGCTCCCACTGACGGCAACCAAGGAGAAACTGCTCTAGTGAACTGTCTGTGTGGGCTGTCTGTGACGGCAGACACAGTGGAGAGGGAGAGAAGGAAAAGCAGGAATCTATGGGTAATTTCATGAGGGATAACTATCAGGCCCGTCCCCAGTTCACCGGTCTAATGTGCATGCTTTAGCCTGCTGTGTGTGTGTATATGTATGTATGGTGTGTGTCTACATCTACGTGCGTGTGTGTGCATGTGTGCATTTGCATGTGTGCATACATGTGAGTGTGTGTGTGTGCGTGCGTGCGTGCGTGCATTTGCATGCATGTTTGTGTGCATACAGTGCCTTGAAAAAGTATTTGGCCCCCAACACTTTTTTCACATTTAAGAGTCTCACAGCCTGGGACTTTGATGCATTAAATTAGGATTTTTTTATTTGTGATACACACAAAAAAAGTCCCCAAAAAAAGAACATTAAAAAGTAAACTATAGCAAAATTCAAATTGCAAAACTGAGATGTTGTCATTTTTTAAGTATTCAGCAAATATTTTGTTGAACCACCTCTGGCTTTTATTATTTTATTAGCCAGAAGTCTTCTTGGATAAGTCTCTATTAGCTTTGCACACCGTAATGAAACAATTTTTGCCCATTCCTCCTTGCAAAATTGCTCAAGCTGTGTGAAGTTGAATGGGGCGTGGTGATGTACAGAAATGTTTTGTTCTTGCCACAGATTTTCTATTGGGTTGAGATCAGGACTCTGACTGGACCAATCTAGAACATCTACCTTCTTCATTTGAAGCCATCCCACTGTTGCTTTGGCAGTATGCTTTGGATCATTGTCCTGTGGAAACACCAGCTTCCTACCCAGTTTGAGCTTTTTGACAGAGGGGCACAGGTTTTTGTCCAGGATTTCTCTATATTGTACACTATTCATTTTTCCATCAATCCTGACAAGATTGCCAGTCCCTGCTGATGAAAAGCATCCCCAAAACATGATGCTACCACTGCCATACTTAACGGTGGGGATGGTGTTACCTGGCTGGTGTGCAGTGGTGACTTTGCACCACTCATACCACTTAGTATTTAAGCCAAAAGGTTCAACATACTTTTTGTCACATTTCTGCAGTATCTCCTCAGTGATGTTTTGCAAATTCTTTGCGGGACAGAATATGGTTTCTTTTCAGCAACGGCTTCCTCCTTGCCACTCTCCCATAGAAGCCCTTTTTGTGGAATGACTTGGAGATTGTTGACCCATGTACATCTTCTCCAATCGCAGCCACTGACTTCTGTAACTCATTCAGGATTACAGTTGGGCTTAAAGTAGCTTCTCTGAGAAGTCCCCTTGTTGTCCGGCACCTGAGTGTGGTGGGACGTCCGGATCTAGGCAGTGTGGTGGTAGTTTCATATTTCTTCCACTTCAGTACAATGGACTGCACGGTGCTCCGAGGGATGTTCAAGGCCTTCTACATTTGTTGTACCCTTCCCCAGATCTGTGCTTCTCTATATTAATATCCCTCACTTGCTTAAAATGCTCTTTGGTCTTCATTTTGAATCTTTTCTTGTGGCCTCCAGACAAGATGGTGGGACCTTGCAGAGAGAGGGGCATTTATCCTCACAGATTAATATAAAGCAGGTGATTCACTAATGATTACACAGGTGGAATCCATTAAATGATTGTGTAATTTTGAGCAAGAATTTATTTCACCTGAGCAAATTTAGGCTAGCTATTATAGAAGGGTATGAATACTTTATTTATGTGATAATGTCTGTTATTCCTTTTTAGTAAATTGTTGAAAATTCCGGATTGTTTTCTTTTAGGTTGACTTGATGCAAAAGGTTTTGTAGATCAGTAGGAAAAAATCCCATTTGAATTTATTTCAAATTCAGCATCTGAGATAAGAAAATGTGAAAAAAGTGTTGGGGGCCAGATACTTTTTCAAGGCACTGTATATGTGATTGTGCATGCATGCGTGCATGTGTGCATATGTGCGTGTGTGCGTGTGCATGCATCCATGCGTAAATGTGCATGCGCGTGTACGTGCATGTGTATTGTCACGCGTGCGTGCATAAGAACGAGTGTTGTCTCTCAGTGAGTGTGCGGGTGTGTGCGGGAGTGTGCGTGTGTGCGTATATGCGAGTGTGCGTGCACAAGAGTGCATGTCTGTCTGTGAGTGAGTGTGCGACGCAGCGCGTTCTCTTCCAGATCACGCATTTGCAGATCAGCAGAGTGGCGTTTTAATTAACCGGATGAGGCTCCGCTTTATCTCATGCTCAAACACACTCGTCCTTCCACGGCAGCACGCCGCTAAAAAGGGCAACACTCGGCAAATGTACGCTCAGGCGAAGCACCCACAGAATAGCAATGACAGTAAGTCCCATCACACCTCCCGCATACAGTTCATTTTTACACAGGAGATCTCGCTCAGCTGTGGAAACGTGGGCTGTTTGCGACACCAGCCTTGAGTGTGCGGACCGTTGAGGACCGTTCTTAGTTTGGTGCGTAGTGCTGACTGGTGAGATCAATCCTTAGCAAGCTGACTGAGCTGAGCAATGAATCCCACCGTCGCCCGCGTGAAACAAATAGTACGCTATTACATTAGCTGCACAGAAAGAAGCATCATTGTTTAGAGTTTACTTAGAGGACCAATCGAGTATAAACATGATAAGTCTAATGACGGAGCCTACATGACCGCTAATCTCATAAGCGCATGTGTAGCAGAGCTCGGAAGAAGTGAGTCAAGCACGTGAGCGTCCGCTGCAGAAAGTGACGTCGATAAGAGTAAGATTACTTCCCTTGGCTGGGGACTTGGGTCTTTAGCTCAGCGGGCTAATCGTGTCTCTTGTTGCATTGGGATCCTCGGTTCGAACTCGCTGCAGTCAGAACCAGCTCTGTTACACATGCACGGTGCTCTCTTGGCCAGGCCCAGGTAACCCTTGAAGAAGAGATGTCAATCTCAACGGGGCTTTACTCCTGGACGAATCTTAGCGTAACTAATAAAATGCCTGCATCTCAAAAAGATCAAACTGTCCAAACAAGGTGAGTCACTGGCTAGAGCAGTGTGAGGGAATGAGGCTGTTACCCAACTATTCCTGTCACGCAATAGAGGGGGGGGAACAACAACCCAATCTGAGGGGAAAAAAAATGGAAAATTGTTCCCTGCAAGACAGTGGGATGGCAATAAAGAACAGCTCAATAAACACAAACACGTTGGAGGAAACGGCCCAGCGCTTTCAGTGGGTGACGGGGCGACCCAGGTTATGCGATGGCCAGTGCTACGCTTCACTGCAATGGTGAAATGTGAAGCTCCGGCCAGCGCGTGCAGCACGTGGGCCGTCCGGCAAGACCCTTTGCCCCTGGGTGTTGCGTGCTGATACGGAACGCCATTTCAGAGCCAGTCAACGAGCGAGCGCGTGAAACAACAAGGCGGAGAAAACAGCGATTCCACGCAAGGAAGTAGTACGAGTCCTCAAACTTGAAGGCGCGGGAGGACACGGCGCCAGCAACGTTTTGAGAAACCAACAACAACAACAAAAAAACCATGCAACGAATAAATGAAACCTAAATATGGCAGGTGCGATTTCCTCCTGTTACTGACTGTTAACCGGAGGGAGCCCAGGCCCTTATGAAATGCCCTGTGTGCGGCAGGCAGAGAGAGCTGTGTGTATCCTCCAGACCTGAGGGAATACAGCCCGTGGCAGCGGTGTGGCGAGGGGTGGCAGCTGGTGAGGCTCGCACGGCAAGAACACCGACGGGCAGCGCCAACACCTGTCTCCCAATTTCCCATCATTCCGCATCAGTGGAACTGGGCTCCGGGGGTACGCCATGGCAACGGCCCCCGCCACTACAGCTCCGTGACGACACGGACAAGCAGGCTGGGGGGGGGACCAAAACATCAAAATAATTAATAGAATGAGAGCCCACGGATGGGCTGCCCAGTAAAGTGCAGGTTGCTCACTGAAGCCTGGGTTCAAGCCTGGGCTGTGCCAGCTGGGCTCTGGCCGGGAGTCCCGTTCGCGGGTGGCAATTGGCTGTCTGCCCCCAGGCAGAGGGGGGAAGGAAGCTGGCGTGAGTTCGCCGTGTGCACGCGGCTCTGTGTGTGTCAAGAGTTACGGTCGACGGCTTGGCAGAGTTCTGTCTCGGAGGGAGTCTTTGTCTCAAACTCATCAGTGTCATTGTCACTGCCCGTCCCAGAATTGTGGCGGCGAATTCGCAGAACGAGGGCAGAGGGGTTGAATTGTATTGTTGAATTGTTCATGAGGGTACAATTGGCCACCAAAAATGAAAGAAATCTGAAATAAATGTATTTTAAAAATGCAGGGACAACACTGCAATGCCTCAAGCAGCTCCAACGCCCCCTCCACCACCCACAATGCACTGCACTGCTGCGTCCGCTGAGGGATAGAGTTTTCTGTGTGTAACATCTCCTGAAAGAAGATGTGGGGTCAGTCTAGTTTGACTAGAGCACTCTCGATCTATCCATCTATCAACCTTGACAGGTTGGTCCTTAACGGAGAACATCAGTCAAACCACAAAAGCACCTTTTCAACATGAACCTTAATCAGATGAAGAGCAACCAAACCATCAGCAGCTTGACATCTCAATCAGAGTACATCCACAATACCCTTCCTGCACACAAACCTGCTGATCTGCCGTTTGGAAATCTACAGCCAGCATGTTCATAACTCACAGGAGCAACACTGTTCCACAGCCACTTAGTCTCAAACAATGCTCATTAGTGCCCACAACAGTGCCGTTGGTATCATTACACTTCATTAAATGTTTGACATGATTCTCGTTTCCAATTCATGAATCTGTTCAACTATTATGTGCACACGCACACACGGACACACGACACACACACACACAGCTATACCTGCTCCTGTCTGTCCAGCCAGCGGTCCACCATGGGGTGATTGGCGCTAAGGGAGGAGCGGGCGCTCTCCCTCTGAAACTCTCTCTGATTGGCCCAGGCCCCAGCATCACGGGGCAGACTGCGGTACGTGTCCAAACTTTTCCCCTGGTGTGAAAAGGGGGGGAGAAATGCCCACGTTAAAACAAAAGACATCTCAACCAGCGATATAACACTTTCACACGCTCTTCATTTCATTGCAGACATTTAGCAGACGGTCTTAACATTTAACAACAGAGTGCATTGAACACATTCAAGAATATTAAAGAATATCACAGCTAGAGCAAGAGATTAGTACAGCAACAATACAACAGATGCTATCGTAGAGATGTGCACCACAACACCTACAAAACAGGGAGAGAAAAGTTAGCACATCTATTTTATTTATTTATTTCCTTAAATTCATATATTCAGTGGAAGTGTAGTCCACTGAAGAGGTGGGTTTCCAGTCTCTTGCGGAAGATGGCCAGTGATTCTGTGGTCCTGACCGAGTGTGGAAGGTCATTCCATCACTGGGGGACCAGGACATTGTATTATATTATGTTATGTTATATTGTATTGTGTAATATTATAATATACTACATTACTTTGGTGAGCCTGACAGTGCTAATATGACATCATAAAATAATCAAATAGAAATATTAGGATAAGAATGAGAAAATTGCCTAGCTATGTAAATGACCGCATCATGCCAGACTGAACACAGAGAGGAATAACAATCTATAAAGGCTACCTACACTCATAGTTTATATTGTGCCAAACAATGATTCATAAGAGTTACATTATCTTTACAGACGTGAACCTACACTCCTGATACCCATACACTGTTAATCTCATTCACGGCTAACAGTTTGATGGACAGTTGTGTGTGTTAAAGACATCCTATTTGACAGACTTGGTTATGCTTAGTTTGGATGAAAACCACAGCCAGAGCCACACAAATATATCATTTCATTCCATTTTACTTTGGAAACATGTGAATTGCTTAACAAATAACAGACAACGATGCACCTAAGTTTTCTCAAACTTCAGCTGGGCTATAACGTTACACGAGAATACAGGCAATATTTTTTGCTGAGGGTGAAATAAAACATCCATAACTATGAATTCCATCATGCTCCTGTTTTATTGAGATTTGTAGACCAGACAGAGAAGTTAGTCCAGACACCTGCAGTCTCAGTTCAGGCAGCCCAGGAGTATAGGGGTTGGGAAACTGGGTCAGGACATGCGCACTGGACGCTGTAAATCCAGCCTGTCAAAAACTGAGCCAATCTTCCCCCCCAAGAGATCTTCATGCAGTACTCCAAATGATTTCAGCGGTGATAGGCTGGAGCCACACAGCCTGCACAGCATTGCAATAAGCAGGCAATTCACTAATTTAAAGTAAGTACAATGTAACTGCTATATAACTATCAGGGTTGGGGTCAATTCCATTCCAATTCATCAATTCAGGAAATGAACTGAAATTTACTTTATGAATTGGGGGGGAAAAATACCTGTAATGTTCTCTGAGGTTTTTTTACATTGATGAATAAAATTTCAATGAATTTCCCAAATTAACTGAAATTAAATTGAATTTATCTGAACCCTGGAAACTACTACAACAGCTGCCATGTAGTTACAATGTAACAAACAAGTAACACAAGTTTGCCATTTGTGTAACTGCACTGCTTGTCTGAATAAGGCCGGCCCTATTCCTCATGCAGATCCAATCCCAGAGCACCACTGTAGTCCCAACCCCAACCCTCAATCTCACCCCTGACAAACGCTCCTGACTAATGTAATTACCATGTAATTACAGTGTGCTTGCTGCCAATTACACATCAAATGTGGCCTATATCTTAACCACCCCAAAAATGACTGTTCAATGTAACATCTTTTCAGGTTCATAGTGATTAATAGTGGAAAGATTAACAAAGCCATTTTCACAATCATATTTCCTTGTGCCTTTGTTTTGCCACACTGTCCAATGTGAACCACCACACAACTTCCAAAACTCTGCCCTCCTGACTGCACAACACTGTATAAATGGCAGATATGCATGATACTGCATGTAAGAAAGAGTGGACATTGTTATGAAGCATGATTCAGGGTATAAGCCCAGGCCTGATGATAACCCCTGTGTCTACACAGGGCTGGGTGATAATCGGCGTGTTTACACAACGCCAGGTGATAACCCCTGTGTCTACACAAGGCCGGGTGATAATCGGCGTGTTTACACAAGGCCGGGTGATAATCACCGTGTTTATACAAGGCTTGGTGATGATCCCTGTGTTTACAGCACATTTTGAACATGAAGACACAAGACGCTAAAAAGCTTCTTCGATCCTTATGATTTATAAAACATCATGAGCAAAACAGGCAAGCTGTGCTGTGCTGTAATTCAGCCTGTACCGTGAGCTCTGCTATACCCATTTAATGAATGTTCCATGCGTACGGATCAACACACGTGCTTGGCTGCACAGCTAGAAATATATACTTTTAGCAGCCAAAATCAGGACTCCCTCTGGACACAAGGCTCAAATATGAATGTAGCTCTTGGTTCACTTCCAGGAATTTCAGCTTTTATGATGATTCATATCTTCACCTCTAAACAGCGAAATCTATTAACATTGTGCAATAAATTAGGATGATGACAATAGACAGAGCAGTTGCTGGGCCAAAATGGGCCAAACATTTCTCACAACTGCAATACCGGATGAGGGGACAATGGTCATGAGTCAATGGTGCGTTTTATTTCTGTTTTTAAGTGAGAGAGAAGTGAATGAGTGAGACAAGTGAGTGAGCGAAGTCTGAAATCTGTCATTCAATGAATCTGTCCTTAACATTGACTTACCATTCAATTCAAATGTTGAATTTTTTCTTCACAAACAAAATGTATAATTAGCAGATGATTTTATCCAAAGCGACTCAGACATTTTTAAGCATATGTGGTCCCAATGGGAATCGAACCCACAAACTAAGTGTTGTCAGTGCACATGAACTATAAGTGAAAAATAAACCATAACGCAAGATAAACCAATAAAATAAAGAGAGAGAGAGAGAGAGAGAGAAAGAGGACTACCTTTCGTTCCAGGCTGTTGGTTCCGTGGCGTGTCGCGGTTTGAGGAACCCGGCGGTGGTGGACCAGCGTGTGGGGTTCTTGCGGGACGGTTCCTCGGGGGGCGTCTGGGTCTCGCTGAAGGAGGCAGAGAGGCCGTGCAGTGCTGGGTCACTGCTGCGTCTTACGTGGAGGGGCATGTCTGCAAGAGAACACACACTACATTAACCACAATCCATCACTTTATCACGCGCTTACACATGGGTCACTGCTGCGTCTCACGTCGAGGGACATGTCTACAAGAGAATAAACACTACATTACCCACAATACAAAGGTTAATACATAAAGTCAGGGGTCCCCAACCACCGGGCCGCGGCCCGGTACCGGTCCGTGAGGCATTTGGTACCGGGCCGCACAGAAATAATAAAAACGTTTTAATGTTATTTCCATTTTATTGACTATCGCAGTCTGCAGGGTATTTTATTTTGACCCCGTAGCACAGAGTCTACGAGAGTCCATGAGCGTCACATTCTGCAGGAGGAATATGTTACCACTCTTCCATAAGAAAGTCAGTGAGAAACTCAGGCTTTGTTGATGGAAGTAGAAAACACTGTCTCAGGCATCGTTCCATAATATCCCATAAATGCTTGATTGGTTTAAGATCTGGTGACTGAGGTGGTCAAGACATATGGATGACGTCAGTGTCACGCTCCTCAAACCACCGGGCTACTACTTGTGCTCTGTGGACTGGGGCAATGCCATCTACAGTGCCTATAGAAAGTCATCATACCCTTTTGAAATAGTCACTTTCTTTTGTCTTACAGCCTGAAATGAAAGTACATAAAATCCACCTTTTTCCAGCTTTATTTACACATTTTGCCTTATGTGAAAAAAAGGGCACAATTTCTGATAATTAATAAAAAATGAAAAACTAGAATAACAGGGTTGGAAAAGTGATCAGTCCCCTTAGAATAACCATTATGAACTTGCTCAGGTATAACCAATCACCTTCCAGATCACACACCAAGCTAATTGGCCTCCACCTGACATCAATTGTAGTGGTATTGATTATTTCACAATAAAATCAGCTGTTCATTGAGGATTCCACTCCTAGTAGTGCATGGTAACGCAAATAATTCACCATGGCTGGAAAGGTGCTTTCAAAAGGACTCCGGGATAAAGTTGTGGATAGGCACATGTTAGGAGAAGGATATAAAAAGATTTCAAAGGCTTTAACTATCCCTCTGAGTACCGTTCAGAGTATTATTAAGAAGTGGAAGGCATATGGCACCACCCACACCTTGCCAAGATCGGGCCGTCCCTCCAAACTGGATGACCGAGCCAGGAAAAGATTGATCAGGGAAGCTACCAAGAGGCCAATGGCAACCTTGAAGGAGTTACAAGTCTTAATGGCAGAGATTGGGTGATCTCTGTGCATGTGACAACAATCTCACAAGCTTTACACAAAGCTGGCCTGTATGGCAGGGTGGCAAGAAAGGAGCCTCTTCTGAAAAAGTGTCACACTGAGTCTCGTTTACGTTATGCGAAGAAACACATAGAAGATGTGGCAAAAGGTTATATGGTCAGATGAGACCAAGATTTTAATTCTTGGACTGAAATCCAAGCGCTTTGTTTGGCGGAAACCAAACACAGCACACCAACCAAAACACACCATACCTACAGTGAAGCATGGTGGTGGCAGCATTATGTTGTGGGGGTGTTTCTCTTCAGCGGAGACTGGGCAATTGGTCAGGATTGAAGGGAAAATGGATGCTGCCAAGTACATCCAAATTCTTGAGGAAAACCTGCGGCCTTCTGCTAGACAGCTGAAGATGGGCAGGTGGTTCACCTTCCAGCACGACAACAACCCAAAACACACCGCCAAAAAAACAACGCAGTGGCTAAAGGACAGGAAGGTGTCCTTGAGTGGCCTAGTCAGAGCCCTGACCTAAATCTGATAGAACATCTGTGGATGGACTTGAAGAGTGCAGTCCATCGCCGCTCACCACGGAATTTGACTGAACTGGAACAGTTCTGCAAGGAAGAATGGGCAAATATTGCCCAATCTAGGTGCGCAAAGCTGGTAGAGACATATCCAAACAGACTGATGGCTGTAATTAAAGCAAAAGGTGCCTCTACAAAGTATTAAATCAGGGGACTGATCACTTTTCCAACCCTGTTATTCTAGTTTTTCATTTTGTATTAATTATCAAATTGTGCTTTTTTTTTTTTTCACACTTGAATGTTGTAAGGCAAAAAGCAGGAAAAATATGGATTTTATGTACTTTCATTTCAGGCTGTAAGACAAAAAAAGTGACTATTTCAAAAGGGTATGATGACTTTCTATAGGCACTGTATAAAGACAATCCTCTTGGCAGGAAAGAAAAACTTTAACATGGATGGGGTAAAGATGATCATGTAACAATTGAAAACGACCTTGCTTAAAAATACCTTTTCAGCTTTTTACCTGTGTGTGTGTGTGTGTGTGTGTGTGTGTGTGTGTGTGTGTATATATACATATATACATGCACACAGCTCTGGAAAAAATTAAGAGACCACTCCAATTTTTCTTAAATTAGCATCTCTACATGTATGGCAGCCATTCCATTCCAGTGTCTGTTGAATTCCAACACACGCACACCTCATTCTACTTAATGAAGTATTGATTAGGTAATCACCTGGACCAAATCATATTTAATGAGGAAAAGTATAAAAACCACTGCTGTGGTCATCACTATCCTCTTGCAATAGGACCAGCTGGATGGCAAAAAACAAGTGCTAGTAGTACCTCAAAAGTAATTGGAATCAAAAAATAACTATTGACCATGCCAAAAGAGTTGAAAAGAAAAGTTTTGAGTGAGGAAAAGAAGGGTTCAATTCTGGCTTTACTGGCAGAGGGATACAGTGAGCATAAGGTTGCTTCTATCCTTCAAATTTCAAAGACGGCAGTTCATAAGAACAAGGTCAAGCAGCAGACATTGGGGACGACAAAGCTACAGACCGGCAGAGGGCGAAAACGACTCTCTACTGACCGGGATGACCGCCAATTCATTTGAATGTCACTCAACAACCATAGGATGACATCAAGTGACCAACCAAAAGAATGGCAAATGGCAGCTGGGGTGAAGTGCACGGCAAGGTTCGAAACAGGCTCCTAGGGGCAGGGCTGAAGTCGTGCAAAGCTAGAAAAAAGCCCTTCATCAATGAGAAGCAAAGAAGAGCCAGGCTGAGGTTTGCAAAAGACCACAAGGATTGGACCGTAGAGGACTGGAGTATGGTCATCTTCTCTGATGAGTCCAATTTTCAGCTTTGCCCAATACCTGGTCATCTAATGGTTAGACGGAGACCTGGAGAGGCCTACAAGTCAACAGTGTCTCGCACCCACTGTGAAATTTGGTAGAGGATCGGTGATGATCTGGGGGTGCTTCACCAAGGCTGGAATCGGGCAGATTTGTCTTTGTGAAGGACGCATGAATCAAGCCACGTACAAGATTATCCTGGAAGAAAACTTGCTTCCTTCTGCTCTGACAATGTTCCCCAACTCTGAGGATTGGTTTTTCCAGCAGGACAATGCTCCATGCCACACAGCCATGTCAATCAAGGTGTGGATGGAGGACCACCAGATCAAGACCCCATCATGGCCAGCCCAATTTCCAGACCTGAACCCCATTGAAAACGTCTGGAATGTGATCAAGAGGAAGATGGATGGTCACAAGCCATCAAACAAAGCTGAGCTGTTTGAATATTTGCGCCAGGAGTGGCATAAAGTCACCCAACAGCAATGTGAAAGACTGGTGGAGAGCATGCCAAGAAGCATGAAAGCTGTGATTGCAAATCAGGGTTATTCCACCAAATATTGATTTCTGAACTCTACCTAAGTTAAAACATTAGTATTGTGTTGTTTAAAAATGAATATGAACTTGTTTTCTTTGCATTATTAAAGGTCTGAAAACACTGCATCTTTTTTGTTATTTTGATCAGTTGTAATTTTCTGCAAATAAATGACAATATTTTTATTTGGAATTTGGGAGAAATGTTGTCAGGAGTTTATAGAATAAAACAAAAATGTTCATTTTTACTCAAACACATACCTATAAATAGTCAAACCAGAGAAACTGATCATTTTGCAGTGGTCTCTTAATTTTTTCCAGAGCTGTGTATATATATATATATATATATATATATATATATATATACACACAGTGTATATATACATATATTATATATATGTATATGCATATATAGTATATAGATAGACACTAAGCTGTGCCCATAAACAATCATTAGGCTGGATATTACCAGACTGCTGTGTGAATTACCCTATATGGATTTTTTTTCAAATTGGGTTAAACTCACCAAAGGAGTCCACCCAAGACGGGGCAGAGAGAACAAGTGAAGCAATCGAACGAATGCGCTGAGAAAACACAGGGGAGGGGTGGGGATGTGGCGCATTGTTAAATGAAATCCCGCTGCCTCAGTTCTACCAATCACACCTCTTTTGACTGGGTCCCCCGCTTTCATCTGAGACAACATCATCTACGCCTTTTTTCTTTTCGTTATCTTCAAAGCTCCCGGGCCTGCATGTGTTCTGAACCACACTCGCCGTGCTGTAACGCACTGCCATTTCCCATCACTCTTCTGCGTGTGGACCAAAGCTTTGCTGAGCTACAGGACATGCGATTTTTACCATTCAGAACAGTTGTAGGGGCGACGCACTTCTGGGAAATGATCAAACAAAGGATGACAACATTAATATCTTCCATTGTTTTGGTCAAGAGGGTCATTTTTTCTTCAGCACACATGCATGTCAGAGGATAAAAGGCATGCAATCCTTCATGCCTTCCTTAATGCTGTGAGTTACAGTTGAAATGCCGGTCCAAACACCGTACTAAAATCATACATCATGTAAGAGGAGAAGAGGCATTGTTCAAGAGAGCCAATCAAAGGAAAATAAATGGAACTGCTCCCATTCTCAGAAAAAGTTGCATGTATCCTGCACAAGGGTTCATTAGCAATGCAGTGAAATTAATCATGCAAGAAGGTTCATTAAAACTCAAGTGAAATGAATCAGGCAAGCACGTTCATTAACACTCAAGTGAAATGAATCATGGACGAAATTACATCACTAAACAGATTTCATTAACACTAAAGTGAAATGTATCCTGCACAAGGTCTCATTGATATTTGAACTCTTTATTTTAAATCCTTGTGAATACTCAATTAACTTGAAAAGGAGAACAACCCTTTTGTATTAAATCCCTCTGAGGATCTCAAACTCGGTCCTGGAGGGCCACAGTGTCTCCAGGTTTAACTCCAGTCCTGGAGGGCCGCAGTGCCTGCAGGTTTAACTCCAGTCCTGGAGGGCTGCAGTGCCTGCAGGTTTAACTCCAGTCCTGGAGGGCCACAGTGTCTACAGGTTTAAAGTGTAGGCACCAGCGAATTTACCTTGCAAAAGTGATGACACATGTCTCTCAAATACCCCCTAACTATATCATAGTAAGTTTGTGATCATATTTATTTGAAAACACATATATATACATATTTGAAGTTTAAAAACTTAACTCAAGAATCTTCCAAATCTTCGTAAATCTACCCCCAATGCAATTTATGTGACGTACTAGATAGAACACGATCTGGAGCTAGCTGCTTGGTTGGATAAATGGTTGGATCACTGTTGCGATCTCCATTTGGGCATTGCCACTCTCGTTGATAAAAACATCAGGACGAGGGGAGGACTGCGGACTGTGGCTGCTCTCGCTGTCAGATATTTTTTCTATCGCACATGTACAGTAGGTAGGCGGACAGAAGATGCATAATATTTTGGATGTCATATGATACCAGCGCAGCTAAGCTAGCTAGCGCCTATATTACAATAATGATGTGTTTATAATCATATACCATAACTAATCTATGTAGATTTATACAATTAGCTAGCTAGCTACTTGTGATTAAAACAAAAGAAACGGAAAAGACATAGACATGGTATGTAGAAAATGTTTAATATAAAGACAGCTGGATCATACAATGTAACAAATCTAGCCTGCGCTAGCTTGCTGCTATCCAGCACTCAGCATAGCTAACGTTAGCAGTAGCTAGCCGGTAGTAACGTTAGCTAGGTAGCTAGCTAGCTGCTTTCCCTATGAATATCGCAAAACGGTCTAGCAAACGGTCATGTAGATTAATAAAGTTATTTCTAAGAGTGTCGAATATTGTAGTTGCTATATGCTCAATGCATTTCAGTACAGTGTAATGCCATAATCCCCTCTTCCATTCTCTCTATGACATGTTTATATGACTCGTGCTTTTCCGACGCGGTTGGCGTAGACTTCGGGGATTGGGATTTTTTTCGGCCTTACTTTTTCAAAAAGCTCTTAAAATAGAAATTTGAAGTGTATACTTGCATTGGGAATTCTGTTCATAACTATTGCACAATTTGATTGTGGAAAAGCACAGCCCATCTTGTTGCTCCAGCTTTAACTCCAGTCCTGGAGGGCTGCAGTGCCGGCAGGTTTAACTCCAGTCCTGGAGGGCTGCAGTGCCGGCAGATTTAACTCCAGTCCTGGAGGGCTGCAGTGTCTGCAGCTTTAACTCCAGTCCTGGAGGGCCGCAGTGCCGGCAGGTTTAACTCCAGTCCTGGAGGGCTGCAGTGCCGGCAGATTTAACTCCAGTCCTGGAGGGCTGCAGTGTCTGCAGCTTTAACTCCAGTCCTGGAGGGCCGCAGTGCCGGCAGGTTTAACTCCAGTCCTGGAGGGCTGCAGTGCCGGCAGATTTAACTCCAGTCCTGGAGGGCTGCCGTTTTTGTGTTTTCCTTTCAATCAGCAGCCAATTTCAGCCTTTTGAAACAAGGTGTGTCAAGTCTTTAGCAAATCAATGACACAATTACGCACTCTGTGCTAAAACATACCAAAAGGTTTTCTTTTTTTATCGAGATATCGGTAGCTGTACCCCTGGAGACAGGTGGATGTGTGAGAAAAAAAATCCCCAAAATGGGAAAAAGTTATTTAATATCGCCCTGTTAAGCACACGCCTGGTTGCCTATGCTCATTAGTTATCATCATGACTTATTTTATAAAGGTTCAAGATGTGCGCGAGACCATACGGCTACTGGCCAATTAAAACCCATCAATCAAGAGAGTCCAACCAATAACTGTGTGCTTTTGACACGCCCACTTTGAGTGTCTGACCCAGAGTCTGCTAGATTTTGTTTCCACCCTCAAGCCCTCCAGGACCAGGGTTGAAGTGCCCTGGTCTAACCAATGACTATGCGCTGTCGACACACCCACTTCAAGAATCTAACCAATGACTATGCTGCAGCTACCGATCCTTGTTTCAATCAAGAGGTTCATCCATGACTGTAGACTCTGCCGTGTGCCCACTTGCGGACACAGTTTGGGGAGAACCGCAATGGCGGCTTGGCACCCAAGCCCCACACTTCCCTGATTAAGCACAGTCTTCCTCCTTATATATATATTTATATATGTATATATATAAACCTGGAATATCTGCCGACTAAGCATGTGCGATGTCATCAGTTTTCTTTGAACGAAATACAGAATTAGAGTTCAACTTTGCTGGCCTTTTTGAGCAAGCCACCACGGAGTAAATATTGGTGTGCGGTTGAGTATTCCATTCCATCATTTTTAACAGAGATGTGCTTGAACGCATAACTGCTGCTGAGGTGCAGAAAGTTATACTAAGGGAAAGGGAGACTTTGAAGGAGTATGTTCAGAACACAAGTCCTCCAGAGAGAACCAAAACTGAGCTTCTCTGCTTCTCCTTCTCTTTAATTTGAAGTAGCGCACACGGCAATGTTCCGGGGAAGCTTAAAGAGCAGCCTGTGGGCTGCAGGAGGAAGAACGGAAGAAAGGAAGAGAGGAAAGGTGCTACAAAGCATCGCAGGACTCTATCACATACTTTCTACAACGATGGGTATAGACTTCTCTCTACTCTGACAATGGTTTGAACGCTAAAACATTTGTCTTGTACCATCCTTCTGCTGATGTGCACTAATAAATAATTTCTTTTTAAAAGCTTGTCTATCTAATGTGAAACCTAAACCTACTGATCTCCTGTGCGGATTATGATTGATCTTACCATATATTAATGCACATCTTGTAAGTCGAATGGATAAGAGCGTCTGCTAAATGCCAAAATGTAAATGTAAACCAGTTCCTAATTTAGCATCTATGGTGAGCGCAGTGCTTTTCTGATCTGGTCTCTCTTTGTGCGCAGCCTTCTATAACAACAGCACAAAAGTGGGGGTGAAGACGCTGAAGCCTGGCACCATGTCTGTGGAGGCCTTCCTGGAGGAGGCCAACCTGATGAAAACCCTTCAGCATGACCGCCTGGTCCGGCTCTACGCTGTGATCACCAAGACCGAGCCCATCTACATCATCGCAGAGTTCATGGCCAAAGGTAACCACCCCAAACCTCGCATCATGTTTAAGATAACCTTAACCTTCTCACCCTCCCATCCTGCTTATAATTCACCCTCTCATCCTGTTCATAATCATCCCCACCATCTCATCCTGTTTATAATCATCCCCACTATCTCATCTTTGATTTTATTCTTCTCCATTCATCTTTTTTTTCAGGAAGCTTGTTAGACTTGTTAGAAAAGCGAAGCTGGAACCAAAGTACAGCTGCCAAAACGTATTGATTTTTCGGCACAGGTGAGAAATGTAATTTCTTTCCTTCTCAAATGTAGTATAGGGTCATTTTAGTGACGCATCATTTTGAAGAAATTTCTGTTTCTTTTCTTTTAAAAGGAGGAACCGATACTCGCAGACTTATTTCATAACCTTGTGGCTCAGACATTTGTCATGCTGACTTCTCACCAATTTCCCACCAGCACTTTTGTGTGAATGAATCTTACCAATACATCCATGCCTGGAGCTGCACCCGCGCCAAACTTGTATAACTTCCACGTCTTCAGTAGCCACACTGAAAAACTCCCAGGTATTCGTCTAACGTGCGCATCAGATCTATGTGGCTCAGTCCCACTGGGACCACATATACTGAAAAATGTATGCATGGATAAAAGCTTTGGATAAAAGCATCTGCTAAATGGCATATATTATTCACAAAATCAGCACAGTGCGTGTCAATCCGTTCTCACTCAGTGGTCGGGTAATCGATATATCGGTACAGCCCTAAACAAGATATCCTACCTAGAGGAACGGCGGGGCCCTGGAAACAAGAGGAAACGCTCAAAATAAGTCCAGCAGGCCAAGCTGTGCATGCATGTTAGTCATCATCGCAAACGCTGAACATGTGGGAGGGGAGAACAGGTTTACTGGCTAATCACCCAAGGGTTTGCTGGAACAAGCGAGGTGTTGCTTCTGGAACAGAGAGGGAAGCACTGAGTGAAGTCCATCAGGGAGAGATGGGGAGATGAGCGCAGATAGGATTTTGGTGATTCTAAGTCTTCTATGGGGAAACATAGAAATCCCAGCGCAGATTGGGACATACTGTACATTGGGACAGCAATAATACTGCCGTGATGTCACACAGATGACTGCCGCACACAGTCCCATTCCACCCGTGCTCCCAGATGGCCTGTCCCCAAACCCAGGCCAATCTTCACCGTCAGCACAATGGCAAAATTCTAAAACTCATTTTGCATTTCTACAATTACACCTAAGCGGGAACACATTTTCAGGACGCACCAATGACGAAAGGCCAAAACCGGGGGGGGTTGGGGGTGGTCCTGCCTGTAATTAGTAATTATCTGTTGACCCCCCCCCTCATTGAAACATTGTGTCTCACTGAAACAGTCTACATGGTGGTATACACAGGACAGGGCCTGTAAATATGTACATTTGGCAGACATATGTGAACAGCCAGTACATGTATTGGCTGAGGTAGTGGGGGGCTGCACTGCCCTGGTTCTTTGTAGTCCTGGCTGTGCTCACCATCACATTGTATTTTAATCTTGTAGGTCCAAGCCTCTATGTAATGAAGTCGATGCGGACGTCTTGGCTATGGTTCCCTTGAAAAATACATTTAATATCTTTCCTGGAAAAATAAAGAAAAATAAAATAAAAGATGAATCCACTTTATTTTCTGTGATGACGACAGGCAGAAGGCACTTCCGTCGCTGTCTCCCATAGCTATGGGATACGGGGATATGCGGCTCTCTGACACAACACAGCGCAGCATGCTTACAGGGGGGAAACGACACAGAACTGCTCTACGGAGCAGCCCTATGGAGGTGCCCTATGGAGCGGCCCTACGGAGGTGCCCTACAGAGCAACCTGAATCATGTCTGCTTTCCCAGCGTTGGTAGATAAACGCAGCACGCTCTACTGCTCAATTAAGTCTTAAACAAATTCCCCCTCAGCAGGAAGCCCACAGCAGTAAAGCACAAATTACTGTATTAAACTGAAGTATAATATCAACACACAGTTCACTGTGTTACCGGTTATAATGGCTCAGTATTACACATTTCAGCAAGGACCATCTGTCAAAGTCAGCCATTACCACCCACCACATCGAATCGCACTGGAAAAGGTTTCCACTGAACCCAAGTGAATGACTGCCAATGACAGAGAGCAGTTTTCATTCCCCAAACCCAAGCATGTAAACATCAATCACTTAAACCTATCCATTTAATCCTAAAGAAACAGTGCAAATCTCTGGACTGGTACAGCTCAATGTTGGCATAATTCTTTGCATATTCTTTTTCAATACATTCATGACTCTACTGGATTCTACAGTTAGTAAAATATTATTGCAGAGGAACACCAGTCCCTCGCCAGAAGCTGGTTTGATCCCTGTACATCGTCAAACCAGCAGCTCATATGATCCCTGTATATTGCCAAACCAATTAGATTCAGGTTCAGACTGTATCCAGGACTTTATTCAAGGGCCAAATATAATATGCCAAAAATATGAAGGAAAATTAATGAACTGCGTTTATTTACATCTCGTTTTACACTCCTGTCTGCTCCCTGCTTGAGGTATACAGTATTGCACCTGCCATACAGTCTCTGGAGTAGCAGATGTGTATGCTCAAACAGACAGGCAGGAAACGGACACCCGTAATGGGGCCTTAAGAGAGGGACCTCAATCTGTGTGAGCCAGCCATTTCCACTGGGAACAATAACAATAACTATAACGATAGACTGTAAATAGTTTGCTAGCATCCGCACCATGAATCGTTTTAACATTATACACACCCACTAATAAACACATCTGCTTGCCGTGGGCTCGGACAGTTTACGGCAGTGATTGGCTCGACACGTTTTATCGTTGAAGATGCGTTATAAGAATCTCTCTGAGAGCTGCTGACTGGCGGCAGTGCGCAGGTCTCAGAGTCACCCCTCTGAAGATGTTTTGGTCTGTGCTTCCCCCCCCCCCTCTGTCTGTAGCAGACCTTTAGGACTGGACAGAGTTGTAAGACAAAATGTAGACATTGTTCATTGGGTCTATTCAAGTGACCTGCGTTAGTAGGTCATGACTCGGAAGTTAAAAAAAAAGTTACCACGAAATGACATTGACCACATTTTCCAAACTTGTGAGATTGTTTCATCCACTGTGTCATTTTCGCCCCTGTTGCAAATATATGACAGATAACATTTTTTTTTTTTTTTTTTTTTTTCAGTATTTTGATAGTACTACTCCTTTAAGGCAGCAGGTTTCAGCGGAATCTGGGTCAGAATTCATATTCCAGGGTGATAACAGAAGGTTTACTTTTTAACAAGGTTTAACAGAAAATAATCCTGAATTAAAGACCGTTCATGTCCCATTTTCATACCCTACACCACAGGGTAAAGCATTCCCAGATTTCCTTTGATCCTGTTCACACATCCCTGGGCATGGCATGCCTGTTTTCACTCTCCGGAGCTCCTGGCTGCAAAAACACCAGCCTCTTCTATTTAGAGGAGTTGGGTTATACTTGTAAAAATTCCAAAGACACTTTTCCACATGAGAAGAGGAGGACATTTTTATTGTTAAAATGGGTCTAAAAACTATTCATTTGGAAGGATAAAACAATTCATTAAAGAGAGCGAACTGATTTCCTTAACGATTCATTCTTCAATATCCTAGGAGTTAAAATAAATAAATAAATAACTTCAGGAGGGAACAGACAAATGACTAAAGCTAAAGAGTCCAGAGAAAGACGTTGGCCCAGGAAGTCGCCTTTACTACACTTAAAGATCGGAACAGTACACAGCACAGAAGGTCAAAGCAAAAAAAACAACAATCATTTCAGTTGAGAAAATGTCAAACAGACTGCGCTTTACACACAAAGAGAGATGGCGTTACGCAACTAAACACGATGAAGTTTACATAAACAGAGGCTTTAAAATAAGCATTGCGACATAACTGACAAAGCAGTTGCTTGGTTTACAGACACTGGAAAAGCAGACCACACAAGGGAGGAAGAAAACAACAGCCTGCTTAAGTAAATAAGTCTGCATGAGCTCCTTAGAATGTTGTATACTTCCCATGCTCTCCTCCTCTTCCAGAAGAACTTTGGGGCAGGTACCCGGTCTCTGTCTCTGTCTCTGTCCAACAATGACACGCCAACAAGAGTCGGGCCTGTTTACGAGGAGCACTGACCGACCTGGCCAGCCTTTCTGGTGGGTGATTTTGGTTGCGAAAGAGGCATGGGGAGGATCACAGCTTTTTTTGGATGGGTCCTGTGTCGGTCATGGGACAGAGGATGGGGGGGCATGCAGGCTCCTGGTGACTTTAAGCGGGATGGGGAATTGGCACCCAGAATGCAGACTCTGGCTAAATCTTCCAATGGCGCCCTCTGTTGGCAGGCTGCTGCATCTTCGCATCAGCCGAGCACGAGAGCTCATTCCACACTGCTTCACACTTCATCACTGGAGCTGAAATGTTATCCTCAGGGGGGGGGGCAAACCCTAGGCTGATTACATGTTTTGAAAAAAAGGGTGGTAGCTTTCGATTTACACTTCAGGATTTCTGAGGTAATTTTCATTGGCTGGCAGTTAAAACATCCCCTTCCTGATTTGTCATATTGAATCTTCGAAGGGGGATGTAGGTGGGGGTGGAGAAATGTATTTTCAATAATGCAGTAAGGTATCGAAGGTTGCTCTCATTATGTAATTCATGGTTACTTGTGTTTTGTTCTGTTGTATTAATTGCTATAATGTAGATGTGCATATTTGTGCTTGTATTCTGTTACATTTTTACGTAGTTTATTGGGGAGCAGCATTGGCAATGCTCTAAACACTTAATGCAATGCATTGACTGCCTGTTTTTTAAGATTGTAACAATGTTGTTGCTATGCCCCTTACCAATAAACAAACAAACAAACAAACAACATGGAAAAAATATGGAATAAAGGCAGTAGTGCAATAACATAATTATATGCTCTTCGTCTAATACTCTGCTGGCCACATTTTCCTTTGATGCTCTGGTTTGCTTCATCACATCACGAAGCAGTATTTTAACCACATATCAATAATATGTGAAGACGTTAAAACACAGTTAAGTAGTCGGGTTTTTAACATCTCAGCACGTCAACATGTCAACGTTGTTATTTTTCTAGCAGCTAATCCACAGAAGATTGCACATTCAAAGCACTTCCTGGTTGTCCCATCACCTTCGACGGCACGCCGCTCCGTAGCACTGGAACGAAAATCACCTCACACTTGAGTCGTGAGTGTCGACACAATTACTGTAACATCACACCCGCACCTCCTTCATCACCGTTTTATTTACAAAAATGTTGGCGGTTCATACCCTTTCGATTAAACTGGGGAAACCTTCCAGGTTTAATGGCTGGCAGTCGAATGTCCGTGTCTTATGAGCTCACGGACAGAAGACCTACCCGCCGCCTCTCATTAGCAGCGTACCCGATACCCACGGCGCAGTAATGTAAGAGTGTGGGTGACGAGGCACTGACAGGACTAATAATGGCTACACTAACCTGGACCAGCTAACGTCTCTTCAAACTCCTCAGGGCACATGGGAATTTACGAGAGGGGAGAGCACGCCAGGTTTGACAGCGGCGCCTTAATGACCGGCTCGCCGGGCCAGCTGTAATGATCAGACGTGTAGCAGAGCGCCCTCACAGCGACACGCCTCGCTGCGTCTCACGCCGGGGTTCTCGAAGCTTCTGCGACACTCAGTGCGACTTTCGTGTTCCGTGTGCGCTTCTGTCCTCAGGATGAAGGTGAAGTATAACAGCGGCTCGCTGCAGATCCATCTCTCCATTCATCGCTCTACCCATCTATCTTATTGAGCGCTTTGAGAACTTTGGAATGGATGAAAGGCCCAAAGGCTGATACGTGCTAGAGACGGACTACACGACCGAGGCGCGTTTGCGTGTCCCTCTCCGCAAACATTAAGTGACTTGTGCTTCTAGTGGTCAACGTGGCTACCCCAGATGTAAGGTGTCGCACACACTCCGACGTGATAGTTGGCGGTAAATAGCAAATTATGTATCAACAGTGCCAAAACATAATACAGAAAGGTTTGGCGCTTCTTTTTCCTTTTTTTTTTTTTTTTTTTTTTACTTCAGGGGGTGTTTTGAGGATCTCTCTGATCTTTTTCCAGGAATTTGCAGGTATGCGAATATCTTTGCAAACGCGGCACGAGCAGTCACACAAATGTGGGTACTTGCGCACCAGCTCGGATAAACTGTCTTCCAAAGACTCAATGGTGTTATTTCCCGAAAGCTGTTTATTTTTTAATATAGCTGTGTATTTCCAGTTCTTTCCTAGACAACCAATTATTGCAATGCAGCCCCTGTCATGGCGGACGAATTGTTTCAACATTTTGGAGGTGCACGACTCCGTGCTCACACCCAGCACAGACCTTTCGTGCACAGTCGAGGACACCGCAATTGTGCAAAATTGCTGTTGAGGCCGTCTGGGCCAAATGGTTCTGCCATTGTTTTCAATGAGAGTAGTGTGTTGGCACATCACACAGGGCAATGCAAGTTACAACGCTCCATTGTCCGTTAAAAATGTTTTGAGTTGTGCCCCCTGACATACTAATGCATCAACCAATAGGAGCGCGAGCTCTTCAGTTCAGTGGGCAGGCTTTCAGTTGTTAGATTTTTTAAACAAGTTGAATGCCACTGTCAGCGTTCACCGGAGCTGTTCTATATATTCTGAAAAAAATACATAAAGAGAACACACGGCAAGCATTGACCTAGCAGACCGTCAATGTGACCACGGTTCAGTTTAGTCATTAAATATGTGCATTTATTTACCTCACAAATAATATTAGGCTAGCTACAGGATATGACAGGTTAGCGAAAATGCTGATTTACCTCACTACACCTATGATGCTAGCTGCGGTAGATTCAGAATTATAGGATATTACAGGTTAGCGAAAACGTGTGAACATTACATATCATATATTTTTTTAGGGATCTAAATTTTAAATAGTAACCAGTCCTGTTGGGGATTCAAAGTAACTGTAAAGACGTGCCTAAAACCCTGGCAGTAACACCAATAATTGTAAATAACTGTTGTGTCCCCGAGTTTTCCCTGTGCTCAATCACTTAACGGGCATGACTTAAGGACATCCACGCATTGCCCTTGGTGCTGATTGATATTCCTGGCCCACAGCAGGAGCAGTGTGAGGCATATGCTGGCTGGGTTTTTACCCGACTTGGGTCCAAAAATTATTTTAAATAAAAAATGAGGAAGGAAACCTTTTGTGCGCAACCAACCGTGTCTTACTTGGGAGGTGCAGGCAGTGAAAGACTAACTTCAATTGAACACAGAATTGGAAGCCAAATACTCTGGTGCTACAAGACAGAGCGCACACTCAGAACTAGCTGATTTTTGTGCAAAAATATTTCTTAATTTTCCATTTTGCCAAGTGAGTAAACAAAACTGTAAAAAAAAATCCTGCAGGTTACTGAAAGTTCCAGAATCCAGTGCTGTAGGGTAGGGTACTGTGGCAGGAGTTATGAATTCTGGGTAATGCGAAGGGGTGCCAGGGCCATGTCAGGGCTCAATCACAGCACACCGGATATTCCATCCTGCGCACGTGTGCTTTCAGTTTTCACCAGCTCTAACACAGCTCTCATTCACATTCAGATTTCACACTCTGTCTTTATTAACTACCCTTGCTTATGGCAAAATAAAACAGTATTACAGTCTGTCCTGTCCAGTATTATGGTCTGTCCATGAAATGTTATTTTGGCATTTATTTTCAACATTATTTACCTTCATTTAAACAACATTACATTTTATACCATGATAAATTGAATAAATTAAATTCCCCATGACAATTCAAATCTCATCTCCAACCCAATTATTGGTTGCCTAACCTGCTCGGCATCTGCTAATATGAAATGCTCCCAAGCTCCGATAATTATTGCACTTATCCATAACTCCACACTCCTTGGAGGTGATGACAGTGCGATTAGACTTCTTAATTCTGTTCTCGCCATCTCTAATCCGCTCATTTCTGGTGTTCCAGCTCTGCAGGGCAAATCAGTCCAGAGACCGTGAGCCAGTACATCGCAAACGCCTCTTATTTTCAAATCAAACTCAAAGAAATGATTACCTATCAGAAAAACAAATCAACAGAACGGCAGAAAACCCTGTCATTTACTCCAGAGGCTTCCAGATGGTTAACAGCTCATCTGAATGTGTGGAAACTTTAGTTAAATCAGGAAATGATGGCCCAATACAAAGGAAATAAGATAAGCAATGGAAAAGAAAAACACAAGGGTTTAGCTATAGTCATAGGGAGGCAGAAATCAGCCTTCATACAATATCTGGCCACAGCGTGTGCAGGTGGAGAGGATACCTGTGCTGACCTGGCGGAAGCCTCTAGTGACGACACAGCTATTCTGTGTCATTCACTAGGAAGCGGCAATCTCCAGGAGATCTGACATCTTTTTAAAGGCACAGGAGTGAAGCAATTACATGCCTGGGTAACGTCCATGGATTTCCATTCAAACATTATGGGGGGTATCCTATACTTGTATAACTACACTGGCCAAATTGGGAACACATTTATTTTTCATGAAGCGTTTTGTGAAAGTTCCACAGAGAGAAAGAGAGAGAGAGAGATGAAAAAACAGAAGTCTAAAGAATTGGTTCAAGCTGATGAGTTGTAGACAACAGATTTCCCTTCACACGGTCGGTCTGTAAAGTATCACCCTCCACGAGCGGCTTTCTGGAGCTGATATACAAATATCAACAGTTCAAAAGGGAGCGCATTCATTTTACATTACCCTCGCTGAAAATGAGCATGCACTTAACTTGGAAGACAAACGCTTCCCATTAATGTTGTTTTCTCTTCTTTACATTGCGTATTAGCATTTGTGTGGATAAATCTCAAAAGTGTCTGAAATAAATCAGACTCGGCTTGAAGAAATATGGGCTGGTTTTTACCAAGCCGTCGAATCCAAAACCACTGCATTCATCAAACCATCATTTTTTTAATTTTTTAAACGGCCTCCCGCGTGGCCCAGTGGTTACAACGTCCGACGCTGGCCACGGAGACCGGGGTTCAATTCCCTGTCTCGCCAGAGCTGCGCATAAGAGTGGCCCTGCAGTATACCAGGTTACGGTTGATACTTCGGCGAGTGCCGTCTCGGAAGAGGCGTCAGGTCACGTGTCACTACCGGTTGTAGGACTACGGCAGAGAACTCACATTACTAGGGGGGGGATTGACTTAAATAGCGGGTCTAATTGGCTACCAAATTGGGAGAAAAATCTGAAACAATTAATTTTTTTTTTTAAACACAGAGGGGAAACACTCAAATCCTAACCATCTATTCTGTGCCTGTGGTGTTCTTACACTGTTTCTGTGGGAGAAAAGAAGTGTGTTAATGTTCCTCTTGGTCACAATTAGCAATCCAGAACTTAGCTATAAGCAAAATGAGCCACAGAACACTTCACACAGTGCCTGTGTCCTCAGATGAGTTTAACTTGACCCACAACCTCAAGCTTTGGACTTCACCTTCCATCAACCCTCCTGCAAACCCCATTGCTCTGCTGATAGAATGCAGCCCAGCTCACGCGACAGGTAAGCCGGCATTGACCTAGATTCAATCAACTTTTGTCTTTAACTTTAACCTGTATTCGATCAACATATGACCTTAACTTTGGCCTGGATTCCCTGTACACCAAGTCACTTGGTTCTGTCATCTCTGCTCATGGTTTTTCTTATCACTGTTATGCTGACGACACTCAATTATTTCTCTCCTTCTCTCCTTCTGAGACGCAGGTCCCGGCGTGGATCTCTGCATGCCTGGCTGACATCTCTGCCTGGATGTCCACCGACCACCTGAAGCTGAACCTGGGGAAGACTGAGCTGCTCTTCCTCCCAGCGAAGGGCTCCCCAATGATTGATGCTTCAATCACAGTGGAAGGCTCCATAGCGTCTCCGTCCCTGTCTGCCATGAGTCTTGGAGTGACCCTGGACGACCAGCTGTGCTTCTCGGGCCACATCGCAGCGATCACACGGACCTGCCGATTCTCCCTCCACAACATCCGGAGGATCCGATCGTTCCTCACCCAAGAGGCCACACAACTCCTGGTCCAGGCCCTGGTGATCTCACATCTGGACTACTGCAATTCCTTGCTGGCAGGCCTACCGGCCTGTGCCATCAAGCCACTGCAATTAATCCAGAATGTTGCCGCACGTCTGGTGTTCAATCAACCTAAGTTCACCCATGTCACTCCTGTACTCTCCTCTCTGCACTGGCTTTTCAAGCGGCTAGAGGAACTGCTCCCCCTTACCTCCGGACACTCATCACACCCTACACCCCAGCCAGACCCCTCCACTCCGCCTCCTCTAGCAAACTGACTGTCCCATCCCTACGGGCGCCTGGCAGCCGCTCCTCGCGGTCTCGCTTCTTCTCTTCTCTAACAACGGAATCACTTGCGATCTTCCGCAAGAGACTCAAAACCCACCTTTTCACTACCACTGAATTCTATACATCTATCCATTTGTCATCACCACTGCCTACTTCTTCAATACTTGTTGTATATGTATCCCTGCTTACTCCTCGTTTATAATAATAATTATTTTTTAATTACTAACCTTTTCCTTCTCAGTGTTACAGGTATGGTATGCAGCTGCCTGCAACAATGTATATCGCTGTATTACTGCACGGATCTCTTGCGCAAACTATGATTGCTCCTACCATGTATTAATGCACATCTTCTAAGTTGCTCAGGATAAGAGCGTCTGCTAAATGCTTAAAATGTCAAATTACTACCGGTCAAAAGTTTTAGAACATTTTTGATACTGAAATTTAAGCAGTTCAAGTCTAGTGAATAACCTGAAATGGTACAAAGGTAAGCGGTAAACTGCCAGAGGTAAAAAATTAATAAATAAAAAATTAATAATAATAATAATAAAAATAAATAAAGTTTAGGTTACCAAAAAACGAAAAATAATGTACATTTTTTTGCCAGTGAGTAGTTTCCTACACCATCAAAACACACTTGGAAACTGGAGGAAACTGACAGGAAGAGGTCTGGCAGATCCAAAGCCACAACAAAATCAGAAGACAAGTTTCTGAGAGTCAACAGCTTGCGTGATAGGCGGCTCACAAGACAACAGCTTCAAGCACAGCTTAACACTGGTCAAAGTAAGGAAGTCTCAGTTTCAACTGTGAAGAGAAGACTTCGAGCTGCAGGTTTCACAGGTCGAGTGGCAGTAAGAAAGCCATTGCTAAGATGACAAAATAAGAAAAAGAGGCTTGCCTGGGCCATGAAGCACCGCCAATGGACTACTGAAGACTGGAAGAAGGTCTTATGGACCGATGAATCAAAATTTGTTTGTATACCGTCGAGTAGGCGAAAGGATGGTTACTCAGTGTGTGACACTGTCAAACATGGAGGAGGAAGCGTGATGGTCTGGGGCTCTTTTGCTGGATCCAGAGTCGGCGACTTGCACAGAGTAACTGTTAACCCACGTTAACCCATTACTTGTTCCCTGAAAAGGGCCTTTTTGTATAACTCTGAAATTTACATTTCCAGTTTATCGCTTACCTTTGTACCATTTCAGGTTATTCACTGGATTTTAACTCCAAAAATTTCAGTAAAAACTGGAAAATGGGGGTGTTCTAAAACTTTTCACCGGTAGTGTAAAATGTAGTAGACATTCACTCCACTAGTCGGGGGTGATGGGAAGGCCTGACCACCAGAAACAGGGCACAGAAACACAGTCTGGTAAAGGGCACAGAAACAGTCTGGTACAGGGTGGAGACTTACTGGTTCTTAGTGCGGACGGGGTGACCTCGATCTCGCTGGCCGCCTGGTAGGGCTGGAAGGCGGACATGTTGCTGGAGTTGAGCTCGCCAGCGAAGAGGTCAGGGCTCTGTGTGCCTGTGGAGCTGGCACTCGTACCATCGCCCCCGTGGTGCGGGTCCTGCTCATCATACACGGCAATCAGCTGGATGGAGAGAGGGGGGGGAGGGAGGTGGTCACTCTTACGCCCAACACAGCCACTCACAACTGGTCACTATTAGAGCCGCAATTACTGAAATGCCAAACACAGCCACTCTGACAACTAGTCACTACCAGACCTGTGTCAAATACATATTTAGGTAACATTTTAAAACGTTCTTAAAGATCCCCGAGACATGTCACTAATCAAAATGTGCAACCATATTAAAGAGTAATTTTGTTCTCAATATTGGTGAAAAAGTATTTCAAATAATGATTTGACCTAGGTCTGGTCACTCCTGAAACAACCTACACAGCCATTCTCACACCTGCCTCATGCATTTAACAAAGTAAATCAACTTTACTGTCACTAGCTGTGGAGAATTCTCTTTGGCCTGTCCTAATAATGATACGTAGTGATACATTAAGGCATAACTTAAGACAGACAACAGATAAACAAAAAAAAACTGGAGAGATTGGGCAACAAAATTCCAAATGGCAGCCTTGCGAAATGCTAACAGTGGATGGCTAAGAAACTAAACACACTGCCTTCATGAAAATGTGTCGATACAAATGGCAGGTTCAAACTGTTATTGTTTTGAGCAGAATTTTACAGGTAATAACTCCAATTGCCACACTCAATCCACCTTTCATTTGGCGTTTCCATGAAGAACAGTTCCCTTGTGTTGTGTGAGAGTTGTTTCACCATTAGCATACCAAACAGTCACAGATTCCGTGTTTGCTTTGTGCAATTACAGAAGACTGCTTTAGCCGGCCTAAGATGGTTTTCCTACAGAGTTGTCACACTTGCTCTCACTGAGATTGTGTTTGCCTATGCAGCAAAAGCTTTCTGTAATTCAATCCTTTTTTTTCTTTGTATATGCAAACGTCACCCCCGTTACCATGGTTACTGTGGTTTTATGAGGGGAAAAGCAATCAGACTCAACTATGTTTCAAATATGGTTTTTTCTCGTATTGAATTCAAACACTTTGAAGTAAAATGTAATATTAGCAAGTGCATTTTATTAAAAACCTTTTTTTTTAATATAGACATTGTAATTTTAAGTTGTTACAATAAACCGTCTAGATGAGGAAAATTATTCACAATAATGCAATTCAAAATGACAATAGGAATTTGTTACTTCAGCTGGTTTGTGGAATTTAATTGAAGCCGTTTATTGTATAACACTCAAAAAGTCAATGGGCATCCTTCTCTCACATCCATAGAAGCCAGACACTCAGTCCCATGTGCTGCAAACCAAGCCATTTAAAAAATCTGTCATTTATTCATGTTTTCAATATTTGCACTGCAATCATCGCCTCTAAGGTGCGTTCCCAGGTGAGTCCACCCCAGGAGGGTTCCTGTGCCCACCCCCCGTTCAAAGAAATCTCTGATGCAGAACCGAAAATGTCCCATGACTCCAGAATTTGCCATCAGGTGTGCTCTTTCTCCACCTTAACATGATTTAAAGCAGGGGTTTCAAACTCATTCCATCGAGGGCTGAGTGTATTTCAGTTGATTTCACTTAGTTACCCTCATTGGTTGAAGAAGTGAGACAATTAGTGAAATCACCTGGTGAGGTGTATTGGTTGCAACAAAAAAACCTGCATACACTCAGCCCTCGATGGAATGAGTTTGACACCCGAGCTTTTAATCATTTTGGTGGATTGGTTTGCAGACCTCTCCTTGGGGACCCCTAGCCGGTCCGTGTGCTAAATTCCACCACCAGCAGACCTGAGTTGATTAGTTGAATCAGGTGTGCTGGTGGTGGAAGTAACAAACACCTGGACCGGTTTGGAGAAGAGGAGAGGTTTGGGAACCACTGCAGTGCGGGGCACCGGATGATAGAGTAACACCTCCACACTGGCTCGCTGGGGGGTATTAATATAGCCATAAATAATTTGAAGGGAATAGACACCAGCGTAATATTAACTGTACGTCACAGTTCACTTCTCGGTTACTATAAAACACGTGAACACTTTCAGGTGTCTCTGCACTCTTACCGAGAATCACAAAACAAACAACAGGTTTAAAAACCTCTCGGGGTCTCGCACACCTACCTTCGTGATTGATGGTGGAACCACTGGAAATCAGTCAACTGTGTTTATTGCCAGGAATTGAAAATACAATACTATCACTGTCAAAGTGGTAAGGGCAGCAGTCACAACTGTAACATTCAAAGTGTGCAGCTTTGACGTGACTGCAAAAAGCAATTAAGATGCTGCTTATCAATGGGGTGATGGACAGAGCTGGTCCACAGGCCACACCCATCCGTCCCTTTGAAAGCCCAACCCGCTACGAGCGAGCGGCGTAGAGGAAGCGCGTTCCCACAGAACGCTCCCTCGTGGGAGGAGACGATATGTGGGCCAGAGGGAGGAAACATCCTCTCAGAGACACATTCCAACATGCAGTAAATATACAAGGAGCGGGGCGAGGGGCGGCCTTTGAAACGCACACGCGCCCCCACAGAGACGGCCTCTCATTAGACCCTGAGAACGTCTCCGTGCGCTGGGCCTCCCAAACACCAGGGGACCCCGCGTTTCTGGTTCCCTCCATACGAGAACACAGATGCGGCATTGTTATTTGAGCTGCTGGTTTTCTTTCAGCAACGTAGCGCTTGGAAATGCACACAGGGTTCCCACAGTGTCTCTCATGAAAAAATGAACTTTGATGAAAAAAATAATAATTTCAAGGACCTTCAATGTCAAACTTTAAAAGTTTTGAGAACCTCACCGCGCATTGTAATCGGTTTATCATACTACATCCAGGCTGAAATGGATTTACCATATAATTTTATTAACAACAGTTTGGACTTTCATTGTAGAAGATATGTATGCAACTATGAAGATCTTTAGAAAATTTGATAAATGCAAAAATGCAAGCACTATGTAAAAAAATATATAAAAAAAAGCCCTTTATATACCAAATTATACCAAACTGAATTATATACAAATAAGTAATACAGGAGGTGACACCATACACACATGTGCAAGCAAACCTACACAAACACATCCAAAACTACCTGACACAGGCAAACATCAATAGGGTTACAATTTCAATTTCAAATTGTAATCAAATATGCATAAAAATAAATAAGAAAACTTTGTAATCTATGTAATTTTTTTATAGTTATCTTAATCCTGTCATCTCAAGAAAGAGTGTTTGTATGTTTTATAATTATTATTTATTTGCTGGGCACTAAGCATACTCCGTAATTCACAGTGATTTACACAGCTTACATATTACATATGAACATATTTACATATTATTCATTTAAACAATTCAGCATAAACTGGGCCTCCAGGCCCAGATTCTGAACCACGACTGTGTGAGAATGTGTCTGTGAGTGAGTATGAGTGAGTGAGTGCGTGTGTGAGTGAGTGAGAGATAGACAGAGACAGAGACAGAGACAGTGAGAGTGAGAGTGAGAGTGAGAGTGAGAGTGAGAGTGACGGTGAGAGAGAGTGAGTGTGTGTGCATGCCAGAGAGATAGATAGATAGAGAGAATGCGAGTGAGTGAAGGTGTGTGAGTGAGAGAGAGTGAGTGAGTGTATGTGTGTGCATGCATGTAAGAGAAATAGATAGACATAGAGAGAGATAGAGAGAATGCGAGCAAGTGAGTGAGTCAATCTGTGAGTGAGTGAGTGAGTGTGTGTGTGTGTACATGCACGCGCGTGCATGAGAGAGATAGACAGGTAGAGGGAGAGAGACAAAGATAGAGAGAATGCAAGTGAGTGAGTGGGTGTTTAAATGTGTATATAAAGTGTACTCTAAAGGTTTGGCCAGGATGTGGCAAATCACAGACTGATACACGATATCATGATGACAGGTCTGTATTCTCTTTCCCTGCCAACCGCAGGATCTTTTCAACTCTGTGAAACACCGTTTCTACAGTTCCGTTTACAAAAAGGTGTCATCCAACGTCAAGGTGAGGTGAAGTTCAGCAGAGTTTAAAGCAGGGAACCTTCAGAGCTGCCAAATGAAGTGGGACACTGCAGCTGTATTTTATATGGATTTAAATGGGGAGGACATCATAATCCTTTTTTTTTTTTAGACAGACCTGCAACCTTTTATTCTCTTGCTATAATGCTGCCAGTTAACCGTCTGATATATTATGGTGCAGAGGAAGCCACTCGAGCCAACCCTAAGAACCCTAAGAAGCCAAGCCTGCCATTTGTCCCCCCACAAAACCCTGAATCTCAGGTTCAATTACAGGTAACTGAAAACTGAAGAAAACAGCAACAAATAGTTTCCTTCATTTTGGCAGTTACCTGTAACTGTTACCTGCTGTCCTTCACCACACCAGATGCTTCCTGTGGATGTTTGGTCTTCAACCACGCCTCATCAGCATACTTGTGAGCCCACAAATAAGTACACTTATACCACAGCTTAGTGAAATGCTCGATTCTGATTGGTTGAGAGGGTGTAGATTATTTTCCAGTAAATCGTACAGAGAACCATAATGCACAGCTATGAAATACTTCCAGTGAAAGTGGCCTTATTACATTTCCAAATCAATACACAAGCATGTTTCAATTGAACATTCAATTTCCATTTGAAAATAACAGCTAAAATGGTAACAACAAAGCTGAAGTCGCCGTGGTATAAGCAGAATAAACCACTCTGTGCTCTGCAGCTGTATGAAAATAAACCACTTTGCCTCAGGAACACATCACATCACCTCAAAGGTTTATTCCTTACTTAATAACATTTACGTTTACATTTTAAGCATTTAGCAGACGCTCTTATCCAAAGTGACTTACAAGATGCGCATTAATACATGGTAGGAACAATCATAGTTCGCGCAAGAGATCAGTGCAGTAATACAGCGACAGACATCACTGCAGGCAGCTGCGTACCATACCTGTAACACTGGGCCTAATAGGATCCTTCAACAATGACAAAACAGTGTAGCTCCTGTACTTCCAATGTTACCCATACAGAAGTGACCATCAGAGCAGTATATATGACATCTGTGATGTGACAGTAGCAAGAAACAGTTTTACCTCATTGGGCTAAAGACCCAGGTCCAGGGTCGAGCCAGATTGCAGGGGGTGACCTCGCACATTCTCCCCCAGCAACCGCAGCCGAGCAACAAGTCAGAGGTGCTTTCAAGATTCCAGAATGTTTGCGGTGAACTGTTTTCTTTGAGTAGTGAAACTTGAGCGGCTTTTACGAACCTTCGAATCAAATATAAACAAACACATCTGACTGAGGCCAGCGCCCTCCAATGACATTTTTGTTCGCCACACGTAATGCTTTCAAACCTTTCGCTTATGTTTGCAAATGTATGCGGCGAACGCAAAGCTATCGGGAAAAAAGTTTGAAATTGTTTGCCAACGTTCGCCTTCACTTGCCAATTTGAACACACAAACTCAGGATCGACCGAACTTTGCTCCCAAGCCCCTAGCTGGAAAAGGAGCTAATAAGGAGGAATGCAGAATGCTAGTTGAAATTCAGAAGAGCGGATCGACATTGGGAAAGAGCTTTACATGCGAGAATCACTGCCCGTTTCCCTCCGCTACAGCAGCACATGTTTTACTGAAGCGTTAGGACTTAATTGAAAGAAGGAGGCCTGCATTATTGAAGTATTGGAGGAGACGAAGGAGAGGGAGAGAATCCTCAAATCACTCCTGACAGCACCAACATGGTGGGGTGGGGTGGGTGGGGGATTGGACACATATGATATGCTAGTTCACATTTTTCTTGTTTGTCCCACATTCAAACTTTCCCAAGCCAATCAACACCTAATCAGTCAACCAGGCTTAATTCCAAATGTGTGTTTTCTATTACAAGGAGGGAGCATCACATAAGGCTGGGGGGTGGGACACTGGAATTTGGGGTATGGCTATTCTCCAACATGCTTACACGGAATACAAATATGTTGGCCAAAATCAGTTTTAATGTGCAGGTGGATGTGGATATAATATGCCATTTAGTAGACGCTTTTATCCAAAGCGACTTACAGTAGTGAATGCATATATTTTTCCCAATGGGAATCAAACCCACAACCTAAGTATTGTCAACGCCACGCTCTACCTACTGAGCCACATAGAACCAATAGGTCTAGTGTGTGGATGAGACCTGTGGTCTGGTATTGACCATCCCAGTGTCAACTGTGGCCAGCATCCCTACAGGGTGATGCATAATTAGTGGTAGTGTCACCCAGGGAGGGAGGAATTAAGTCGGCCAGGTTGTCCGTGCCTCGTGGCAGACCAGTGACCCCCTGCTGGTAATCAGGCACCCACAGTCTGCCAGTAAAAAGCTGTGTATGCTGCGTGTCTTCCTCCGACTCTTGTCTGTGCAAGCTTAGCTTGTAGACTGCAGTGTGAAAAGAAGTGGTGGTTTTACATGACGTGTTTTGGAGCAGAACACGTGCTTGTTTACACTCTACAGAATTGACGGCGGAGGTTGCAGCGAGAGTGGCTTAAAAATACAATTGGCTATTCCAAACTGGGAGAAAAAGGGGGAAAAGAATACCAAAAAAAAGGTTGTATTTTTATTTTTTAAAGACTGATTGTCATTCAGTTTGTGTCCTTACCTTTGCCTGTTGTAACTTCATGAATTGACTCAACTTAGCTGAGGGGGGTCTACCAGAGTACTTTGGACTCCATAACTTCTAATGGATTTAGAATGGACTGACCCATTCTAATTCTGGCACTGCTCCCTCAGTCACTAGGCCTCCGAGACCTCTGTACAAGATCATTTAACCGCACAGCTCACTGCAGACAAAACACAAGTGTAGACCGTTCTGATCAGCTGACTAATTCATTTCACAAGGGCAATTCGTCAACACTTGGGGTTACTCATTATTGAAATACCCCACTGACAAGGGTTTGTGTCATGTCTGGGTGCCGTTGGGTCTTCTGGAGCCCCAGCTTACAGCCTCCCAGCCCAGTAGGACCGACTCTAAAGGCAGCGCTCGTGGTTCTGTTTTTGAAGTACCAAGGCTAAGTGTCATAAAAAGAGCAGGTAGAACACGGTCTTCTCCTTGTGCAGGGTTTGACCTTACGTTCCCTCCTCGAGATGTAAGATGTAAGCAGACACAGTAATTCTGTTAACCTCTCCAACCCACGGAGAGAATGTAAAGGCAACATCCTCTGGTCTTCTGCACCTGACCCCTCAAATAAAACAATGAGGCTCGCTGCCGACCGCTCCAAGCGCAACGTGGGGAGGACAAAGAGTACAAGCAGCTTGGTCAAAAAATGCTAGCATGCCAGGCCTCCCGCATTGGCTCAGTGCTTACAACGTCCGACGCTGGCCGACGGAGACCAGGGTTCAATTCCCCGTCGCCGCCTTTTTGGCCCAAATCTGCTGGCCTCGCTTAGTGTTGACCTGAGCCCTTTGGAGACATCAATGAATTTCAGATTTTCTTCAGGAACGAGTCCAAGCACACTATGGCACTACACTATAAAAGGACTGGAGCTCCACAAATGTTGAGAGAGAGAGAAAACAGCAGAGAAAAAAAATATATATATATATAAAACAATGAACAATGAGTTACGATGAATGCGCTGGAAAAGTGCCATGGCTTGGATCTCTATCAGAGGAAATTAGGTTTAGAACATCCAACCCTCTGCAGTGTCACGGGAGGGTCAGCCACAACTGGGTCAAACCGCCCCACAGACACACAGCGGCCCAATGAAAGACAATCAATCAAGACAAAGTGCTGGGGCCGAATTTGCTCCGGAGGGGAAACAGGAAACAGGGGCACAATGGAGAACAAACAGCGTTGGAGATGCTCGCTGGCTGGGGTGATTTGACCAGTTTTGCTGCTTCATGTCAGGAACACGGAATCGTTTTCTACTCAATTCCCTTTTCACTCTCAGGTCCACGTGACACATGGACTGAGTGGGTCTTGTGAGTTACACAACCCAAATGGAAGGAGGACAGAAATTGAGAAATATGGTCACTTCTTTGGGAAGTTTTGGGAAGTGGCACTGTGCATGCTATATATAAATCAGAACACTACACTTGACTGAAATGAATATGGACACTAACATGCATTTAGCCTTGAATGGCATTTTGACAAAATGACTTTCAATCTTTCAACACTCCTTCAAAATGATTTCCCTCTGGCTTATTTTAAGCATATTTTTAAGCAATTTTATTTTAAGCATATTTAAATATACAAGTGAAAGCAATTTTATTTTAAGCATATTTAAATATACAAGTGAAAGCAGTAAAATGAAATCTACCCAGATGTTGCTGCAAAATAACTTGGCAAATACATCAAATCTGAATTTTGAGAAATACTTGTTTACCATAATTTTACAATATGTTTAATCACAGAAAGTATAAAGATATTTTCCAATGGTCTTACAAACTTCCCAATAACCCACTCTTTTTATTATTTATTAGTGATAGTGATGACCCCAGCTAGAGGGTTCTGAAGTTGGGGGGTGCTGGGACATGTGGGGCTTGAGGTTAAGCGGGAACAGAAACTACCAACTGACCAGGAAACACAGGAACTACAGGAAATTGGGAACAGGATCTACTTACTGAACTGGGAACAGGAACTACTGACTGAATTGGGAACAGGAACTGCCGACTGAATTGGGAACATAAACTACAGACTGAACTGGGCTGACTTGCAGCCCACAGCAGATATTAAGTAATTCTCTTAAAGATGTGCCAGTGCCTGACTTCTTTACAGCCTCAAGTTCAATTAGAAAAGAGAAATGTTTTAGCAATCAAGATTATCCCACAAAGTCCAATGCCTAACCACTGGATAATGGCTTTTGTTATGATGCACTTAATATTGTCAAGCACGACTACTCAGAGATAGAGATAGGGCATGCTTTCTGAATGATAATAAAAGCAGTTCTCCCCTTTAAAACCCCATTAAAATGTAATGAGGTAATATCCCAAGCTGTAAGCACTGCATAAGAGCACAGTTAGGGGACACTTGTGAATTATGTTTCATACTCAAGCATGTCCACACTGGACCTTTAAATGCCATAAGGTTACCACTTACAAAAGCAATACAATGGACATTATTTGCCAATTACATTGACTGTAGCAATATAAAATAGGACAGGTTTTTATCATAAATTACATACTACAGTGCACACTTAGGCTGATAACAGCTTGGATCAAATAAATTAACCTTTAAACGGCAAAATAACGGCAAGGAGCTTCACCCGCCACTTCGGAAAACATGAAATAAAAGAAATGTACCGTAGTCTTGGAAAGTGAGGTCAACAACAAGGAAGGAGAATATTTGCGGGACATTATTATTATATCATTATTATTCAGTCTTCAAATGCCATGTACATCAGTTTGGACCAATGAACCGAACCGCACACTGTAAGCCAGGAGGTCAGCGACTGGAGGAGGTCAAATTTCAAATGGTAAGCGGAATTGCCCCCTCCATTGGAAAACTATGGCTCGTTAAAATGTGAAAACAGGGTTATGGGTCATTTTATCATCTGAGAGAGACTCAACGCTGAGGTGTGTGATTCTTCTTTCCAAACACGACCTGGAGCAAGAGCGAAGAACCTGCAACAGTGCACAAGGGACAGCACTTATCTGCTGGTGATTCCTGATCATTTTGAGCCAGGCCGCTGAATGAGGGGGGTCACCGTGTAAAGTTTATTCGGATCCCCGTTCGCTGATGCCTAAATGGTCAATGGTCTTCCTGGGGTCCACAGAAAAGACACTTCACAACATGATATACAACTCAAGACATTTCACGTGTACAATACCTTTTTATGGTAGTGACCTACAGACATAACAAGTAACATTACAAGCCTTTAACAAATTACAGTTTTATCACCTCAGACAGAGACAAAGACAAGGGATAAGGGAGAGACCAGACTTGTTAGAAAAAATGGCTTCCAGTCATGTGACTGGCCGCATAAGATGTTGTTTCAGGTCAGACCAGATCAGGAAGTTAATCAGGGGGTCCTGGAGGACCAGAGTTGAGACACAGAAGTCTCGGGGGGCCTGGAACGAGTCTGTAATCGGGGGTGTCTGGTGCATAGCAGAAATATTACGACTCATAAATGAGAATGAGCTTATTAGGAGTACTGATGATCCCCCCAAATGTTCAAATGCCTCATTCCATATTCCCCCATCATTCATATATTCATTTCATGATTACGACCATGCTCTAGTTTCAATTATTTATTTTGAATCTAATAAATTTTTTAAATGCCAGCATTTATTTAAAGGGCCATATGCAGTAGCAAAATCAAGATTTCTCTTCCAAAGCACTCATTTCATAACACACACAAAAACCTTACATTTTAGACATTTCTTAAGCACCAAACCTAACAAAGGTGCAATATGAAAATTTTGACTTTTATCCGCCGATCAAATGGTTGGTAATCTCACTGTCACTGAAGTGCTTCCAGAACATAAACCGTGACTACGCGCATAGCTGAAGGGCAGGGCTCATTTCCGTTCTATTGGACGACAGTTAACAGGCTATATATAGACTGCTCTCTCCATTCCTCCCACAATTCCTTGCTATTGTTTTTTGATCTTTTGATCATTGGAAATGAAAGACACACAAGCCCCCCTCCCCCCATGACAAGCCCCAGAAGTAGTGTACTTATATGACACAAAAAAGGTGTCCAGAACATTAGCGTTTCACAAAGCCGTCCTGCATTTTCCTGCCATGCCATAAAGTGGGCACATCCTGGTATTTTTTCTTTTGTATAACAAACAATTCAGCCTCCATTCTTTTCCAGGGAAGGTGCCTCCTTAATATCCCATCTCACAGGAAAGCGGGAGTCTGTGCGAGACAAACGACAGGAAAGGGCAGCCGCTCAAATGCACTCCACAGCTGACATCACACACCCCAGGGTTAGAGTCAGAGTGCACACTGGCATCACACACCGGCAGCGTAGTCACAGTGTGCCCTGTAACATCACACACCGTGGGTTTAGAGAGTCACAGACTGCATTCTGAGATCCCACATGGCGGGGTTAGTCACAGAGTGTGCACTGACATCACACGCCATGAGTATAGAAAGTCACACGGTGCGATCTGGCATCACACACCATGGGATTAGAGAGTCACAGAGTGCCTTCTGACATCCCACACAACAGGGTTAGAGTCACAGAGTGCGCTCTACCATAACAACACACCGTGGGTTTAGAGAGAGTCACAAAGGGCCGCTTTGAGAGAGAGAGAGAGAGAGAGAGAGAGAGAGAGAGAGAGAGAGAGAGAGAGAGAGAGAGAGAGAGAGAGAGAGGGCAGAGAAGAGAAGCACTCTATCGTGTATCAGTCTGGATGCGTGAGCTGAAAGCCATCACCAGCACACGTAGCTTCCACCGCGGCTCCTGAGAGTGAGGAGCAGGACTCAGACAGCAATGAGGCAGGAATGTATTCGCCGCATGTTCATCCACAAACAACAACAAACCACCTTGACTAGCAGTGCAGACAGTGTTGGAGACAAGTACGTGAAGAACATTCCAGGGTTTTCTCGCTGCTCCTGGAACACATAATTCCAGTCAAAATATGCCCGTGTTGAGACAGCGAGAGATCATATCAACCTCCCCCGATGGTGGTCCGACCATCCTGTCCATATGAAACTATTTCTATATCTGTGTCCGTATGAAACACTAAGGATATACTTTCACTCCCACATCTCTCCTGTTCCGCTGATCCATATTAAATAATTTATGTGATGGTAACTCACTTGCCTATACGCCTCGTTCGCTCCTATTTATAGAACAATCCTGACAACATGGCTTAGTCAACTATGACATCAGTTTAACAAGAACCATTTCATCGAAAATACTACATCTGCCGTTGTCCTGGTTTTTTATCATGGGATGGATGGACAGAGAGACGTGAACGGGCACCTTAAACAGAACCTGTCAGAGTGCAGCACACTGGGGCCTTTAATGCACAGGCCAGACTTACAGCACAGGACAGACCACAGCGGTCTGCTGTCCATGGACTCGCTCCCGCCCTCAGTGTGCCTCGTTTTCTTTACATGATCCCCCTCTTTCTTTCACCATCACTATAATCCTAAGAGTGTAAAAATACAATCTTAAATGCAAACGAACAGAATGTACAGGGGGGTCAAAGGTGAAGTCTCAGTCTGTATATACTGTGAATCAATGAGACGCGAATCAATGAGACGGACGTTCAAAGCACCGTGATAATCCACAAAAGACACAGCGTGCATACAATGTACATGATGGGATGAATTTCACAAGGGAGGGAGGTGCACCTTTCAAATGCGCACTTGGTTCTCCTGGTGGCTTTGGTTTACGCCGCAAACATGTTAAGGTAAAAAAAAGAATGAGAGAGAGAAATGTAGCTGAGCGGGAAGAGGCTTAGCGCCTCTTTCTATGGCCTTCTTGCGTTCGCTCTGCAGACAGCACCGTTTGACTTTGAAACAGGAACCACTCCCTTTCCCCCAACGGGATCAGTCTTTATTGAATCTAATTAAAAGGCCCAAGTTTCATTCCAGCTGAGCCAAGGGGCTGTTTTATTCACCAAGGCTGTGACTGTCAAGACCTGACAACGATCCTTTCTTTCTTCCGGAACATTCTGCAGAGACCGAGGAAGTAATTAAAAACACAAAATCGGTGCCAGTGTTCAGTTGACAGGCTGATTAAAAATATGTTTATTTTCCAAGTTTAGATTAAAGACAACAGAAAGAGCAAAAGTCATTGCTGGCCTCAGAAGGGAAACCAAGCTCTTGTTTGGCTAGATCTGGGCAGAGTGGACTTCATACAGATTAATTAAGGCCTGACAGTGAACAGCCGTTACCTGCACGAGTACATCGACAATAGCACAGTGCAGCAAGGAGCATGCACGGGAAAAGCATGCATGCACAGGAAAAGTGCACGCACGGACACACACATGCACACACGCATGCACGCACGTATATACAACCATATATTTCAATTGTATTACAGGTACAGGTTCAAAAATGCGTATCTTAGAAACCAAATAATATTAAGAGGGATATTAAATTCAATGAAAAAGGACAACAGAATAGAACACGGGGGACATTTCTTTGGTTTCAAGTAAAAGAAGCACAGTGTTTGCTGTACTTATTACCTGAAGATCTTTTCATTAACCAAACAGCGGCAGAACAGGATCTCTCCATCTCAAATCAGAGCAGGCTCACGGAGCTGTCTCAGAATCAGGTCAATTTAATCATACACATTCCTGAACCATCCATGTGAATAAACCTGAAGTGTGGCTTCTGTATTCCAAGTAGTTTTTAAAATGCAGGGGTAAAAATGGCTGCCATTTTTGCAGGCAGTATTTTCAATAAGAAGTCAATATCTCAGCAATGAATAATGATAATAGTCTGTAGATATGTGGTTGCTAAAATAGTCACACAGAACCTACACAAAATGTCAACCTAAATATGAAGAGACCACTCTAAAATATATATGTTTTTGTTGACATGGAAATGTATATGAAATACTCCATACATGAAATGCATATCACCAGCTTTAATATGTGAAGGTATGACAGTTCAGCCAAAATGCGGCCATTTTGGACATAAATTGGACCCCTATATTAAAAGCACTACAAAGAATACTGAAACCAACGTTCAGATTTGTACATGTGAATGTTTGAGGAACTCCCAAATTGAGTCTGATTTGAGATGGAATGACCCCACACTACTCGGTGTCGCAGTATTCCTGTCTCACAACAGCAGTAGTGTTCAGTCTTGCCCTGGAGTGCGTTCAGATTTGTAGGATGTTTGAGAAACTCCCAAATGTAGTCTGATTTGAGATGGGTTTCATTGTCACTGGGCAGTGTTCAGTCTTGCCCTAAAAGCAGCTGTTTACAAAGCTAACTCACCTCACCTGATTTCTTGGGTCTGAATTGGTTGCTGGCGAAAACCAAAACTAGCCACACCCTGTGGTCCTCCAAGAGCAAGAGTAAATACCACCCTACAGAAAGGCATTTTTTCAGTATCGCTTCCTCATTTTGACTTTTACTTCAGACAAGATTTTACTTCATTGCATTTTATAAAAATCAATTAGCAAGTTTCCATTTTTAGGACAGGTACATAGCTAAAGCTTCTGCCTGCTGTAGTTTAAGTACACTGTACATGAATCCACCCTATGCTCTGTAGAAGAAGTTTTAAACTTCCCGTGTTGTGTACATGTATTGTACATTGTATATTTTCTTATTTCTGTCATAAATAACCAAGCATTGACAACGTCAATGAGAAGCAGAAATGCTGTTCTAAGCTTCAAGCAGGCGCCCGTACGCATCTTACACAACTTTTTTTTCCTATATGATCTTTCTACTTATTCTTTGGGCAGATTCAGATTCCTGTGATTACAACTCCTTCATAAAACTCAAGCAGTCTCTTCCCCCCCAAATGTCAAGACTTATACCTGGCGAGATACTGACACCATTATTTTAATCAGAATTAAATCACCATTATTTAAATGTGCGACTCAGTTTTCCTGGCAGACAGTATAAACAAAACGACCTCAGATAACTCGCCCCTGGACCCAGGATAAACATGCTGCAAAAACATGACAACCTTCCGAGAAAACATCTGTCCTTCTCAGGGCTATTTTTTAAAGACACGGCATGTGATTCACTTCCTTTGTTTTCCCATATTCGTAACCGCCATTTTTATTATTTCAAGATATTTTTTAACTTTTGGAAATATTTATTCTTACAATGAGGGGAAAAATAAATAAATTAGAAAAATCAGGGGGGTTGTACGTGGCAGAATCATGTAAAATGCACAATCATCAAATACCAAAATCACTGCGTTCACGCACTGGGTGAATTTCCCATGGCAGACTGTAAAGCCCCACACAGGCCAAAGACATTCTCAAATAATTGTTATCCTCCACTCCAACATTTCCCAGAAAACAAAATAGATATATATATATATACACACACACACACACACACAGTATATACATAATTACATAAATAACTGCGGGGTATGTGTGTTTCCTCATGTTCATACAGCATGCGGTGAATCTTTCCATCTGTGAGATAACGTTGTAATTAACTTTCTGGTTGTGTTCCATTGTGGCAGGCTGGGAATCTGGAACTTTCTCAGTGGGAATCTGGAACTTCCTCAGTGAGTGACGGTCTTCATTTTAAGTGGCAGCCCCACCCTCGGCGATGTAGATGTGGGAAGGACTCTTCGTTACGAAGTGAACAGTAACTGTGACGTCGCCTAATGATCCGACTTGCGGGACCTTTTATGGCGTGTGGCGCCTGCTCTAGACCCTGTGACGTGTGAGTCAGGCTGAACAGAGGCCCCTCCCCTTCCCTCCGCTGACCTCATTATCCCTCTATGACATCATGTAGTGGCCAGGATGCCGTACGGTGGCTATGAACCTTCAGAACAATGAGAGTCATTCTTAAAGCAAGGTAACGCATGTGTGACACGCAGTTGTGAAAGACGGCCAGTGCATCTTGAACAGTCCTTTGTTGTACCCTTCAGCAAAGTACTTAACATGAATTGCTTCAGTAAAATATCCAGCTGTATACATCAATAGTATGTAAAAGAAATGTAAACTGTTAAGTGCCTGTAATGTGATGTACAGTGTATATGCATACACACAAATACATAAAAAATACAGACACACACACAAATAGAGACGTGCACACACATCCGACCAGGGTGAAAGGTGGACATACTCCAGAGCAGGAATTAAGTTCATATCCAGGCTTGTAGGATTTCATCATTCATTTCTGAACTAGGATTTACCTTTAATTGGGCCAACTGAGCTGTGCTCTCACAAACCACATGAGGAATTTAGTGATGGTGCAAAGACAGCTCATTCGATAGATTTTTTTTAACAATTATTCCAAACAACTTTTGCTTTGATGTTGGCACAACACGTCATTTTTAAAGATGTACAGTGGGGAGAACAAGTATTTGATACACTGCCGATTTTGCAGGTTTTCCCACTTACAAAGAATGTAGAGGTCTGTAATTTTTATCATAGGTACACTTCAACTGTGAGAGACAGAATCTAAAAACAAAAATCCAGAAAATCACATTGTATGATTTTTAAGTAATTAATTTGCATTTTATTGCATGAAATAAGTATTTGATACATCAGAAAAACAGAACTTAATATTTGGTACAGAAACCTTTGTTTGCAATTACAGAGATCAGACGTTTCCTGTAGTTCTTGACCAGGTTTGCACACACTGCAGCAGGGATTTTGGCCCACTCCTCCATACAGATCTTCTCCAGATCCTTCTGGTTTCGGGGCTGTCGCTGGGCAACACGGACTTTCAGCTCCCTCCAAAGATTTTCTATTGGGTTCAGGTCTGGAGACTGGCTAGGCCACTCCAGGACCTTGAGATGCTTCTACGGAGCCACTCCTTAGTTGCCCTGGCTGTGTGTTTGGTCGTTGTCATGCTGGAAGACCCAGCCACGACCCATCTTCAATGCTCTTATTGAGGGAAGGAGGTTGTTGGCCAAGATCTCGCGATACATGGCCCCATCCATCCTCCCTCAATACGGTGCATTCGTCCTGTCCCCTTTGCAGAAAAGCATCCCCAAAGAATGATGTTTCCACCTCCATGCTTCACGGTTGGGATGGTGTTCTTGGGGTTGTACTCATCCTTCTTCTTCCTCCAAACACGGCGAGTGGAGTTTATACCAAAAAGCTCTATTTTGGTCTCATCAGACCACATGACCTTCTCCCATTCCTCCTCTGGATCATCCAGATGGTCATTGGCAAACCTCAGACGGGCCTGGACATGCGCTGGCTTGAGCAGGGGGACCTTGCGTGCGCTGCAGGATTTTAATCCATGACGGCGTAGTGTGTTACTAATGGTTTTCTTTGAGACTGTGGTCCCAGCTCTCTTCAGGTCATTGACCAGGTCCTGCCCTGTAGTTCTGGGCTGATCCCTCACCTTTCTCATGATCATTGATGCCCCACGAGGTGAGATCTTGCATGGAGCCCCAGACCGAGGAGATTGACCGTCATCTTAAACTTCTTCCATTTTCTAATAATTGCGCCAACAGTTGTTGCCTTCTCACCAAGCTGCTTGCCTATTGTCCTGTAGCCCATCCCAGCCTTGTGCAGGTCTACAATTTTGTCCCTGATGTCCTTAGACAGCTCTTTGGTCTTGCCCATTGTGGAGAGGTTGGAGTCTGATTGATTGACTGTGTGGAGAGGTGTCTTTTATACAGGTAACGAGTTCAAACAGGTGCAGTTAATACAGGTAATGAGTGGAGAATAGGAGGGCTTCTTAAAGAAAAACTAACAGGTCTGTGAGAGCCGGAATTCTTACTGGTTGGTAGGTGATCAAATACTTATTTCATGCAATAAAATGCAAATTAATTATTTAAAAATCATACAATGTGATTTTCTGGATTTTTGTTTTAGATTCCGTCTCTCACAGTTGAAGTGTACCTATGATAAAAATTACAGACCTCTACATTCTTTGTAAGTGGGAAAACCTGCAAAATCGGCAGTGTATCAAATACTTGTTCTCCCCACTGTATATGTGCAACTCTGGGTTTTTTCGGAAAACAGTGGCACGATCCTTAATCAGATCCTCGCAAATTGAATAAAGGAAATGTCAAGAATCACATAGGCAAAGTGGAAAACCAAAGGCAGGTGAGAGCTGGAAGAACTATCACCAGAAACCCGCAAAACGGAATCATATCTAAGCCAATTAGTGCAAAGGTCAAAGGAAACAAAGACAATGGAGGTTTAGTAATAGGTGCCAGTGCGGAGTTAAGTGCCCTGTAAATCTACCACAAAGACAATGGACCATTAAACAGCTGTTCATATAGGCCTCTTATCAGAGACGCGCATTCATTTTGGAGGCTGTTTCATACAAATGCTCATTCCTCTAAAGTACAGTGAAACGATGCAGTCTACTGTACCTGACCCATTACATCATGCAGAGAACAAGGTGAAGAGGGAGTGAGTACTATCCACCGATTCCAAATGACAAGCACAACATCAACATTTTTCATTTGAAAATAGCGTATTAGGGCTTTAAATTCACTTTCTTGAGAACTAGCCAGTGTGGCTAAAGAAATTAGCAACAAACTACTCAATGTTTTTTTTTTTGTTTTTTTTAACCACACAATAAAACATTTTTAACAAAACAAAATGTACACATCGCACTAGTTTCACATGGAGTTGCACACAACCGCTCCCATTTATTGCACATGAATCCCATGATACAGGTGGGGGTATCCCTGCTGGTATGGGTGAAATTACCAGCCACAGGACAATTGTATACGGTGAGAATCCATAACCCTGAGTTGTTCTCTCAGGGATGGAGAACGGTCCGATTCTGCTCAAGTGTTCCTCCTCCTGTGGGCGCGCAGTAAATATAGCGCTCTTAAAATCCAGGCCCTACGCCAGTTCTGCATCGCCAAAGCGCCCTCTCGAACGTGTGGGGAAAACGAGGCTGGGGCACAAGCTGTACACGTTGCTTCTCTGACAACATGCTAAACGCACAACTGTCCCCACAGGCAGTGGACATGAGCAAAATATTTATAGGAAGAGAGCCTGAAACACTCAGAGCAAAGCAAATATCTAAAGCTTATCTAAATAGCATATTTACGCATATCTAAATAACGAATAAGGTGTAACGTTAAATACGTGAAGCTTCATCGTTCCACATTGGGCCGTCTGTAATTAAGGGGTTCTGTGGTGTGACAGGCGCATTCTTGCTCTCCCATCTGGAGCTAGTCAGGGAACGAGGGGAGAGAACAGGAAGCAGCGTCCACCGATCCTCTCCGGTTTCCACCTAGACTGAGTCGGAATATTCTCCTCACCTCCTCAAACCCGCATTCCCCCTGACATCAGCAGGAATGTTTCCCCAACTGCCTTTGAGTGTTCCCCAGTCCCGTCCCGCCCACCCCACCCTCACGCTCATACACTCGTTGGGACTGTGGCCTCTGAACTCAGTACCTGTACTTCCAGCCCCTGCGTCGGAAGTTTCCGTCAAAAAGCGTGAAACGGAATATGGAGAGTTCATTGACAGTCAATCAGCGGCCTTGTTTTCACACGCCTTCCCCTGGACTCTCCCGGGACTTGGGATTGCTTTCATTGCTCGATAATGTTGCTTTAAAAACAAACAGAGGTCGATTTCCCCCACCCTCTCCTCACCTTGCTATTCCTGTGACTCTGGCTTCTACGGGAATATGAGTCTCATTTAAATCCGGAGCACAAACAGGGGTCACATCGCCCAGAGAGCACTTGCTGTAAACGATACTCAGTGAAAAGTGGATACGGTCTCGTGTGCATTGACTGCAAAGTGTGACAAGTTGGGATCTCTCTGTGTAATTAATGCAGCTTTTCAAATCCAACCTCTTCAGCGCTCAACGGCTGAACTCGCCTTGCCGTGTTGACAAGATGCCGGCGCCGACTCTGGGCTCTGGCTGCTCCGCTGCATTCAGTCACACTGAAACTCTGGGCAATAAAGCAGAGTGTTTTACTCTGTTAACCAGAGAGAAGAGACCCTTTTAATTTCATTGTAAAGTAATACTGCAGCATGTTTTGTATGGAAAATACAGTGAATACACAGACAAGCGCGCACACACATGCCTTTGCCTGCTAAGTATCTGCAAACCTATTCAGAGTATGTGGTTAATTAGTCTGCTTTTCTACATAACTATAAGAAATTCAATGCACAGTCATTGATAAAATATCACATTAAATCAGACTTTTCCCACCTTTATTTACACCCTGTCTCATTTTACCTGAAATTAAAACTATAACTTTTCCCACCCAATTTGTAACTTCCAAGTAAAAAAAAACTAGAATAACTTGGATTGATAAGTCTACACCCCGCTTAGCATACCAATTGTAAACTAGCTCCGGGGTAACTAATCACCTTCCAGAACACACACCAAGCTAATTGGCCTACACCTGTATTAAATTGTAGTGATTCTGGTTACTTCCGAATAAAATCAGCTGTTCCTAGAGGATTCCACTACTGGGTAGTGCATTTCAGAGTCAAGAATCCACCATGAGCAACAAGGAGCTTTCAAAAGAACCGGGATAAAGTTGTAGAAATCTTTCTATATCGTCTTTTCTATCCTTCTAGGCCTTAAATATCCCTTGGACCATGATTAAGAAGTGGAAGGTGCATGGCACCACCAGGACCTTTCCTAGATCAGGCCTTCCATCCAAGCCAATGGCAACTATAAAATAGCTACAGGACTTTATGGCAAAGAGTGGTCAATGTTTGCATGTGGCAACCATACAGAAAGCTCTCAGAAATTCTGTACTGTATGGCAGGGTGGAAAATAATTTCACACACCACACTCGCTTGATTTCACACACACACACACACACTGCGCTCGCTTGATTTCACACACGCACCATGGTCGCTTGATTTCATACACACAGCACGCTCGCTTGAATTTCTTTGAGTGGACTGTTGGGAATTCTGGAAAAACCATGATTAAGATGGATTTACTTTTCCTTCCAACAGCATCTCAGAGTCCCAAACCTTATTTCTGCTGTTAGCCCCAGGCTGCCTCCCCCATCTCCTGATTTATATGATGGTTCCTGTCCTCTAACACAGAAACAATGTGCTGCCAACGTGTAATTCAGACCGATGGTTCCCACGGCCCACGGCCCACATAATACATTCCCCTGATTAAACTGTATCCTGACATATGTCAAAATACAGGTGAATGGGCCTCCTGTTGGCTCAGTTATCAAGGAACTGTCACGGACAAATCTGGGCCGTGTCATTTGCCAACAACAGATGAGAGTGCAGTGCATGTAACAGGTTCAGTGCATGTAACAGGTGTAGTGTATGTAACAGGTGCAGTGCATGTAACAGGTGCAGTGAATGTAACAGGTGCAGTGCATGTAACAGGTGCAGTGCATGTAACAGGTGTAGTGTATGTAACAGGTGCAGTGCATTTAACAGGTGTAGTAACAAGTGCAGTGCATGTAACAGGCACAGTGTATGTAACAGGCACAGTGCATGTAACAGGCACAGTGTATGTAACAGGCGCAGTGTGTGTAACAGGTGCAGTGTGTGTAACAGGTGCAGTGTATGTAACAGGCGCAGTGTGTGTAACAGGTGCAGTGTGTGTAACAGGTGCAGTGTATGTAACAGGCGCAGTGTGTGTAACAGGTGCAGTGTGTGTAACAGGTGCAGTGTAACAGGTGTAGTGCATGTAACACCCCCAGGCCTACCATTTGATTCCAAAAGGTAGGTGGCTTTTGATTTATGCTTCAGGATTTCTGAAGTACTTTTCATTGATTGGCTGTTAGAGCACTCACCTCTAAGAGATTGATTCGTTGCATTAAATCGTTGATGAGGGGGATCAACAGGACTCCTCCCTGCAATGTGGGGGGTATTTATCACCAAACACAGTGCTTTTACAGTCAGGTGTTATATATCCCCCAAGAATATTAAAAACAAAACTGGCTCGAGAGGCTACACCAGAGTCAACAGGATATGTGGGACACAACCTCACCAATACATTACTTCATAGGTCATACAAATACTTCATTTATGTAGATATAACATTTATACGTATGTTACCATATCTCTTGTTGGGACCACGATGTGAGGAAATATGAATGAAGTGAATAGATCAAGCGATTCATCTACTTTTATTCTGTAGGAATGAGTACAATACACCCTTTAAATAGTAGAAAACAAAAAGATCATAAAAACAGCATTTTATATATATAAAACATGTTTTTACTTTCCTGTTGATTTGAAGTAAATAAAGATGGAAATGGGCTCATGTTTTCTACAAAAATGTGGCTGTTGCAGTCTGGAAAAACAAACACTTTCACAGATAATAAATGCTAAATTCCGCTTCTGAGAAAATATCAAAGTAATTTTATCCTAGACGCCCTTTAATATTTGCGGTTACTTTATTTGAATGCATTTGAAATGGTTCAGTTCACAAATAAACAAGTTACTACTCCTTCCTCCTGACAAACTGTCTGAAGACAGAAAACACAAAACACAAAACTTTATATTTCCATCGGCTGATGGAATGGACCAATCAAAAGGCAACACTTTAAATTACCCTTCTGAGAGACAACAAAATTGGTGATCACGACGCAATAACAAGAAACATCAATCTTCCCCCTCTTTCCAAAGACGTATTGTATTATTACTGGAATTTCTAATACCATTTCCAGTACTGTGCAGACTTCCCACCTCCAAGTCAAAGCAGTTTGCCAAATTCTGTTGAGTTCTGTTTTTGCAATTATGGCATCCTTGCTATCACAACATAAACCAGAGGCAGGTGGGTTTTAGAGGGGGAGTTCTTTTTTTTTTTTTTGGAGGGGAGGCGGGGAGGCACTAATGCCATGTTCATTGACTTTATATTGGACTCTTGGGCCAAATATTTACACAATTCAGAAATATTTTTTATCATTTTCTCATAAGATCATAAGAATACATAAGAACAGGTCATTCAGCCCATCTATGCTCAGCATTTACCCACACACCAGAGTATCCAGCACTGCGTCAAGCCTGGACTTCTACTTCTACATCTACTGACTAACCTGGAAAGCTGCTCCTTGCATGTCCCCAAAAAACCTACCTCCCCAGTATCCGTGTGAAATGTACCTTCATCTCATTTCCACCTGTGCCCCCTTGTTCTGCTGACAGAACTCAGCCTGGAAATCTTTTGTAGGTCACTTTGATAATCCTTTCTATGAACAATGAAAAGCCTCCGCCAAATCCCCTTTAGTCTCTTTTTGCTGAGCCTGTGTTGAAAGTCTTTATTTGTAGCTTTACGTTATCCTGCAGTATGAATTTATGTGGTCCAGGCGGCCTTTTCTTAAGACACAAAAGGATACTACCTTACACACCCCACCTTTTTCTCACTGATCTTTCCTTATGAAAATAAATGTAAATAACAGCAACCAAACAAAACAACAACAAAATTTAAACGAAGGGGAAAAAATGCATTCCTTAAATCAAAACACAAAACCAAACAAATGCCATAGAACTTATTAACAGACAAATCAGTGAACCGTCCTCTATCGTCCTCCCTTTTTGGGCAGGGAGAGTGGGCTGTAATTGCATCAGAGCGCTCTCTGGGTGGGGGAGGGAACACGTGGTTTTGTCTGAAGAGGACCTCTGCTCGGGGGCCTTGTGGCTGATTTCATCAGCACCACCATCTGTGAACAGTCTCCTCGGCCACCAGACACAAATGGGGCTCATCCCGGACCGAAGCGCCAGACAGACTTAATTTGGGACTGCAGTGGGATTGACAAAAAGTGGAGCAAGCATGTTTTTTAGGCCAAACTCAATACGCCCAAACCGCTTCTCCCATGCAAGCAGATTTAATAAATCACAGGACTGCTGGGGTGAAGCATTCCACCCATTAGCACACTAAATACGCCTGTTGGCACAGTACACATGCCTCATACCACCTGTTATCGCACTACGGACGCCCTGTATCACCTGTTGGTATGCTGCGCACGCCTCGTACCACCTATTGGCGCACTACTCAGGCCTTGTACCACCTATTAGCTCACTACGCACACCTCAAACCACCAGTTAGCACACACCTGTTAGCACACTGCACACATCCCATGCCATGAAGTAAAGAGTCGTGAAGAGAAGAGACACGGACACACAGCGTGAACTGCTCCCAAACTGGTCTAAAATTGTGCAAACAACGTTTCGACCAGACAGAGACCTGCACTTTAAAAACCTGCCTGGGAGAAATGAATACAGTGCACCGGTATCTCTTCCCTTCATCACTTCTGTCTGTAGCCTGCCTTCTGTGAGAAAGCACGACACGACCTGTAAACAATCTTAGCTTCATCCAAGCCTAGCATGCTGGATTCAGTGTCAGATTACAGTAGGCCTCAATCATTTCCAGTTGATGGGAATCCATCAGCGAATCCATTCATTATTGAAGGAGGCAAAATTGCACTATAGCAAAGTGGATGGAACGTTATTTACTCTTTAAAATGAAGATGCCAAAACGTTATACATAATTGAGGACTCGAGGCACGTGGAGGAGCGGCTATTGCCAGAGCAGGAAGTGCATCAGTCAGTGAAGGTCAAGGTGATGGGAGACCATAGGAATGGCTGTAATGTCCTGTAACATTTCATCATTTGTTTTTCAGTCTACTGGGAAAGCCAAAGTACTGTCTGAAATATCTTCTAGTGGTCTGATTGTTTGAAGGCTTGGTCTTGGAGGAATTCATTTTGAGGTTATTGGTGGCTGCAACTCTATTACTCTCCGTACTGTATTATTCTACTGCCCGAGAGAGCCATACACACTCATTCTCACATTCACATGAGTGTAAGTGTAAGGGGGGAATAAGTGTATGGGGGTTATGTGCATGGGGTGTGAGTGAGTGTGTGTAGTGTGAGAGCATGTGTGTGTGAGAGTGTATGGGGGCTATGTGCATGGGGTGTGTGTGTCTGTGGAGTGTGTGCTTGTGTGTGTAGGTTTCATGCGCCTGTGTACGAGTGTGTAGAGTGCCCATACATGTGTCTGTGTGTGTGTGCGTGTGTGTGGTGCGTGTGTGTGTAGTGTTCATGCGCGCGTGTGTGAGTGTGGGGTGCTCGTGTGTGCGTTGTGGAGTGTACGTGAGTGTGTGTGTGTCGGTGTGAAAGATAGAAATATGATATATAGTATAGATATAACGCACAACACCTCAAAGCAGTGTTTACGCTGGCATGTTCCATGGCCTGTCGGTCATGGACTTTGAAAACAGTGATTAAAAATACATGGCAGTCTGGCCTATGGTCCTCAGCATGAATTATAAACCCATTCACTCCACCTCTTCCCCAGAGTGATGTTAACTCTCATCAGCAATACAAGAACGGGCCAAACATTCAGGTGGTTGGAGCCAAAGAAGCTAAAACGTGCTAGAGGTCTTTAAACGTGTTCCTAACAGAGAAAGCACTCAAGAAATGAATATAAGTATTTCACCTGAGGTACCCTTACAGTATCGTATGCCTGTGAAGTCAAATCCAACACTGCTTCTCGTTCTGGGAGTTGAACTCAGATAAGATAAGTGATTAGCCCACTCGCCACAAGCTAAAAATCCATCTGATAAATATTGATTTTCGACCCCTTTAGATGCTATAACCTATGCAGGACAGGAGTGGAATTTCAGCCGAATAAAAGGTTGGTGTGGGTTTTAACTCGTCGATGGAGGTTTTTTGACAAGATCCAGCGTTCGCCCGACACGGCCGTCGACCCTTTTGCCCAGATGATCCCTGTCACAGGGTACGCTCCAAACCGGCAGCCCTCGAGAGCAGAAGGGGCGAGACCAGGAGAAAGTGCTCGGCAAGTTTTAACAGCGAAACATGAACCGCGGCCCCGTGGCTGAACATTCATTGGACGAGGCCACGGAACATGCAGACAACAAGAATCCATCAATCAATCAAGTGAGTGAGTGAGAGTGTGTGTGCATGTGCATGTGTGTGCGAGAGACTCACAGTATAATCATTGGCAGCATTTGCTGCTCCATTAATTACAGAGAAGGCCACCATTTCCCCTGCAACTAACAGCATGCAAGGGGTCCACACACACACACACACACACATCCAGAATGGACACAGACCCTCCTGATCTATCCTGGCAGCATGGCTTGAAATGCCAAGACAATCAGATTGAGTCTGCTGTCTGTTTGGTTTCGTGTCCACAGCCATGCATGAGCCAATGCTTGCTTGACACAATTAAGCCAGTCACCTCAATAATTACACCACAGTGCCCCCTGCTGTTTATTAAGGATACTAATGCTGGAAAACACGTAAGAAAAAATCAGCTTGGAAGCTTGACAACATTTTCCCCCCCCAACATTTAAGAATAAAACGTAGTATAAAGAAAACATGGTCTACGGTGTTGAAAAATTATAACCATAATCTGAAAAATAATATGGACAATAAAGCAGTGCATACATATTCACTCAAAGTGCACAACGAGGCCACAGGGGATTCAATCAGACTTTCCCTGTGCGTTTACAGTGTAGAAACATTACATAAATAGAGTACTTCAAACACAGCTAAATTAAAAAATGTCAATGTCAAACCAAATGTTGAGGGAGATGTTGTGTCTTGGATAGCAGCCCACTCTAATTAGACACACACCCACACACACATGCACAGACACACAGACAAAAACATACACACACACACACAAAAAAAAAAAAACACACACACACACACACACACACACACACAAAGGGTTCCTTTGGTCACACAGAATGGAGGCTTGGTACCACTTCCTGCTGAGAGAGTGGGTGAAGTGAGGCCGCAGCTGGTTGCTGACTCACTGCTGGAATGTGCCGTGTACACACGGTTTGTTCCTCTGTCTCCATGCCTACACACCCCGCCTCTTTACCAGGAACACCACTACTGGGGTGTCAAAACTGCAGAATGACGCGCCAATTCAGAAAATAAGCATTGTTTTAAAGCAGAGGAAAAACACACTAGCCTTTGTCCTTTGGCAGTTTTGAGCAAAATGTTTCAGTGAGTAATGAAACAGATGGCTCGAACCACGATCTGTGATGACATTATTCACAGAATTGGAGGGGTGTTGAGTCGATAATATGACTATTCATGCTCTGTATAGAATGTAAATGACTAAGCATGAGGTCAGAGGTCACCAGGGTCACATGGGGCACTGTCATCATGTTCTGATTCATTAGCCAACACTCGCCTGACTCAGCATTTACAGGCATAACATCGCTGTTCTGTTCATTTATTAAGCGTCACATCACACACGTGCAAACGTTTGAAACCCTCAACCACCACTTTTTGGTTTTGAATTGCATAGCTCTGCTGTGGGCTGGTGTGCCAGTGGCAGGTTTGAGTGTGAAGGTTAAGATGATCACATGATTGCAGTCTTGGCATTGTCAGGGGCAGGGTGGGTTTCAATTGGCCGGGGTAACTGGGGGCACCGCTGGATAAGCTCCTCCCAGAGACACCGCCAACACCCACAGGCAAGCCAGCGGCCTTCAGAGATATGCCTCTCCAATCAGAGCTCTCTCTCTCTCATGTAATGCTGTCAGGCCTGGGGTGCGTAAAGTGGAAACAGGCTCACGTTGTGCGTGGGTTGGAGGAGAGAGCGTGTTTCAGGTGCAGTGTTAACTGTGCAGGTGAGCATGGCACGGCTGGGAGGAACTGGTGATCGCCAATTATTTATTGTTATAAAATAGTTTTTTATTCCCCATTTTTTTTGTTGCCAATTATACCCTCTCTTTTTCATGTCAATTTTCCCCACCCTCGTATGAGACCTTGCTGTCGTAGTGCGGAGACCAGTAATGGCCGTTGCACCGCCTCCTCCGAGCCGGTACCCACCACAGTCACTGTAGCACACAGGACCACACCTATACGCAGCGAGCTCATATTGGCTTCCGTCCCCCCTCCCTGGGCCAGACAGCAAATTGTTGCCTCCTAGTGGCACTCCCAGCCAGAGCCAAACTGGCGTGACCTGGTGGAATTTAACCCCAGTTGCAGTGCAAACTTATTGAGATTCAAAAGCCAGTCACCTCAATAATTACACCACAGTGCCCCCTGCTGTATATTAAGGATACTAAATTCCACCAGGTCACGCCAGTTTGGAATTTAACCCCAGTTGCAGTGCAAACTTATTGAGATTCAAAAGCCAGAGGGGTGTTCACAGGTGAGCAGGATCAACAATGTTACTGCAATCAAGGGCTGGCAGAAGGAATCGGATTGAGCATGAAACAAGGTGAAGATATCCACGGTCTGTTCTCTGTGACCCGACAGAGTTACAACGCTCCCTGAACTGGAGATACTTAAGATCACACCAAACATGAAGCTCATTTAAATAGGCCCCAAAGGAGTGTGTGTGTGTGTGTGTGTATTACTGAAGGAGATTCAGCTCCTTCAGTTACAGCAGCAAGTACGTGTATGTGTGTGTGTTTATTTGTGTGTGTATTCCTAAAGGAGACTCAGCTCCTTGGGTTACAGCAGCAAGTATGTGTGTGTGTGTGTTTGTGTGTGTGTATTCCTGAAGGAGTGTATTCCTGAAGGAGACTCAGCTCCTTCGGTTACAGCAGCAAGTATGCATGTGTTTATTTTGTGTGTGCATGTGTGTGTGTATGTACTTATTACACACCATAAGCACTGCATGCTTGGCCTGTCAATGATGTTGTTCGGCCACACAGTTCGACAGTATGGAAAACCATTAGTGACGACAATATAATATATTATAGCTGCCATTTAGCAGACGCTTTTATCCAAAGCGACTTACAGTAGTGAATGAATACATTTTTCAGTATATGTGGTCCGAATGTGAATCAAACCCACAACCTAAGCGCTGCCAGCACCATGCTCCACCTACTGAGGCACATTGGCCTGTCGATAATGTTGTTGGGCCACACAGCACAACAGTATGTAAAACCATTACTGACGACAAGCAGCTCATTTTGACAAAGCTTAACATTGCTTCGTTCCCAACTCAAGGCTGCATGCTCAAAACAACCACCGCAGGACTACTGACACAAACTCTTTTATTTACAACTCGATTTAGCGATTTAGTCCGTCCAGCTTTTCACTGCCCAGAGTACCGTGCTGCTCTGGGGCCCGAAGGGAAAGCCACGCTGATGTGAACAGAAGGTCAGAGCTGTAGAAAACAAGTGTGCTCAACAAGAAACACTTAAAAAACATAGCTGCAAAAACACTCAACACCGAGGGGTTATTACGCTTTCCACATCCCGGCACAAGCCAAATTGAAATTATAAACCGCGGTTGCTGCGAAGCCAAATAGACATAATAAGCCGCGGTTGCCATGTTTCCAATGTCCTGGCACCGCAAATCACACAAATTAACATTAAAAGCCACAGGCTTCATCCATTTTTACACGCACGTACACACACACGCAAACACACATGCACAAACACAAACACAAACACAGACAAAAAAACACAAACACACACACACACACACACAAACATGCGCATATAGGTGAAGGCGAAGGGTGTGCTATGCACGGAGAGACTGCGTGAGCTTGGAGCTCCTTCAGCACCTGGAGGCCAGGAGGATCGATACCCAGCACTCCCTCTGAGTCTATTACCCCAGCGCCGATCGATGAGACGCTACGAGCGTCCTGCTCTGGCCTCGCGCTGGACTGTCCGAGCCCGGAGCCAAGGGAATCAGCGAATCGGAGAACGAGGTCATATATGATTTATTCACAGCACAGAGAATGGAAGACAGTTATTGTAAGTTTAGTAAAGAGAATTATTCTAATGCAGGGTCTTCAGTCGTGGGGGTACTGCATGGCTTACAATGCATGTGTATTTATTTTTTACTAAAAAAATAAATCACATTTATTTTGAAGTGCAGTTCCACCACCTGTAACCTGTTTTAATACGTCTTAACTCTTAACACCCCAAAGTTCAGTGGATTGCTAACAGCTCACCCCGACCCATGCCAATGCAAACTGGGCCTGGCAGCACACCACAGGCAGAAACAGCTTAGGCGAGTTTAGACATGAGCCTCGTTGCTAGTGTTGTCCCCTGGTCTCACAGGTACAAACCCTCCCACATATATACACGCACACACGCACGCACACACACACACACACACACACACGTCATAAATGCAATCTTTCATCAAGAGTATTACAGTAATTGTTCTTTTTTTTAAATAGCACACAGGCATGTTAACACTGCCCGTAATTACGATCCCAAGATGGCTGCAATTTCTAACACGCCTGCGGACGCCTTTAATCTGATTTTACGGCCGACTTCAAATCACCTTGGACCAGCTCTCAGATGCCGAGGGTAATTGCACCAAGGCTTTAAACAGCGGGCACCTGCGAGCACGCCGTGATGCGAAGCAACTCTACGTTCTCTTGGGGCCGTGTGCGTGCCAGCGCAGGTACAGCTGAAAAGGCGCTCGTTAGCCGAAGCAGCCCAGCGTGGAAACGGAGCCAGACCTCTGGCTGGCTCGGGGTAGTGCCCACAACCCAACGCCCCAACGAGGGCTTTGAGGCATCCTGATCAGACGCCGTATAGTGCATCTCATGCAAAGCCATGTTGTGGGTGGGGGGGAGTGCAAAGCTTTGGTGTGCTCGAGGTGCATGTAGTGAAGGAAGCAGCCAGGGTCCCTTCATTCCTGCTCATGATAGGAAAAAATGTGAACGAGGGCGCCCTCTATAGGACGTAGTAGAACATTACCGGTCAGTTCAAAAGCTCCCAATCCCAGAACAAACCTTAAATTCAAAATCAATTGAGCTCAATAATAATATTGACAAACTTTATTTGTACAGCACATTTCACACAATGGATGCAACTGAATGAGCTTTACTTCTTTTTTTTATGTGCAGTTTTATTTCTAAAACAAGAGTAAAAACAAAAGTACTGATATAAAATGTTATTTGTAAAGCTCATTTCACAACACATATGTCACAATACACTTTACGGTCGACCCCGGCCTGAACCCCCACAAAGGGAAGTCAGGGCAACAGTAGCAAGGAAAAACTCCTTTGGTGGAAGAAATAGGAAGAAACCTTGGGAGGAAGCAGACTCAAGAGGGGGAGCCCATCCTTCTCTGGCCGGCTCAGGGTCTGAGTTTGTAATGATGAAGCCCTCAAAGACTTAAAGATTTATTACAGCAGCACAGGGCTGGCGCAATACCACCGGATCACCACAAGGTGGTCGTGCTCTGTCTGACGGGTGAAAAGGAGGGAATCCAGAAAAGGTCACTGCTGGTCTGTTTTGAGTTTGTGAGTTTCACGTCAGTAAAATGCTGCTTCCTCTTGTGGGTGTTAGAATAAACGCGGGGAGGCAAACAAAGATCCCGTGTCAGACTGATCTGATTGTGGTCATGTAGTCTGTGACTCAGCCGACTCGTCCAAATATTCTATCTGTATCCACAGCTGGCAACGCCGTTTCTCCACATTATCCTATCGAAGCTGGGGGAAGTTTTAATTTTATACGTCAGGCCGATTTTTCACTGCCTGGGTATTAGCGTCAGGCCAGACAAACATGGGCTCTCGGTCGATATCAGGTTATTGGCTACGAGTGACGGGGAGTTTGGTGGCAAAAACAAATGTTCAAACCACTCTTCCAGAGACAACAGTAGGACAACACCGTCCTTTCAGCAAACAGCACGGAGCCGCGGAGCACTCTCACACAAAACGAAAGTAACAGAGTGAAACGAAAAAGGCGTGCGCGGCACTTCCATTCCTCGCATCGAGTTCCCCCACGGGCCTACGTCCCCGGCATCGATTTCAAAGTCGCTATGGCATCGATTAGATGACAAATGAAATGCACTCGTCTCTATCGGTTCACCCCCACCCCTCGGGTAGACCGCTTGCACATATGCGCCAGGCAGAGCGGTGCGCGAGTCGTGAAATGATCCGAAACGTTATGTAAGGGGGGACTCTTCTACGGATCTGTCCACCTCAGGTTGAACAAAGACCAGCTGAAGCAGCGTGGAAGGAGGCAATGCAACGCTGACTGCACGAGGAGGCATAAAGAAAACCAATTTCAATCCCCGCCTAAAACAGCGAAGTACAATAAACATTAAAACACTGTCTGGGTAGGCAGCAGACGTGACTGGGGACAGACTCCCCAGTGTAATTCAGCATTCCCGGGTGGGGAAACCCAGCCAGCGAGTAGCTTCCAATGGACCTCAGTAGCGCTGTAGCGTGAGATCAAAACATTATTGATCTTGCTGCTATTATGTGAGTGACTCACGAAGGACAGGGAATACTGCCCCTGCTGACTGGGAGGAAACACTGCTGTAAGTCCTTAATACTTACAGTATGACATTTTACATTGACATTTTAGGCATTTAGCAGACGCTCTTATCCAGAGCGACTTAAACAGTTTTTACATTTCTTTACATACAATCCATTTTACAGATGGCTATTTTACTGAGGCAATTCAGGTTAAGTACCTTGCTCAAGGGTACAACGGCAGTGCTCCACCTGGGAACTGAACCAGCAACCTCTGAGTTACAAGTCCAGTTTCCTAACCATTACACTACACTGCCGCCCACTGCCGTATGAATGATTAAAATGGACAAAATGCAATGTACCGCAAAACGCTTCCACACAAAGGGCAAATATAATAAGGAAATGTAGAGACACAAAGTATTCACACAGAGCTAAAAACACCCAATGTAGCTCTCAGTCATATTTAGTTATAGGCTTGTTCCTAATGGAGCACTGGATGCCCAAGACGAGTGTGTAGCTTAGCTCTGGCAATAGTGGCATGTACTGTATGCCTCTGGCAGCTGTCTTTGCATGCCTGCCGTTGGTCGGATGCCACAACAAGAGTTCATGCTCCATTTTAGCCATCACATTCTGAATGCAGTCACAACAACTGTTTGTGCTGTGATACAGGGGGCAGCAGAGGAGCTGGGGGGGGCAGTGTGCTGTGATACAGGGGGCAGCAGAGGAGTGGTGTGCTGGGGGCAGCAGAGGATCTGATGGGGAGTGGTGTGTTCTGAATGGATAATTAAAATCCTGTAACGCATTTCTTCTGAAGACAAACCAATCATACTCCTCACCTGGTGAAGGAAGAGGAGGAAGGTTCCAGAACTCCATTCTGAGGTGTTGGAGGATGCTGCCGATTTAATACAAGAGCCATTAATTTATTTCAGGTGATGTCACTTCCTGTATTTTCCTCTATGTTTGGTCCAATAGTGAGGACTTGTTATATGCCATCTAACCAACTGATTTGCATTTGCTTGGAGTCCAGGTTAGCCACGCTAGGCATTATGGCAAATTCACCTGGGCGAGACACATTTAGGACACTGTTTCTTGAGCTCACAAAATGTGTCAGCTTTAAGAGCTTCTCCAAGTCCTCTCTCCTCCAAACAGACAACTGCAAAAGTAGCTGTGTACAAACTGTGCTTTACTGAGCATCTCAATTCATTAAATTATAAGGGTTTAATTCATTAATTTATTTCATGGTACTGCGTTTCATTAATTTAACACCACCCTTCAGTGACACCCCATCACCACTAGGTGCTGCTAAAAGCATCCGAGTGTCCATACAGCATTCAGCAATGGATAAATGTTTGTGAATAATCCACTGAATTCTCAGGATTAATATATTGTCCCTAAATCAGTAAATATATAAATATAAATAAGTGGCATAAGTTTGCTTTTAAGAATGAGAAAGGCCATTTGAAAGTGAGAGTTCCTCTTGGACTCTACCATGTAGAGAGAAGTCCAACGGTCGCAGACCAAACAAAGAGAAAACCGTGAAAGTTTGTGGAAACACCTGGACAGGCTTGTTTGCAGGAGCTGTACTGACTGAGCAAAAATAGGGACCACGAAAGACCCTCACTCCAGGAGTAAAGCACAAACACAAACCAGACCCAACTGTGTAAAATCCTGCCCTGTAAATCGGTCAGATTTATTGCTCTTAATGTGATTTTACTGATTTCCCCAAGCAGATCCCATTGGTATGCTAATTTCTCTCTCTCCTCTCTCTCTCTCATACACACACACACAGACAGACAGACAGATGAGGGCAATGCACCACAGCGAACATAAGCTTTCACGGCACACAAACACAAAACCGTTGCCAAGAAAAAGTGTCTGAGATAATTGCATTTTCAGAGCATTTTCTTCTAGGTCTATGATCTCACACACAGGCTACAATTATGTATCAGGTAAATAAAGCATATCTTAAAAATGATGAAAGAAGATTGAAAGAGAGAGAGAGAATGCTGTGTTCATCATCTTTTTTTTGTTCATAAATTTGGACAAAAGTGCATGTTTAATATGCTACAGATCCCCATCATAACACGAAATGGGCATTCCCCTATTGGCTAACACAAAAAACATGGGATCACAGAAGTTTCCAGACTTCTGCAGCAGGGAGTTTGTGCTGCACGTGGACAGTGAGAGCAGCGCCTTCACTCCTTTCACTTCTTTCAGTTCTTTCAGTTTGGTGAAAAATCATCACATTTCTGATCCATACAAAGATGTCTGGGTGCCAAACATCCAAGGACATCACCCATTTCATAAGTGGAAAGTCAATACAAAGCAGGTAGATTTTGAGCAGGGGCAGAGATACAGAATTAAAGAGGAGCCATCACACAGTGGATTTGAATAGCAGTGTGAAGCAGGGGTGCCCAGGTTCAGTCCTTTAGACCTACTGGGTGTGCAGGCTTTTGTTCCAGCCCAGCACCAACACACCTGATTCCAATATTCATTGTCTTGTTAACAGTTGATTCATGAAATCACGTATGTTAGTGAAGGGATTAATGAAATCAGGTGTGTTTGTGAAGGGATTAATGAAATCAGCTGTGTTAGTGAAGGGATTCATGAAATCTGGTGTTTTAGTGAAGGGATTTGTGAAATCAGGTGTGTTAATGTTGACCTGCACACCCAGTAGCTCTGGAGGACCAAACTTGGAACACCTGGTATAAAGCATTCATCCAACCATGCTGTACCTGCACAGTTGTACCACAAGGGGGCAGGATTATCACACAGCGTTTGGTATTAGGGTCCCTCTGAGCATGGATGGTGCCTCAGATAGTGGTACAGTGCCCAGCAGGGCAGGGGGCTGGGCAACTGTTCCTGGAGGGCTGCTGTGTGTGTGTGTGTGCAGGTTTTTGTTACTGAATCAATTAGCTAATCAGCTGTGTACACCCAACAGTGGCTTTGAAATCCAGTAACAGACAACCGGGCACCTTGATGTTGTACAACAGTGATGCTTTGTGATGCATGCAAATGGGCTGCTTTCAGTTCAGTGCCTTGTTTGAAGTCAAAAGAGTCAGGATTTCACCTGCCTCAGGTAAGGATGAGATATATGGGACAGTATTGGGTTCCACTGTCTAAACCCACTTTAAAAAAAAGTTTTACAGGTCAGAACCATTACTGGCCCTCCATCAATGATGGTCCCTTTTACATAAATAAATTAAATGATCATTTACTGCAAATCTGCGAGAGGCCAAACAGCCAAATCCCGTAAATATTGTGTAACGAGAAAGCGAGCGGACGATGTGCCAACTTTCCACATGCTTTAATAACTAAACACGATCTGTGCACACACTCACAGGGGGCTCATATCACTGCATATATTTTTCAAGCCACTTAATCCAGAATTCTCACTTCCTGCAAAACCAACGCTTTCATCTTTGACCGGTGGGCTTGGCGGCGCTGTGAAATATCTGCCGCATGTCGTTAGTGCTAAAGGCCCCTCGCACTGCACCCAGAGGGTCACATGACCCAGAATCCCCAGAAGGTCAAAGTGTGACAACTCCCAATTCCTCCCAAAACTCAGGTCTCAGATCGACGGGCGCAACACACAGCATGTCAGCAAGTGCTTTGTGCTCCCCTGCTTACTTATGGGCACCAGATGGACACTGGAAACGCCCAATGCTCGCTGCATGACGATGGGGGCTGCGTGTCAGCGAAACTAAAGATGCAACCCTTTTGTTGACCGCGCACGGTCTGGTCTGGTCTGGGCGCCAGATTTGAGCAGCTGGAGCCAAACGACCAAATTCCACATGGGAGAGTTATGTACGGCAATGCATCACAGCTTTTATCCTGACAGAGACACGAGAGAACCCATAATCCACTCTCATACCTCGCCTATTCAAGCCCCCCGACAGAAATAACATGTATATGTACACACTACACACGTTCATGAATATTGTACTAAAGGTCATAAAACATTATAGATATATAGTACAGACTATACAATACGCACCATAGATATATGGGTATAGAACAGGAGAACTAGGAAAAAAGGCACAACACTACTTTAAAATAATTATTTTATTTCAGCAAAAAACAGGAGAGACTTCCTCAAGCTGCTTAAGTGCATTCATTGATTTATTTTATTTATTTATTTATCAATTATGACTCTGTGTTTGAAACACCAGATGCAGACCTGGAGAAGCCTCGACTATCCTTTAAGGACATGAAGAAGGGGGTTGGGGCAGAAGCTTTTTCCCGGACAGACAGGCGGATCACTTGAGGACGGAGAGGGGGCCACCAGGTGTACCACACTACACTAACCGCTCGTAACGGTCTCTCTGACTCGACACACTCAAACGCCTCGTAGCGGTCTCTCAAAAGAGTACCACGGGCTCTGAGCATGCTCGCCGTGTCGCAAAATAAGGCAACACTGAGCCGAGTGTTAGACAAACAGAGACTCCAGCCAGTCAAGGCCAACCAATAACGCAGCGCTTTGTGCTTCACCAGGTTCCCATGGAAACAGAGGCCAACCATGAAGTCTGTCACCAAACAGCAAAAAAACAAAAACAGAGCAGGCGGGCGGGCGGGCGAGCGAGCGGGCGAGCTCAAGAGCTCTCCCACAACAACTCCTTTCACAGGCGCCCTGACAACACGATCTGTCCAGGGCATTAGAAACCACAGTCACGACCACAAGAGGCCAGAGACCTGCTCAGTATTCACGGGGGAAGCGGTGCCCGTCTTTCGCGTTTTTTCTGTCCTCGCGACGAGCGGTTCGCTTACGACCGGCCCTGCGGTTCTGCGGCGAGCGGACGTGGCTAAAGCGGAGCACCTCTGAGGCGGGAGCGACCGCTCGCTCGTGCGCTGAATCCTTTCCGATGCGGCTTCAGGCGACTGGCCATCATCAGAGACAAGGTTCCCGTTTCCCCAGCGGCTCCCGGACGAAGTAAAGCAGGGATGTTCGGTTTGCGTTTACGCCGCTCTCCCACAAAACCTGATCCCGATTCGAGAGACACATTAAGGGTCGAGCGAGACAAACAACATCATCTCCGCACTTGGTCTGGCAGGACTCCGGCGAGCCCAGAGAAGGCCGCAGCAGCGCCGGGCAGACTCCCTACAGCCTCCCCATCATCCTGTTCCTATTAGAGGGGGGGAGTGGGCTCAAACACATGGAACAAATGATGTCATCCCCCATTCTCTGTACAGACAAGAGAGGGGGGGAATAGAGAGGGAGGGGTATAAAGAGAAAGAAAGAGAGAGGGGGGAGCAGGAGACAGAGACCGAAAGAGAAGAAAGAGAGAGACAGAGAGAGGTGAGAAGAGAGATAGAGACAGAGAGAGAGAACGAGAGGGAGAAAGACAGAAAGAGCAAGAGGTCTAAGAGCATAAAGCACAGGCCATGAATAATGCCTACTTCTAAGGAACAACAGATGTGACATCATATTCTGGTGCATTATTGATTAGCTTAGCATATCTAGGGCAAACTGGCACAGCCTATGCATTAACATTTACACAGCTGGACTTGCTGCCGATGCAATTCAGGTTTGAGGACCATGTTAATGTCACGGCTGGGAACTATGCCAACAACCTTCTGGGTCCAGAGCCGTGTTTAGTCTAGGCAGTCTATGCAGGGGGTCTCCCACACCCGGGCAGTCTACGCCTGCGTCAGACGCGTGTGCGGGACGTCAGCGGAAAGAGGCGGGTCTCAGACAAGCGCATAGCGCAGGGGTGTCACAGCAGGCCACGCCCGGACCACCGCTGACGTTTTGTTCAGACGCGTTCTGCGGCCTTAATTGGTCAGACGAGCGCTTGCAAACTTTGTAAAACATGCGCCCGTGAAATATTTCTGGAGCACCAGGCAACAGTGACTGCTTCAGCTGTGATTGGCCATATGCCAATTGTTTAAACAAATTATGAAATAAAAGGCCAAGGCTAAACAGAGGGAATGGTTGGGCTGGTCACATCGGTAAGCCACGAGTCGAGGCTGAAGCAATGACCAGCGTATGTTCCAGGAATTCAGCTTAACATTCCTCATTTAGAGAAGCAGCAGGCACCTAGAAACATTCGCTATTTATGCTATTAGTAATGCTAGTCACATAACTGTGTTGTAAATGATTATATAACGGTCGAGGGACATGCTGACATGCTGCCCTCTAAGCACACAGCGGAACTGAAGGCAGGTAATTGGGTTAAAATGAACCCTCAAGGGGGGGGCCATGGCCATTAGGGACACAGGGACCCTGGCCTTCATCCTGAATGACAGGTTATGAGCAGGGCCCAGTTTATGACAGAAGCTGTAATTCATTTAAGCACACAGCACTGTGGCTAACATGCTAGCAGTAACACGACTGGCCTTTAAGTTCTGGACTTAAAGGTCCACTCTAGCGGTGGATTTTTGACCACCCCTCCCTTCGCTCATATTTAAAAAATGCGGCCTCCCGGGTGCGGCAACTGGCTGTCCGCCCCAGGGAGGGGGGAGGGAAGCCGACAAGTTCGCTGCACACAGGAGTGGCTCCGGAGTACCGAGGTTACGGTCGACAGCCTGGCAAGTGCCGTCTCGGAGGAGATGATACTGTGCCTTTGTCACTGCCGGTCACAGGGCTACGGCAGCAAACTCACAACACGAGGGGGGGGGGGATTGACATGAAAAATAGAGTGTGTAATTGGCTTCTAAATTGGGAGAAAATGGGATAAAATCTGAAACAAATGTTTGTTACAAATGTTTTAAAAAATGCAACATTGGAGTGGGTTGGGGTTGAATGCGACTACTAAATTCTTAATGCACCAATTACACCTGTGAAACTGGGGGTAGAGCATTCTAGAGTTTCAACTCAGTTTTCACCTCAGAAGAGACCAGACCTTCTGTAACCAGGAGCTCTGATATTAAGGCCCCCAGAGGCGGCTGGCGTTACCCCCGCTGGGGCTTATTTAACCTGCGGCCCGATGGAGGCACTGCTGGCACCAGCGGCTAAATTCGGCGTACGGCACAGTCTCTAAATCTGTCACATGCCGTTGACGAAACCACGACAGACGGGTGCTGTGGCTCGTTCCAGAGCAGCTGCCCTGCCCTGCGCAGACACGTGGGGGAATGCGCAGCTGGCCGACCCGCGTTCCAGAGCCCAGGTCATGTGACCTCCCCCCAACGCCCCGCCACCAAGCTGTTGGTCGCCTGACCTCGGTGTGTCAAAGTGAAGACCTGTGGCTTCTCCGGACCCTGACCATTCTCATTCCCCATTACTCACGTCCAGCCCCCAGAACCTGATCCTGGATCAGTTTAACCTCTGCTCACGTGAAAACTGGGATCAGGACCGAGGCCAAATAAGCTGATCCTGCATCAGTTGCTGCCATCGCTCCACCTCAGCCCACGTAAACAACTGCTCTCCAGGCAGGGTTTTCAGCAGACAATGTGGAGTCCTGGCGCGCTCGGTGTTTGATGTGGTGTGTGAACGCCGACGCTTTTAGCCAGGAATGCCGTTGATGCTGGATGGCGGTCAGAGGAGAGAGGTGGACGCGACCACCACATGGCACCTGGATAAACACTCGGCTGCAGCAGACCATGGATCTTCATTTAGGTTCCACACACGCACACACACAGGCACACACGCATGCCAAGTGGTATATACAAGCCAAGGGGTTACCCATCCTGAAGTGGTTCCATATTACACAGAGTGATTTTTTGGCAACAAAAAATAAATAAACACTAAAATACCCAAAAGGCGTAATCTCAGTTGTAAATGGAAGGTTCAGTTTAAAAAGAATGTTGAACAGACGTATTGTTTGGAAACACTTGGCCTCCAACACCAGTTTACTGAAAAGCCCCTGGGGGTTAACCAAGTAGAGAAAATAAGGAGCAGAGGGCACCCAGGAGAAGATGAAGCAGCACTCATGCCTGCCTAGACCCTCCCTCCCCCACCCTCTCCACAGCTGGAGACAGAAGAGCAGGCCTGGTCCCTGCCGTTTCATCCCCCCAGCCACAAACAAAGCCTCAACTTCCCATTTGAATTTGCACTTACTGTGCAGTGCGAACACTTGGAGAGCCCCTGGGGGTAGAGAGGGATGGGCACAGCCTGCCTCCCTCCCCACCCTCTGGTATGGACTGCATGCAATGGGATCTTACTGTGCAGTGCGAGAGCCGGGAACAGCCGGCTGCCATGGTATGGACTGCATGCAATGGGATCTTCGCCAGGGATGTCCAGGATGTCAGTGGCCACCGTCGCTTAAAAATGTGTCTCCCGTGAGCTTGTGTTCAGGAGAACTCAGCACTCAGACTCATTCATTAGCCTACATGTTTAATGAGCAAGTGTTAGCCAGTCGCTCAGGAGAGAAAACTCCTCCACAAGCAAGTGTGCGTCACGTATCGCCATTCCCGCTGCTCGAAACTACCCCAGCGACTCGTTTAAACCAGAGAGCTGCGGGCTTCACTCCCACATGCGCCATCAGTGAATGCATTCACTGCATTCAGAGTGTGGTTATGTAGCTAGGCCAAAAAAATGTAGTAACCCCTTTCTTTGGTTGTTGCAAACGCCACTACCATGTTTGGTCGCATAAAGACAATAAAGTTTGCGTTTCAGACAGACGCTTACCCAGGAGACAAATGGAGATGAATGATACCAATTAGAGGCTGATTAGCTTAATTAGTCCGGTGGCACGGCATAAATGAGGCCAGGGATAACGAGCCGAGGTTCGATCGTGGAGAGCGCAGACTCGGTAAAGAGTGGTAATTATTTCCAAGCCCTCCCCCACCCCCGTTTTTGTTTTTTCTCTTTCTCTCTCTGTGTTTGTCTCACTCCCCCTCCGCCTCCCCAGCTCTCTCTCCCCCTCCCTCCTTCTTTCCCTCTGTCTCTTTCTCCCTCCCCAGCTCTCTCTCTCTCTCTGGGTGTGATGCGTAGCAGGAACAGCACTCTCATTAGGCAGAGTGGGCCACTCCCGCGCGCAGTTACACACGCCCCCGTAGCCCCCGCTGGGTGTGGGCCAGGCCAGGCCGGATTAGAGGACCGGGGGGGGGGGCTTCCAAGGGAAACCTACCGCTGATGGAAAACAAATTGCCTGAGGCCCTTTGGGGTGAGTACTTTACCCCCCTACAGGGTGTGGAGCTGCTCAGTGCATCACAGCAATATCAGGGCATTAGCCGGGTATTCTGCAGTGTTCAATGAGATTTCAGAGCTGGGGCCACATCAGTTAAAGCACCTTCGCACTCAAATTACAATGTTTAACACAAGGTTCATAGAGGGCCGCAGGGTGTGCTGGTCTGCACTGTTTCTCAGCACTTAATTATTCAATTAAAGCAGGTGATTGCACAGTTAACTCACCTCACCTGGTTTCTTGTGTCTAAATTGGTTGCTGATTTAAAGGCGAAAACGAAAACCTGCGGCCCTCCAGGACCAGCATTGAAGAGCCCCGTCTTAACATAATTTTTCACAAATATACTGTCTAGGTCCGCTTGTGAACGTGGGCGCCGGTGGCCGGGGTGTGTGAAATCGCAATGGGCATGGTGGAACTGTCCCGTAACAGCCAATGGGCATGGCAGAAATGTCCCATTTGGGAATATGCCTGACACCAGAGCGAGCTAGCTCCAATCATAATCATATCAATTCTTACTTTGAAACAGGGTTTTTTTAAATCCTGGCTCTGGAAGGCTCCAGGGTGTACTGGTTTCTGTTTTCACCTTAAAATCATCAACCAATTTAGACACAAGAAACCAGGTGAGGTGAGTTAACTGTGCAATCACCTGCTTTAATTGATCAATTAAGTGCTGAGAAACAACAAAAAGCAGTGGACCCTGTGGTCCCCCAAGACCAGGATTAAAGAACCCCTGCTCCAAAAAGAAGGCCCACGGGAGGAGATGAGAAGAAAGGAGGACAGGAAGACTTGACATCGCAGCGCTGAGGAGAAACGAACACGTACCTATAAACAGAACAGCATATTTCACCCTGTTTAAAAAGGCAACGCTCCTGGGTGCGATATCCTCAGTAAAAGATCACTCTGTGCTCACTGCCTGAGAAAAAGGCTTGTTAATTACTAATATTCACGTTGGCACACAGGATGTGCCGTCGGCCGTATTTATCACTGATTTACTCAAGTCTCAAGATACCGGGCCCAGAACTGTAAAAAACAATTCCTGCAACACAGTAGGCCGTTTGACTGCAGTGAACATTGTGCATGCATTGTGCACCAGTTGCAGCAAAACTAAACAGGACGCAACGCGCTCTATGAATGTGGAGGCAGCGTTCGGCTGATCCTGGTCACAAGCATGTAGATACACACAACCATCTGTCTGCCAGGCCAACTGATTTACTGTAATAATTTACAGCTAATAATAATTGCTAATAATAATTGTCTGTTTATACTTTATTTGTTACTCGTAATTATGCAATAATAATATTGAGGTAGAATAGATTTTGTAACCGATTGAATTTTCACATTCAAGCATGTTGTGTGTGGAGGCAAACGCCTCAGGTATGTCTGACATAGCTAAGGCGGGTCAGTAGAAACGCCTCAGTTATAGCTGTCCTCATATGTGCCTGTTAGAAACAGCTACCTTGTGAGGCCCCAGGGCTGCTCCCCACAGCGTCACTCACCCGGTCTTTGTCATCCGCCACATCGCACAGCACGTCGTCTGTGTCCAGGATCCCTCCATCGCCGTGTTCTAAACGGTGCACCTGCAGCCAGTATCCAGGGTCCTGCAACAGGAGACACACACACCTTAAAACTCACACCCCTCATCACTTTGAAACTCACAACAGAATGACCAGTTGGTTAATAATAATTGCTAATAATAATAACTGGTAGGGATGCATCGATATGACAATTCTGGACCGATACCGATAATTCAACTACCGATACCAATAATTGTTATTTATTTTCCTATTTGTGCCCTGGCAAAAAAATATATAGTTCTGCCCTTCATTATACTTTTCAGTGAGCACAAATTCAATCATACAAATGTATGGAACAGCTTTTACTGTAACATTCTTTCACATGCTCGTTGTACTGTGCTACATGTCTTGTAAATGGCTAATCAGATTTGATGTATTAACATTCTTGCATGAGTTGCCTCCTCTTGAAATCTCACTGGAGCATTTTTTACAATAGCAACCGATAGCACATCAGTTGTCTTGCAATGGGCCCACACAGCCGACATTTTCTTCGCTTGACAGTGTCAGTAAAAACAACACCGCACGGCGATAACCAAATTTTACACCATTATCGTAATTTAAATGATCAACCACAGCAAATTTACAAGCATTGATGATTGCGGTTAGGCTATAACATTGTTGCGTAGAGAGTAGTTTCTGTATTCATTTTGGCCTTTTTCCAACCAACACACAACACAGCCAGCCTTGAAGACAAACCGAGTTTAGTCCCTAAGAAAGGCTTGGGGTTACTTTTGGCTTGTTAAAATGTGAAAAATATAACCTTAAACTGAAGTAAAATTATTCAATAAAATAATAAAAATAACGACTTAAAAGCTTAAAACTCATGCCCTTCATCACCTTGAAACTCACACCCCACATGATCAACACAAACAAATAAGAAATTCAAAACTATAGGGGCTGTTCAGAGCTAGCGGTTCCAATCAAATTCAATGGTGGGTCTTGGGGCTGGAGGAGAGCGGGGGGTTGAGGTAGATTGCAAGATGCATGTCTTCTGCTTCTAACCCACACAAACCCTTCTCTACATCTTCCTCTCTCCTCACCCCTCCTCCCTCCTCTAACCGCAGATGCATCCTTTTTCCACAAGAAAGTCAACAACATTTGCAATTCCTTCTCCCCAACCTCTCCCGCACCTAACCCTCCCTCACCCATCCAACTACCCAAATCTCTCGCCTCCCTGTCTTTCTTCTCACCCCTCCCTGACTCTGACATCTCACAACTTGTTTACTCCCACCACCCTACCACCTGCTCTCTCGATCCCGTTCCTTCCCCCCTCTTCCAATCCATAGCTGTGGACATCCTCCCCTTTGTCTGCAATGTAATCAACTCCTCTCTTTCCTCTGGCTCTGTCCCCTCTCCCCTCAAAAGGGCTCATGTTATCCCCCTCCTCAAAAAAACCCTCTCTGAATCAGTTTCTAATTACCGACCTGTCTCTCTCCTCTCATTCCTATTCAAGACATTAGAGTGGGCTGTATATAATCAACTGTCTCTCTATCTCCTACAAAACAACCTGCTTGATCCCAACCAATCTGGCTTCAAGGCAGGTCACTCTACTGAAACTGCTCTGCTCGCAGTCACTGAGGCTCTCCACTCGGCAAAGTCTCAATCACTCAGCTCTGTCCTCAACCTGTCAGCTGCATTCGACACCATTGACCACCAGATCCTGCTCTCATCTTGAGCAGAGATGGGAATCTCTGGATCTGCATTGACATGGTTTAAATCATACCTGGCTGACCGGTCCTACCAGGTGGCCTGGAGAGGATCCCTCTCCTATCCTCTCTACCTGTGGGACTCGGTGCTAGGCCCCCTCCTATTCTTCCTGTACACCAAGTCACTTGCTTCTGCATTCTCTGCTCGTGGTTTTTCATCACTGCTATGCATATGACACTCAATTTTCTCTCCTTGTCCCTTTCTGAGACCCAGGTCCCGGCGCATATCTCTGCATGCCTGGCAGACATCTATACCTGAATGTCCACTAGGGGTGAATGCAATCTTACACGTAACTTTTTTGTGTTGGAATTTAACAGAACTCGTCCCCTACCCGGAGATATAACTATAGCTAATGCAAATGAGACAGAGAAGACCCTCCCATATCATTCAATTCTCCTGTTACTACAGTCAGCAATGGACAGGTGGATCGGACGAAAGCAGCATACTTTGTTGAAAGCTGCTGATGTAAATACAAGTACAGTACAGTTCAAGTACAGTTAATTTTCAAAGTGCTGCACTTTAATGGATATTTATTTTATTAGATGTTTTTATATATTTGAGAACCTTCGGATTCACTTTTAAGTGTTGTTAGTAGGTTGCAGCAGTATTGACGGAGGTATGTGCCTTACTTTGTTCAGTAAATTATGGCCAATTAGCCACTGTTTACAAAGTTCATAATAAATTAAAACCAATTTTATGTTTTGCAGTTCTTTTTCCCCCGCTGTACCAAAAACGTACTGAACCGTGACTTAAAAACCTACCAAACCATGATTTTTGTGTACCGTTACACCCCTAATGTCCATCCACTACCTGAAGCTGAATGAGCTCCCCAATGATTGATGCCTTAATCACCATGGAAGGCTCCGTCCCAGTCTGCCAGGAGTCTTGTGACCCTGGACGGCCAGCTGTGCTTCTCGGGCCACATCGCAGCAATTACACGGACCTGCCGATTCTCCCTTCACAACATCTGGAGAACCCAACTGTTCCTCACCCAAGAGGCCACACAACTCCTGGTCCAGGCCCTGGTAAATCTCTGTCTGGACTACTGAAATTCCTTGCTGGCAGGCTTACCAGCCAGTGCCATCAAGCCACTGCAACTAGTGCAGAATGCTGCTGCATGTCTAGTTTTCAACTGACCCAAATTCACGCACGTCATTCCACTATTCACCTCTCTGTACTGGCTCCCTATTGCAACATGTATCAAATCACTAGTGCTGGCTTATCAATCTGCTAGAGGTCTTCAACTCCAGGCCTCTCCCTCCTACCTACACCACCGATTTCACTAATTAGCTCGCCTCCTGGACATATTCATCACACCCTACACCCCAGCCAGACCCCTCTGCTCTGCCTCCTGACTGTCCCATCAGGTCCGGGTGCCTGGCAGTCGCTCCTCGTGGTCTCGTCTCTTCTCTGTCCTGACCCCTCGGTGGTGTAACGATCTTCCGCACTCGGTCAGGACCACGGAATCACTGGCCATCTTCCACAAAACTCAAAACCCCTCTTCAAACTCCACAACCACTGACTCTGTACATTTAACTAATTGTCATCACCACTGCTTACATGTTTAACATTTTTTTAAAACCTCTACTAATCTTTTCCTTCCCGGTGTTACAGGTACGGTATGCGGCTGCCAACAATTATGTCTATTACTGTATCACTACACTGATCTCTTGCACAAACTATGATTGATCTTACCCTGTATGAATGCACATCTTGTAAGTCGCTCTGGATAAGAGCCAAAAATGTAAATGTAAAATGTAATGTGGAAAAACACATTACTCATGAAAAACACATTACTCTGTTTTTACAGACACTGAAAGTTCTCATCCAGCTCAATTGTACTGTTAACGTCCGGTAATTCAGCAACTGACAAAATTTAAAACTCCATGTGGGTGAACCACAACCCTGTGAGAATGCACTGAGAATAGTGAATGTCGTATATTAATGTATAAGGCTGGCGGTGTAGTGTAATGGTTAGGGAGCTGGGCTTGTAACTCAAATGTTGCAGGTTCAATTCCCAGATGAGGCACAACCATTATACCCTTAAGCAAAGTCCTTAACCTGAATTGCTTCAGTAAATGTCCAGCTGTACAAATGGCTTTTGTGTAAGGAAATGTAAACTGTGTACGTCGCTCTGGATAAGCAAAATGCCTAAAAGGTCAAATGTAAGACGGATAATATTTTTTGGGCACGGACACGCTCCCAGGCGGGTCTGCCCTTCGAGAGACTGATGGAAGGTGCGGTGGGCTCGTAAACCGAGTGAGGAGGAGGCAGCAGCGAGTCTCCATGGCTCCCTCAGTCAGTGGCAGTGAGGGATGCTGGGAAAAACGAGACGGGCCGAGGCAGAGCGGAACTGACGGCTCCCAGCTGCTTTATGACAGAGCTGTCACTCCCAGCTGGGACCCCCCACACTTCACCACCCACCCAAAACCGCAGGAGCCCCGAGGGACACCATCCCCACGGCAACTCCACTTCCACCCTGTCGGGGGAGGGGGAGTATCCATCAATCACAGGGTCGTTAAGCTGACCTGTCTGGAGAGGCGCTTAGTTTACCCCGAGGGGGGGGCGAGGATCATTAGCGGCAGTACTTTGGTAAATGGATTCTTTAATGGGACCCGCAGTCTCACAGCAGCACCCTGCCAGGAAAAATCACATCGGCCATCCATAAAGCCCTCGTTATTTTTGTTTGTTTGATCGTGCGCATCATTTGCACAATAGATAAGCATCAGATTGGCATGGACAGAGCAGGCCTTCTGACTTCCTGCCACTCTGCACTCCACAATGTTCTGAATGACGAGCTTCATCATGACAGGCCACCTTGTGCACATGTTCGGCTGTATTTGATAAAAGCCAAAGCACTCCGTCTCATAGAGGACTGGATGTATGAAGGCTTAACAGGTGGATCCTCAACAGGTAGCTTATTATTGTTACCAAAAGATAATGAACTAATTCATTTAATTGATTTTGCTGTTGATCAATTAACAATTAATCAACAATAAACGGAGGAATTCATCTCTCAAAGCAAACAATGATCTCATGACAGGCAAACAAAGCCGAAAATGACAGTTTTGCTCGCTAAAACACTTTAAGCATCAAAGAGTGTTATGGGTACTCCTTATGTCCTGTCTTCCACTGAATGTGCAGATGCCCCGTTGCCTCATACAGTCAATGCAGTGGGGTGGCAGTGTAGTACAGTGGTTAGGGAACTGGACTTGTAACTGGGAGGTTTGATTCCCAGGTGGGGCACTGCCGTTATACCCTTCAAGCAAGGTACTTAACCTGAATTGCTTCAGTAAAATATCCAGCTGTATAGATGGAAGGTATGTAAAGAAAATATAAATTTTTTAAGTTTCTCTGGATAAGGGCATCTGCTAAATTCCTGTAATGTAATACAAATGAACACAAAAGTGCAACAGGTGCATACAGGTAACTGGCAAAATATCATTTATTCAGGTGTCGCCTTTATTTGGGCAGCTACCTGTAAATGTGTGCACTGCACTCCATATTTCTTATGAATACTTTTGAGATGCACAGAACTGAAAGGCCTCAGAAACGCATCAGGGTTTGATTGTCTGCAGACCGTGGAGAACTGTCGACAGGACGGTCATGGAAACAGACCCCTTCCAGACTACTGCTGGTCAGCTTCTGGAAGACTTCGCCAAGCCACAGCCCTCTATACAAGACGCAGCAAATCTCCAAAGCGGGCTGGCAAAACCACTGTCGACCGCAGGCACCAAACAGCTTTGAGAGAAAGTATCTAGGCAACTGAGCCAGAACAGGAGGCTAAGGGGTGTGGTAGAAACTTCCACAGAAAAACAAAAACGTACAAAGATTAAATTAACATTAAATTAACAGATAATTACTTTGGAAGTAGCCAAAACAAAATAACTTTACATAGCATTTTATTCACACAATAAAATGCCCATGGGCATACATATATTTGAAATTGAGAGGAAGAAAAATGAAAAACTTTTATGAACCCTGTCCTACTGAGTATAATTGGTGAGGTGGTGGATCACAGCCTCATTTTTTGACGTGTTCCACTTCTCAGAATACACATGCCTGAAAGATATTATAACCAGCTACTGTATCTGTAGCTGCAGCTGAAGACCATAACTCTTCACATCACCCCCTCTACCCTACCCCCCATCCCCCATCCCCCATCCCCTCACACCAGTCCCTGCAGAACATATTACCTATGAGTCCCTTCTCAGACAACACTGCCATTGTTTCCTCCGGACACCTTTCTGCACAGGAAGAGCTCCAACCAGACACCTTCCGTGCCTCTCTTGTCCCACAATCCATTGTCTCTCAGTGATGAACAATGTGTGTAAACGGCAGGAAAGTAGTACCGCCATTAAACACACAAACACACTTTTTGTGCAGGTGCACGCACGTACGCACACACACAAAAAGATGTACACGCACACACACACGCACACGCACACGCACACACACACGCACACGCACACACACACACACACACAAATCAAGAAGCGCAGCAGGGGCCGCATCTGTTAGGGGCGGAAAGGCGGGGGCGGGGGAGTGGTGAAGTGGGAGCAGGTTATCACTTAGCTATGCCTCTTCGCTTACAGTGCTGAAGTCTAATGAAAAAGAGCCGCTACAGAGTAGAATACTCGAATGTAGAGCTCCACCAAATACATGATTTCTGGGCCCAATGCCGATACCGATTTTGAGGAATCTTGGTCCGCAGGTGGCTGATATATATATACAGTATATTTATAGACTGACCTATTGTCAATTAAAAAATATATGAATTGCTCTTGAAAAGTTATATTTTATTATATATTCAATACCAATCAACTTCTACATTCTCTCAAAAAATCCAGCATTTTCAAAATACATTTCAAAATAAAATTACACAATGAATGAACAGATAAGTAAAAACACAGAGAAGTTTAAAAAAATGGTACATGCATAAATAAAATCAGAGCTTATGGGTGCCATAAATGCTGATGGCCAAATACCGATATATCAGTCAAAACAATAAATCAGTCGAGCCTTACATCTAACGTTTAGTGTTATGTCAGTGATCAGCAGCTGGAAGTCACCTGCTTTTCACCGACGAGGATCGGGCCTTAAAGGGCCTTGCTGTCTTCCCCTGGCCAGGAGCCGACACATTAAAGCAGACCTGCCCAACACCCGACTTTTTAATTCAGGAGGATTTAGGACGACTTTATGGCCAAGATCCTTCATCACTTAAGGATGTTAGCTGGGGCTTTGAGGGCTCACCAAAGCGGTCATTATCCTCACCAATCTGCAAAGCGTATTGCACATAATGATTTGTTTTCCCAAGAAGGAGAAACAAGTCTGAACAGGACCATCACCTGCGAGTGCAACGTTCCCCATCTGACTAGCGACATTCTGACATCCCTTTATCATGGGGTGAAGGCTAACGACAGTCTGTCCCTGTTCCGGAGTCCTTATAAAGGGTTATAAAGCAGGGATTTACCTTATGACCTGTCATAGTGTCGACCCAAAATGAACCGGGAGCTGGAAGGACAGATGCGGTGTGTGTGAAGTAACATCAGTCCTATCATTCTTATTATATATTTATTTCGAATTTTTTCCCGTTTTTCTCCCAATTTGGTTGCCAATTATATCCTCTATTTATTTCAATTCCCCACCCCCACAAGTCCGCCGCCCGTCCTCCGGGAGCGAGACACACATTCCTGGCCGATTGTTCCTACCTCTTCCGAGACAGAAATTCTTCCACGGACGCCTTTTACCTTCTCCTCGACGGACTCGTGCCGGCTCACCCTCCCCCCTCCCACGGAGGCGGACAGCCAAATGCCGCCTCCGATCGGGGCTGACGACCAGGGCCGGTCTGGTAGAGACGCAGGTTTTGAACCGCGTCCCTGATAGGCAGCGCACGCCACACCAAAGTGTGGTGCGTTAGACAGCTACGCCATCCGCCGCCCAGTCCTATCATTCTTATCTCAGGCTGTAGAGCAGAGCTATTCAATTCCAGGCCTCGAGGGCTGCAGTGTCTGCAGGTACATATTTGCTCCAACCATGCACTACACCACCTTATTTCACATATTAGTGTAGGAGGTGCGATAATTAGTGAAAGTGGTTGGAGCAAATGCGCATGCGCGAGATCTGTGGAAAAATAGGGTTACTATTTAGCAATGACCTTGTTACCCCTCAGGTAATAAAACCATTGGTTCAACACAGAACCTTCTCATTTTTCCATTCGCTCTTGCCTCCTGTAAGGCCAGGCAGCTAAAGGCCGTGCTAGCCTGCCTCGTGGCAACTAGCTTGTATTTTTGGTATAAATACTAATAGCATAAGAGTTTAATTTCCTACGCAGGAAGAAAATCCTGCGTAGACAAATCGGCCATAATACAATGCGCTAGCATTTCGTCCTGTTGTTTTTGCTGGACAATTGAGCAGCAACCGGTTAACTCCAAGAGGAAGACCTTTTCTCTCTTGGACAACGAACAGCCACGCTCCATCGGAAAGGGACCACAAACTGTCTGCACACCTGCGCAAGACAAGGCAAACACGGAAGAACTTGCCCAACGCTGGAACAAAAGCGACCCACGCACTGTGTGCGTCTTCACTGTGACGCCGCTGCAACCAACCCGTGCTCGGAAGGACTCCAGTACGACTGACAAAACAATAGGAAATAGCTAGGCTAATCTAGTCATGATTTAATGAATGCATACATGTTGTGCCATATTATATTACCGTATAGTGAAATGTGTTAGGATTAAACACTTCATCTGACCTCGACGGCTTGTGCTCACATGGACGTATCGCCTGTCAGAAACCATGACAACAAACACCTCTCCAATGAATTATCAATGATGTTTTCTTTCTTTGTTTTGTGGCCTTCAGAATAGAGGGCCGAGATGCAAGACGCACACGTGCCAGAGAGAGTAGAAGTGGCAAAACACGGCAATTCACACAGCAGCTCCACAGGTGGTACAGATGGGAAAGAGACGAGCAGTGGAGAGATGTTTAATATTAAATGTAACATTTTGCACATTAAATATTATATGTATATTATATATTATACATACTCTCGGCTCTGTAACTAATGTCTCAGAATCGTTGCTGCTTGTTGCCAAACCACTTTTGTAAGTCGCTCTGGATAAGTGTCTGCTAAAGACCCAAATGGAAATGTGGATATGTGTTGTGTGGGTGTGGCGTGCAGGAACAGCTCATTTGCTGTCCAGTGGCTCCAGGAGATGCCAGGCATTAGCCGGCACTTGAACATCAGATGGCCAATACACAATATAGCAAACCAGCATCCTCTTGCCTCTCCAAGACAGCAACTCAAACCAGCATCCCCTGGCCTCTCCAAGAGAGCAACTGCCAAGATAGCTGCTGGCCTTGGCCCATCATTTCGATTGGCGCTTCAGGCTCAGAGGCCCCGCCCACTCAAAACGTGAATCTTGGGAATTATAATACAGACACTGAGCGCAGGCTGATGCACTAAGCAGTCGCTACTTACCCGTGATTTCACAAACACTCCAAAACATCCAAAAAATGTTACTATGTAAGGCCTATGGCAACAGAACATTTACAATGAGCTAATCTTTGTGTTTTTGGTGCTGTGGTGGGAGATAAACAGCTCAGTCCCTGTACCTTGTCTGGGTAAATAAGTTAGAAAACATCACTATCACGTTTCTGCTTGAGGGATTTTTTTTTTTAACATGCTTTGAAAGGAGTGTAAGCAGCAACGGCACAAACCTTCAAGCTGGAGTCCCTCGTCTCCTCGTCGTTTGCCGACAACAGAACTGGGCTGCTTGTGCAGACACGTTGCCTGTGGAAATCCCGCTCAAAAAAGGAGGCATCAAAAGCATGCCGCCCTTTCTGCTCACAAACTTTATTTCCCCTCCAGGCAAGTGCTGCTATACAGTACTGTATTACAGTACTGCACCTGCTCTCTTTATACTGCAACAATCCTCTTCTCAAAACTCTTCACCCCTTCGCATTTACATCAACCATCGACTCAATACAAATCCTGCCTCCGTCAACGGCTCCATTGGAGAAAATTGGCTTTTTTTGTTGTTGTCTGTGCATTTAACCTCAGAGCATTCAGATGACTCCCTCCTCCTCCTCCTCCTCCTCCTCCTCCTGAGCGAGCAGATTCTACACCAACGACGCACCTCACTTGAATTCATTAAGCTGTCGTTGCGAAATGTTTTCAACAATAGGCTCCACAGCAAAGCAGCCGAAGCAAGCTCGGACAAGATCCCAACTCATTTAAAAAGAGAAATTAACATCCGTGGTTCAAATTCACCAGGGGCGAGCGAAGCTGTATTTTACAACAAACGAATACCACCTGTACCAGTATTTTGGGGGGAGAATAGCTTGAAGGAAACCAGCCGATGGATATGATGCAATCTACCGCAACGCATGTGCCATATCAGTGAGATCATCAGGAGACCTAGGGACACACAGGGGCCAGCGGTCTCGGAGGTTTGGATTCAGTTGTGTAACCAAGGCGATATAATTAATCTGAGGTTAGAGGAACTTGGTACCTGCACAGGTAGATCTGTCAAAAAAGCTCTTGGGCAGATAAATAACACAACCACAGGAATGCTTTCCATGAATAATTATCATCATGCCCTGTATTTGATATGAAAGCTGAAAGAAACATACCGTTAAACACTACTAGTGTGAGTGTGTGTGTGTAGGTGTAGGTGCATGAGAGCGAGCGTGTGTGAGAGTGTGTGTGAGTGAGAGCATGTGTGCGTTTGTGTGTGTGTGTGTGTGGGGGGGGGGGGTTATATTCAACAGTGGGGGGGGAGGGGGATTGGCGGACTGAAATATGCCTCTGAAAAATGGTAAAACTGTGACCACGTCAGTGACCACCATTGACCCTGGGGGCAGGTTCTGGCTCTGAATCAGAATTACAAGGGAAAAAACGGCTGACAAAAAAGAAGAGAGTTCAGCCAACACCATGCTGACAACACCAACTCCCAGCCCCAAAGCCTTCTGGCACAGCTCATGAACTTATGGCCCTGTGTTTACACGCGACACACAGCTCCACGTCAGGCAGCCAATTTGCACAGTCTGGATCCAGATCTACTTGCCAGGAGAACATTTTGCGCCGCCAAAGTGGCAAAACGCTGGTACAGCTTAATTTTTTTGTTAAATAGCAAAAACACAAATGCAATGTACTGGAAAATAAAACACTGTTGAAACCAGGGTTGCCAGAATTTATTTTCTGACAAATGTAGGAGTTCGTGAAAAATTCATGGAAAGGATTTTAGGGGAAGTTTTGGGGAAATGGTTTTGAAAATTTGTATGGGAGGCAACTGAAGATTGAGGAATATTTTTTGGTGGGGTATAAAAATGAGTTCAGTTCACAACACTGACTGAAACTAATGAAAATCAAATGTAAATCACTAAGATCAAAGAAAATGCCTCAGCAATTCAGCCAAGCTATTTCAGTTTCAGTCAAAATCAGTTAAAAAACATACCTGCAAAAAAAACCTCCCTCCCTGGGTGACACTACCGCCAATTATGTGTCGCCCCGCAGGGCTGCTCGCCACGGTCGGCACTGGCACGGTCTGGATTGGATACCAGACTGTGGGGCTCCTCCACACATTAGAACAGTGCCTTAACAAGATGCAGAACATGGGTCTCATCCTCACACTGTAACAGTGCTTTAACGGGATGGGCTGGGGCTCATCACACATTAGAACAGTGCCTTAACAGGATGCAGACTGTGGGGTTCATCCACACACTAGGGCTCATCCGTGGGACTCACACTAGAACAGTGCCTTAACAGGATGCAGACTGTGGGGCTCATCCACACACTAGAACAGTGCCTTAACAGGATGCAGACCGTGGGGCTCATCCACACACTAGAACAGTGCCTTAACAGGATGCAGACCGTGGGGCTCATCCACACACTAGAACAGTGCCTTAACAGGATGCAGACCAAGGGGGGTGCTCTCTCCGCTCTGCATTTCTGTCTTTGGACGATACTTCGCAAGGACTACATGGGAAGCTAGACCTGTGGAGGACAGCTCCGTAGTCTCCCGTCTGACCCAGACAGACCCCTCCTCGGAGATGGCAGTGAGGTGGTGGTCTGGGTACGGCAGCTGGCAGGCGGCATGCCAACCGTCCCTCCCCAAGTGGATGGCAGGATTTCCCACAGCCGTATGTTCCAGCAGCCCTATCTTAACAAACAGTGGGTTGAAAACAAAAAAATCTAAAAAAATGTCCATTAAAACACCTATGAATGATAATCCATGTACTCATGATCATTTGAGGCACAAAACATCTTTGTCCAAGCACGCTAAACAGGATGCAGTGAATTGTCTGATTGATTGACTTCCTGTCAATAATATTTATGTAATTTTAATATAAAAGTATAATAACATTTGTGCCAATAACACAAGCCCAAGCCTAACCCACTCCCCCACTCGACAACACTGCACTTCCTTGACTAACAAAATACACCCTGTGGGAAACCCTAAATTCATGCACTCACGAAGCAAACAAAGTACATTCAGAAATTGCATTCAAAAGGGCCCCGGGTAGCGTAGTGGTCTAACGCACTCCGCCGGGAGTGCAAGCTGCCTACTGTAGTCGTGGTTTGAATCCCGACTGCATCAGTCCGACTCTGGCCAGGAGAGGCTTTTGGTTGTCAGTCCCAGTGGGTGGCGGGAGGGAAAGTCGGCACAAGCTCGCCAAGGAGCAGTATGACATTCCTAAAGAGCAGGTAGGCAAAGGAGGAGGAGGCAGCTCATTGCTGGCCTAGGGATATTGGCTTGACCTGGAGGATGGGCAACGGGCTCTAGAGGGGAGGGCGAATCTAAATAAATAGACGTTGAACTGGCTACTAAATTTAATTTAATTGGTTTATGAGAGAAACAGCTACAGAAGAATAGGACACATGGCAGTGGTAGAGCCAGTAACAGCGTAAAAAAGAAGTGCTCGAATCAACCACGCTGTTAGCAAAATCAACGATCATGGCAAACATATTAAACCATCCCAGGTAACAGGCACAACAGAAACTACAGTGCTTCCACACCAACAGGTGATTTGATTTTTTGCTCAGTTCGAGAACTCGCACTCTTTATAGTTACCAGGGTCTTTCACACCGCGATCATACTATCACCCCCTAACGCAGCTTGGTTTCATTGCATGGCTAGGCCAATACATCAATTCAGTTTAAAATGGTGATTCTATTTTTCACAATGTTGTATTGATACTCTGACCCCCAAGTATCGTTTATATGTCCATAACCTGTGAACTGCAATAACGTTAAAGGGGTTGACATTTTATGTATGCTCTTCTGTTAAGATGACATCATTACACATTGTTGTTCAGTCTGTGTATGTTTACTTAAACTGTTGAACCTGAAGGTGCAGAAGATCCTTCTATTCCATTCAATTTCTCAAGGCTCATTAAAAACAAATAGAAAGTTAAAGCAATTTCAAATGTACTCATGCCTTTTTATTATTGGGTCTTATTTGGTTTTTGATTCAAATTTGTCCTTTGAGGTATATTACACTAATGCTATTTGAGGTATTGAATCTTCATTCTCCTGTTATCGTGATTTAATGGAGAAATTGTGATGAATCGTGATTTATTGAATCAGGACATGTGTATCATGATATAAACCGTATTCTTTTGTATTCGTCATCCTGAGAGTCAAGTGAAGTGCTGATGCGCTAAGCACTGTTCAATGCAATTCAGTTAACAGACTAGAAATGACAGAGACTCATTCACTCCCACAGTGTCCCCTGCTCCAAAGAGCTGCGCTAATATTCTTCCAGACTGGTTCATTGAACTTCACAGAGGGGATTGAGGACCACAAAAGCCCTGCTTTGTAATAGGACTAAAATATCAAAAACGACTATGGATTTAATCTGTTTATCCTTTTGTCGGGGGCGAAGTCATGTTCACCATCTGCTGGTTTCAGATCAAAGGGATGAGTCTGTCTGGGGTGGGGGGCACTTACGGAGTCAGAAGTGCATCCGCTAAAAGGAGCATGTACACGACGCTGGCACAAGCGCTGGGACGCGGTGCCCAAAAAAAAAACAGGCCTTTACCAGATGCTCTTATCCAAAGCGATTTTTACATACCATCCAATTATACAGCTGGATATTTACTGAAGGGGACAAAGGCAGTGCCTCACCTGGGAATCGAACCTGCAATCTTTGTGTTACGAGCCCAGTTCCCTAACCATTATACTCCACTGCCGGTCCAAAGTAAAACCTACAAAAGGTCAAAGTTCAGAGAAACTCTGCCTCTACACCGAAATACCACACATCCCCGCTAATTAACAGACTAAATCTGTCACCGCCTTCTTACAAATTACTTATCTCGTTCACCATCTGCTTGCTTTAGATAGACAATGGGCATAATAACATTGGTATAATTGCACAGCCAGGAAGCCGATCATGAAAACTGTACACAATTACAAGCTGGCTCCCTGACGCTGCGCAATCCAATATTGGCCAGGTCACCAATCTGGGGGAAAAAACACAGTGGCCAAATTGAAACCCACAAGCACAGCTCGTGTAACAGGAGAACTAGTGCTTTAGGGAAGAATGTATTTAACATTTTGTAAGTGCCAGTCCATCTTTGCTAACGTACAAGTATTGAACGTGCCGAGCAGTATTTGAGAGATTTGAAAATTAGGGATTTGTGGAATAATTAATGTAGGACGTTTCAGTGAAAAAGTCTGCTAAATGCTTAAAATGTAATGTATGTAAATGTAAAATATGTATGGGAGTCGATGGTAGATGAGGGGGATTTTAAAACAATGTATATGGGAATAGTCTTAAACTTGTACAGGAGTCAATTAAAGGTCGGGGGATGTCTTGAGGGATAAAAAATGACAGGCAACTGGCAACCCTTGTGCTGAGCAGCTCTTGATCGTCCAGCTGAGCAGCGGAACTGGGACACCCTGGACTTGGGGAGCTCTATAGCCACATTCCTGCTGTCTGAGCAAGACTCGCTACAGCAGGGAGAGGCGTGGGAGAGTCCTGTGTTTGGAAAACTGCACTCTTGAGGAAGGGAGGGATGCTTATTCAGCTCTCAGGGGCATGTGGCAGCCACCACACACAGATGAGAGAACCTATGCTGCAAATGATGCTACTGATGATGCCGATGTTGGCTGGGAGAGGGAACCTATGCTATTGATGATGCTAGCGCTAGCTGGAAGAGGGAGCCCATGTGGGGGAGGAGTAGAGGTCATGGGTAGTCATGACACCAAAAAACGGGTGGAGCTACCATATGCTCCCTGTAACCCACTGATTTGAATCAATCATTGTGTTTTGTTGTGAAGAGCAAAACCTCTTGATTGGTTCAAACAAGTCAGTGATTGATAGTCAATTGTAGCTCCAACCATTTGTGGCCAAGTAAAAACAATAAATAAAAATGATCCCTCCTCTTCCAAGCACTGCATGTGCTGAACCTATACTGCCTACTTCTGTGCAAATAATGATTCACTGCCAAGATGCACTTTCACTTTCAGACAATAAATATTCAGGGCCCTTTGGTTTTTCTTACAGAATATTAATAAGAAAGAATAAATAATTTGAATTTTTAGAGTGTTTTGGTTGTTTAATCAAGAAATACTAACATGCTGATCCAAGTAACCAATTGGTGATCTCAGAGTCTGGTTCCTATCAGGTCTTTTTTACACCAGACTCAAGTCTGCAAATAGTTCTGTTTGTCTCCAAACCACCTGGCTGTTCCAGTGGTGCAGCATTTCTGCAGGCTGTAAATCACAAAAAAGCTAAGTTTCCATCCTCCAATCAAAGGATGATTGACAGAAGTCTAGATCTGACCTTCTGTCACATAATAGCCAGTGAAAATTAATTCAAACCTCACCCATTTCAAAGTGACAAAAGCAATTCCTCACATTTGTCAGTACTCTTGAATGAACCAAGATCCAAGGTGCAGTGCCTCTGTGTGTGTGTGTGTGTGTGTGTGTGTGTGTGTGTGTGTGTGTGTGTGTGTGTGTGTGTGTGTGTGTGTGTGTGTGCATCTGTGTCTGTGTGTGTGTGTGTGTGTGTGTGTGTGTGTGTGTGTGTGTGTGTGTGTGTGTGTGTGTGCATCTGTCTTTAGGTCTGTGTGTGCGTGTGTGCTTGTGCCCCCCGGCGGGTAACAAGCGTGAGGCCCAGCCCCTGTACACAGCAGCAGGGTTCCTGCAGACATCAGCGGGGCCCATGTAGAAAACGGGGTCCCTGAAGACAGCACTGTAAACTCTGCCCCCCTGGCCTGGGACATACAGAGCCCCCATTCATCCACAGACACACATCTGCACAACACAAGCCCAAGGGACAGGCCCCACTGCCCCAAGATTTATTTACCTGGCCGCTGGAAACGCCACCTCCTCAAACAGAATGACCTCACTTTCCAGGGCCAGGAGCATTGGGTGCGTTTGGACAGGAAACGGCTTATAAACGCTGTCTGCGGAGTTATTATAATAAGTGCAAACTATTGAAATTACATCTTTACATTATATTTTGATGGGAGCATGACTACACAAAAAAAACAGTGACTTGTTTGGTGAAAAGTAACATGCAGGTTAACATTCACATGAGAAAATAGACAAATCAAACCCACAAACAGGCAGCTTCTCAAAACAGTGGCCTCTATGAACACACGACTCAATCCAAAATCGGAAAATTAATTATGAAGAAACCATCACAGAACGCACACTTCATTTATATAATGATGCATCAGAACTGTATGAAAGTGGTGGGATAATTTGAAAGGTAAAATATTTGTACTCAGGGCTCTACTTTTACTTGGCACAGTAATTAGAGAAATATTGCAAATGATAGAATTTAATCACAGTAATGTCCACTGAACAAGTCTGCATCGTCTGACAAATCCCTGAACTGTCAATCCATTAAAACCGCTCATAAATATAGCAGGAAGCATTTAATACTGCGGTAATCTGCATTGGTGTCCTGACACAAAAGGTAAACTCTCCTTCAAACGCCCTGCATTTACTAGGACTAATCAAAGTTCAGAACACTTTGAAGAGAAGGGAGACTTCCGTATATAAAGCTAGCGGAAATGCCCATTCTTTCAACGCCGTCTGAATGTACCTTTGCTGCGATACACAGAACTTGCAGCTTTTCAATTTAATCAAAAGCTGAATTGATTAACGGCTCGAATGCAAAAGCGTCACTGCCGTGTTTATCGTGAAGGCGGACGGAACAGGCAGACAATTAAATAGAGATTTCTGTCGAGGTCAGCTCGCGCCGGAGAGCGGCCCTGTAAATTGCAGACACGCTCCTGGCCGCGCTCTTAAATTACCTCAGCTGTCAGAGCGCCAGCAACTCCGCTGGTTTCGGCAAAGAAAAGAGAGACTGGGAGAAGGTAAAAGGGGTGAGGAGGCGGGGCGGGGGAGGAGGAGGGGAGAGAGCCTTTCCCAAACAGAGGCTGTCAAAACAGAGCTGGGCACACGTCCAAAATTGACAGCCGCGCGCGTTTATGAGGCGAAAGAAGCCCTGCCTGTCAGATAAGGACTTTCTGCAACGGGCAAAATCAGGTTTGGGGGGGGGGAAAGATACAAAAGGAAAGATAATCTGGCTTACATCGGACAAATCTTTCCCTTCCTTTAACGGAAATCAAGCATGCCTTTCGGCTGTTGTGGATTACGCTTATATTTCCATCTGGTACGTATCCACTCATTGTCTCATTTGGTATGGACGTGTAATTCAAAGGTAATCGGGGAACGTGTAGTGGCATGAGCTGGCGTGCCAGAGAAATCTGGGGGGCATTTGACCGTATTGGGGTGAAAATTACATTGGGACACTAGCCCTTGTCCTTGGTCTCTGCACAGAAACCCTTCCTGCAGCACGACGTTTCAGTCAGAGGTACAGCAGAGGCATGCAGAATACAGGGGAAACTGACATTGTTCAGTCATCACATACTGTACAGCACAGGAACTCAACTCTCGGTCCTGAGGGCCGCAATGGCTGCAGGTATTTGTTCCAGCCGAGTACTGATTACACCTGATTAGTATACCTCCTTGATTTAAAAGGCGAGCTAATTGATATCAGGTGGTTCTGTTTGGTTAGATTGGTAGAACCGAGAGTTGTCTTTGTTGGCTGTAAAGAGTATTAAATGCCTGTACCTTTCACAGGCACACATAGATTTTTGTCCATGTAAAGATCCTGTAACTGCGAAAAGTAGCGATTGGGGATCAACTCCATACTGGCCTGCAATGAGCTGTCAATCAATGATTTCCTTGAACCAATCAAAAGATCTTTCTCTCCACTGCAAAACACAATGGCAGTGTCCCAAATTGCATACTAGCGTTCTATCTAGTGCGTATATCAAGTACAGAAGTAAATCAAGTGATCAAGTGCGTTCCAAATTCATGTATACAACTACACAACGAATTTACCAGAAGTTAACTTGGTGTACATGGGAGGACATAATAAAATCGCATAAAATCGTAGTATGCATGGATGTAGACTTGTATCTACTTAATGTTCCCAGTAGTCATTGCGGCTATGCGCTGTAGGTGAAGAAGGGGATTTTTGTATTATTCAGCAAGGAAATGGAAGGTGACAGGACAAGGCGGGAGGACTATTTCTGTATTTTTATAGTTTCATGTAATTAGTCGACATTATTCACAATTAGATATTGAGCTATGCACAACCTATGCATATGGACGTAGCTAGCTAGTGATTTAACATTATCTTTGTCACAAATTAACTAATTAGCCTGCGAGCTAGCTAACTGTAGTTGAGTTGTAACTTCTCTAACATAGCCAACTAGCTGAAATTCTGACGTTACTACAGCAACATAGCTATGTATCAGATGTAACGTTGACTAATAAATAAATAAATGACCACCTATCTAGCGACAGCTATCTAGTTAACTTTACCTTACATTATCATATTGTATGTTCTTAAACCTTTTCTTCATCAAAGTCACATTTTATTTTGTATTCCTGATTATCATCCCTCCAGTGATATTTAAACAACAACGAACAACGAACACACAACCTTTTTACCGTAAAATCAAAGTGAATTTAAAAGCAAACAGAAACCAGTTCCTTTTTGTCCTGCATTTATTCCAGTTGTCTCCATAAACTCATGTTTCAGTCATGGAAACTGGGTGGTTCACTTTATAGATCTACCCTGTGCCTTTTAACTCCATACATAACTCACTCTCGGGTTTGGAAACACTGAAGAACCAGCACATACTATGAAGATGACACAATTTAATTTAATATCAATCTACCATGCGATCATCCTCAAATGCTCAAATGTGTTCCCCAGAACAGGGGGGAGACAAGACTCCTCTGGACTAGAACATTCTGGAAGTAAAATAACCCTCCTTTACAGTAACTGCCCACGTGGTGAACCATATATTAATCTCCCAATGCTCTGGTGTGGATAAAATAATTGGATTTCATACACATATACAAATACCTGGACTGAAGGCCTGACAATTAACCTCTGAACACTGTAGAAAGCAAAATCTCAGATGTAAGTTAAGAGCTAGAGTTTGAATTAGAGTAAGTTTAGTAATCATGTTGAAAACGTGAAACTGACTGTCCTGGTAACATAACATATCATATCACATTTAGTAAATGCTTTTATCCAAAGTGGCCTACAGTAGTGAATGCATACATATTTCAGTATATGTGGTCCCAATGGGAATCGAACCCACAACCTAAGCGTTGTCAACACCATGCTCTACCTACTGAGCCACACTTAACCACAAACAACAAATAATACATTACAGGACAATTATCAATTCAACAGACGATTACAAACAGGCAATAAAGTATATACATGAAGACATAAACCTATCTAGCAACAGCTATCTAGTTAACTTTACTGATGGAGATGTACGTTTGATTTGGTTGATTTATGGACCAATCAGCTCATGTTCTTCAATGTTCTGGCAATGACAGTTGACTGAAGCCAACAACGGTGTCATGAGCAATGCTGCGTTATATTTATAGCTAACTTAGTTAGCTAACGTTACGTTTTCAAGTGCTTTGTTGATGTTACACTAAAGTTTTTCATTTTAAGTCAGGCTAAAAAGGTTTACAAGTTGCAAGTAGCTTTGTTTGTATTACTTGAGTAGCCTACATAGTAATAATACTTAATTTGCTCGAAAGATGACTCTGTGCATTACCTTTTGTTGTTAATGACTGTTACCCAATGTCAACAATAAAGTCAATGATATTTACAGCAACATCTAATGGGTTTTATTTATCTGTGCTAAGTCAGCTTCGGCATACAACTACGAACATATGTTACTGACTGGAGATGTCTTATCGTTAGCCACGAAAACCACGTATAATCGCATCTTAATCTGAAAACACATATACGTATTTTGTTTCTTGATTACTTTCTATGTTAATACCAAGAGCCTTTCACCACACAACCGTATAATAAGCTCACGGGCAACTATCACCAACGCAGTTGCTTCAATGCAACCTGAGCCGGATGTATTTATTGCTAAAGTCAGAATAGTGGTGACGTCTAAGTACAAGTGCGTTTCAAATGTAATGGATTTTAAGCGCTGTGCGTTCTTGCACTTTCGATAGTGCATTCTTTTGAGTGTACTTGGAATTGCGTTCTTACAAGTAGGCCTACACGAGAACGCAGGATGCAAGTATGCAATTTGTGACACAGCTAACGATTGGTTAAAATCAGCGTGTCACTGTTAGCATATGTTCCACCATGCGTTTTTTTAGGTTCCACGAAAACCTCATTCTCCCATAGCAAGTGAAAGCCGCTAAACTGTGTATAATAATGCAGAGCCGTAAAAACAGAAAAAGATAGGAATGATATCACACACCCAAAAAAAAAAAAAAAAATTCACTAAAGCAGGAATTTCCATGAACCTGGTCCTGCAGAGCCACATAATCTGGTCATTGTTGTAACTCCGCACTAAAGCCATTGCACGGTTAACTCAACTCACCCCTTTTTGGGTCTGAATTGGTTGCCGATTTTAAGGTGGACACCCTACGGCTCTCCAGGACCAGGGTTGGGTACCCTGGCAGTGGATGAACTGTAGCCACTCAACGTTCTCCCTGCGGTGACACTAGCCAGCTGCATTGCATTTCTGTCATTTGTTGATTTAGACCTTACTAGGATAAGAAATCCATCAGTGCACATGGACCGATCTCAAAACCACTTCCGTTAGGACATTCTGCACACACTGCAAAAAATGTGCACAGCTAGATCATCCAGGATGCGAACTTTGGTTTGCGAGCTGTGAAACGCATTCCGAAAGGCACTTTACGCACAAATTGCAGATTGCGCCACAACACAAAAGACAGCAGTGTGAAGCATTTATCCTCTTACTCTGTGGTCTAAGAGAAATTGGAGAGGCATCCACATGAAAAAATATTAGATTCACAGTGTGTTTGGAGACCTTATATTATCATATTGTATGTTCTTAAACCTTTTCTTCATCAAAGTCACATTTTATTTTGTATTCCTGAATATCATCCCTCCAGTGATATTTAAACAACAACGAACACACAACCTTTTTTATCGTAAAAACAAAGGGAATTTAAAGCAAACAGAAACCAGGTATTTTTGTCCTGCATTTATTCCAGTTGTCTCCATAAACTCATGTTTCAGTCATGGAAACTGGGTGGTTCACTTTATAGATCTACCCTGTGCCTTTTAACTCCATACATAACTCACTCTCGGGTTTGGAAACACTGAAGAACCAGCACATACTATGAAGATGACACAATTTAATTTAATATCAATCTAACATGCGATCATCCTCAAATGCTCAAATGTGTTCCCCAGAACAGGGGGGAGACAAGACTCCTCTGGACTAGAACATTCTGGAAGTAAAATAACCCTCCTTTACAGTAACTGCTTTACTAAAATGCTTAGTGTAACGACTGCAACCTTTAACAATTGCCCACGTGGTGAACCATATATTAATCTCCCAATGCTCTGGTGTGGATAAACTATCGGATTTCATACACATATACCAATACCTGGACTGAAGGCCTGACAATTAACCTCTGAACACTGTAGAAAGCAAAATCTCAGATGTAAGTTAAGAGCTAGAGTTTGAATCAGAGTCACTTTAGTAATCATATTGAAAATGTGAAACTGACTGTCCTGGTAACATAACATATCATATCACATTTAGTAAATGCTTTTATCCAAAGTGGCCTACAGTAGTGAATGCATACATATTTCAGTATATGTGGTCCCAATGGGAATCGAACCCACAACCTAAGCGTTGTCAACACCATGCTTTACCTACTGAGCCACACTTAACCACAAACAACAAATAATACAATACATAATTGTCAATTCAACAGATGATTGCAATAAAGTATATACACCATGAAGACATAAACCAGCAATGGGCACACAAAAACAACACTCGTTAAAATGCCAATCATGAAAAGCTGGTTGACCCGGAACAAAGGCGCTTTAAATGGGTAAAGGAGCATATTCAAGGTAGGATTTCCTCAAGTCTGTTTTCATTTGTGCCTCATTAAAATGTTGCACTGCACCTGGATAACCTACATCGGATTGTTGTTTCCAATTTTGTTTACGGTTTTCACATTTCTGCCAGGAAGAGTAAAACACACCCACCTACAGCCACAGGTGTTTGCCGTGAAGACTTGGGTTCCAAGTTCTGAAACAGTCTCCCATTGAGATCAGGGCTGCAGAATCTGTCTCATCTTTTAAAACTCAGTTAAAGACTCATCGTTTCTTTTTTTCCACCAGGTTAGCTTGTCCAGTTTGGCTGGCGATGCTGACGCACAGCTGCTCAGAGCGCCATCATAAGCAGGCCCAGCTTCAGTGTGTTACACCCCTAATCACAGGCTGCCTGGAGAGTGTCCATCTAAAGACAACCCACCAAGAGCACAATTTCCTGCCCTGACATCACCTTCCACTACCACAGCCCGGTCACAGCCCCCAGGAATGCCATCAGAAATCATGTGACAAGGTATCACCCTGCAAAACCTGGGGGGTTATTTCTTAGAGAGAGAAGATGACTCACTCAGTGGTGCATATAGATTATAGACACAATGCTAAATGGATTCAAGAAGAGTGGTTTCATGGACACCAGGATAAAGTTAAACACCTTCCCTAGCCTCCCAAATCACCAAATTTAAACCTCACTGAACCTTTAAGGGAAGTTCTGGAACATAGTGTGGAGTGGATTTCCACTAACTTCATCTTATCAAAGAACTGGAGGCTTTCCTTCTTGAATAGTGGTCCAATATCCCACTCAATGACAACATTCCAAGAAGGACTGAAGCTGTTCTGAAAGCAAAGGGTGGCCCAAACTCTTTATTAGGCTGGCAGTGTAGTGTAATGGTTAGGGAGCTGGGCTTGTAACTTAGAGGGTGCAGATTCAATCCCCAAGCACTCTTTATTGAGCAAGGTTATTGCTTCATAAAATATCCAGCTGTATAAATGGATTATATAAAGAAATGTAAATTGTTTGGATAAGAGCATCTTAAATGCCTAAAATGTAAATGTAAATTATTAGTTAATAAACATCCATATATTGTTTGGTGTTTCCATTATTTTGTCTACCCCCTATACATAAATTATTTTTTCCCTGAATTATTTGTTTTTGGATAATAACCCACATCATTTACAATAAAATTTGAAATCAACATAAGATTCACCTAAACTATGCTTGAAGGAGTTGCATTAGCTCAGTTCCAGAAACAACACTTGGAAGCAGACTGTTCAGGTTGTGACAGATAATCAGTGCACACAGATCGATGACAATATTATGGACTGAGAGGGGAGCACACAGGCATGCATACACTCCTATGCCCATTGCACAGGCTATTTTGGCACAGTGGCTCATGTCGTTTCCAGTGATTGGATAAATGATTATGGGTACAGGGCATCCCCCCGTAAAAGTGGAGATGCGCCACATTTCAGGACAGATGGTAAGGCAATGCATACAATTTTTGTGTCTAAATGGACACTTCTATCAACACGCCATTTACTTCAATCACTGTTTTCATGCAAAAGTATCCATTTGGTTTCGTCAATGAGGCAGTTACAAAACACAGAGCATTCCGTTCACCCAGAATGCTCTTCCCTGGGTTCCAGTCTGTTCACTGCCAAACAAAAAAAACTTGCCAGAAAGATAGTGACATCATGCTAAGTTGTAAAAGCTGAATTTTTTTTTTTTTTTTTAATGATAATGTTTTTACCCCTTTTTCTCCCAATTTGGAATGCCCAATCGTATTGTAAGCCACACTCGCTTTAACCTCCGGTGTCAATTCGGGAGAGCGTAGACAAGCAAGCTCTCTCCTCCTAAACATGTGATGTCATCCGCCGCTTCTTTTCACACCACAGTTTACAAGTTACGTTTGCACAGACCTGAGTTGGAGGAAGGCACTTCATGTGCAGTTTTATACTGTGGGTGACGATTGACCAGATAGTACAGTGCCTTAACAGGATGCAGACTGTGGGGATCATCCACACACTAGAACAGAGCCTTAAACAGCATGCAGACCGTGGAGCTCATCCACACACTAGAACAGAGCCTTAAACAGCATGCAGACCGTGGAGCTCATCCACACACTAGAACAGAGCCTTAAACAGCATGCAGACCGTGGAGCTCATCCACACACTAGAACAGAGCCTTAAACAGCATGCAAATCCTGGGGCTCATCCACACACTAGAACAGTGCCTTAACGGGATAAGCCATGCAGCAGCCCAAAATGTACATTCTTCATGCCTACTTGCCTACACATCTGCAGCCTTCATAATGTAACATGCACACATGCATGCATGTCCACAGACACTCACACATTAATGTTATCCTTCACAATACGTCGCATTAAAGCTGAGGAAAAGAAAAACAAGCAGAAAGGAGCTTAGGCTGACATTAAATAAAGAGGAGTTTAGGCTTGGAGACTGTAGATGACAATCATTGTCCACTAGTGGTTCCTGACAAGCTTCCAAGCCCATGATTCACCTAATACAAGTTGAACTGACTGTACTTCATGCTAGTACATTATTTGCAAAACAAAAGCAAAAAGTTAGCCACAGCTTGATCAAATATGCCACAGCATCTCCGGAAAAAAACATACAAGTTGAATCACGTCGCTTATCCAAGCACAGAAACATGGCTGACTTGCAGGAGTCTGATGAGAAATATTTAGCCATCGTAGAAGGATGAACATGGGATATAAATCTATGAAAATAACCAAATGTACCATTTGTTTTGAATGGATTAATTGTGCATTTATGCTAAATAAAATCAACCTCACTGTAAATTTTATCTTGCATCTCACGACCCGCTTTGACCTCTCTCACGGCCCAGCAGTGTGTGCCGGCCCACAGATTGGGAGCCGCAGTCGCCATGGAATGAAAAGCACTACAAAAGGAACAATGCATTCTGGGACAGGAAAGAACAGAAAACACAAACTGTCAATGGGGCACAATTTTTGCGTGAAAATATGTAACACGGCTTGAGAGAAAGTGCCTCTTGTTTGAAAAACCATATTTAAAACCAGTTCCAATGATGTAGTTATGAAAAAGAACTCCTACACACTTGCGCAGTCGTGCGTCTTTCAGGACAAACGATGAGAGAGAACTGATCAAAACACAATATGCAGAAATGCAGAACACAACAGTACTCACTATGTCTTGGATACAGTAACACTAGTTGCTCTATTTAAGCATAAAAAGTGCATTCATGCAGAACACAATTCAGTGCAATTTATTTCCATCACAATCTTGGGAAAAAACAGACAGAGAGACAGACAGAGACACAGAGAGAGAGACCTGTGGCAGAACCGGATGAATACACCATGAAATTGTCTACATCACAAATGGAAACAGGAGATCACTGGAGACACACAGACCGCAACTGTCAAAACTGTTATGCATTTCACCCCACTATGAACAAACTGTAGTGACATGCAAGGTTGTTTTTTTGTTTCCCCAAAGACTCCAAATTGAGGAAATTGTGGGAGAAGTAATGCATGTCTGTGCAGTTACATAGCATGAACATTTGTTACTGTCATTTATACTGTATGAATTATGATAATGTTCCTTAACTAGCAAGCTCTAACATTCTACCATTCATTCACTACTAATGTTAGCTCAGTTTATTGAGTGAGTCAATAAAGTGAAAATGTTAAGACACTTATGTGTAATTAAATTAAATGAACAATAGCAACATGGCCTGCACTGTACGCTTTATTAGTTTAGGCTCATCCTTAAAAAGTGATGATGTCATAAAATAACAAGAGGCACCACTGTATTGGGATTGTGTGTCTCCAGCCAGCTGTTGCCATGTATGTTACTACTTTGAGGAGTCTGCACACTCAGAAGTCTGTGGAGACCTGATGATGTCACAGGGGTCAAGAGTACTGATGATGTCACAGGAGTCCCTATTCATAAGATATTGGTCTTTGAGTATGTGCCAGGTGAGTAACAATAATGAATGCACAAACCCTTTTATTTACTGTACTGTGGTTTGCTTTGTTGACACCCTTGGCTGTGTTCTGGGCCAAGTGCTATTAAGCTCTTCTGCTTCTTTAAATTGATCATTTTAACTGCATTGTTTTCTGCAGTCATTTAAAAAGCCCTTCAGAAGACCATAGAGATTAAAAGCATAAAAAAACCAAGATTAAAAAGTTGACCCAAAGGGTTCACTTGGTGGGACTTCCTCCAGGTGGATACATATGCATACCGAGAGGTCACCCAAGCTAATGGAACCACTCTGGTATTGTACTAATATTTTTGCTTTTTCCATCATCAATAAGACATAAAATACATATCTTCAATTTATTTTACCTCCAATTTCCTATTTCCGCAGCATAGTAAAATAGCTGAAAATCTCAAATCAAATAGCTTCGGGCCTGTGTATGGTGGGATTGAAAAGGCATGTTGCCTGCAACAGCAGGTTATATTCATAGAAAAAAAAACTGCAGCAAATGGCCATGTAATAAATACACGTCACAGGTGAACAATTACAGCCGCCTATAACAATACTCCTATGTACCCTAAGCTCAAAGGCAAGGTCATCTGTCAGTCAGTCACCTTGCACAGCAGAGGGCTCTTGGCCTGGTTCCCATACCTTTGCTCATCAAGCAAAGCAATCTTTCAAAATAATTACAGCATAACGGCTGTTTTTGAAAGATCAGATAAAGTCGCATATTGGCTTACATGTGAACATTTAGATTACAGTGCACCTGCTACCATACGTTTCATCTCCAAGGGCGACTGCAAATGACCTTTAAAAGATATGAAACAAAACGGCCACACATTAAAGGAGCCCCTCATAGCCCTGTTCTTACTCCACTGGCAATGTTTCAGTATCCAGATCATTACTATATTATTGTGCCGTCTGTCCCCTTGGGACAACGATCATCAGATTTCATATGTATACGTCTTTTTGTTTTTTACACAGGCATGCTTGTTGAGGGGGACACAGATGGATTTGTCGGATGCGCCGACAAACAGCCGACAACCAGCGCTGGTTTGACAGCGGCTCACAGGCCCTTTGAGGCCTCCGTTTCTGTGTGAATTTGTGACGAGGCACATCCACGCATGTATTTCGGCTGAATCGTGCAGGGGGAGGATGAGAGACACAAAGCCTCCATTACTGTTGTGCAGCTGTTGTCGTTGGGCCCCTCCCTCCCTGCCGAATGAGCTGAATGCTCATGAGCCTTACCCCTGCAGTGAACCGCTGATCACATGCCAGAGGAGCCTGGAAGCCTGTTTCTGATGAGCTCAGTCTACTGACCTGTAGATTTTTGGGGGGATTTAATGGGAGCCAGGGAAAACTGAGCATTCTGCGTCGCCTGCCGAAAAACAATTCAACCGCTGGCCCGGCTCGGTGGCGGCAGAGAACGAGGTCACCCTCGAGTCATTTGCACACTTCCTGATCTCCGATTCGAGGACGGCAAACTCGTGTGTGTGCTACGTGAGCCGGCTCTTCTCTCTGGCTCACACTCTCTCCTGTGAATCTCAAATGGGCGGCAGTGTTAGCATAATGGTTAGGGAACTGGGCTTGTAACGCAAAGGTTGCAGGTTCGATCCCAGGTGGGGGCACTGCCGTTGTACCCTTGAGCAAGGTACTTAACATGGATTGCTTCAGTAACTATCCAGCTATATAAATGGGTTGTATGTAAAGAAATGCGAAACTGTGTAAGTCGCTCTGGATAAGAGCGTCTGCTAAATGCCTGTAATGTAATGTAATGTAAAATGGCTTTGAGCTAACCCCACAGTGGGTGGGGGCTATCAACAGTGACTGAGCTGAACCAATCCCAGTGCCCTGCTCTGGAAAGCCCAGTCATTTTGGTTGGTTCAAGCATACCAGTGATTGACAGCACACAGTAGCCCAGCCCAGTCCAGTGTTCACAGGGCCTCATTTGCCCATCGGTGACTTCAAGGACTTTTCTCATGTCCCAAGGTCACGGAAAGGTCATGGACAATGACAAAGGTAACAGAACTGGAAACGAACAGAAGAGGAGGAGAATCAGTCTGAAATATGGATTTCAGGAAGACACTGATTGATTCACTGGAAGGTCATAATGAAAACAGGGAGAAAGAATGCGATAAGCCAGAGCGTAACCCACTTAGTTACAAAGCCTTGCAGTCAGATCCGGGGACATCAACACTGGTTGGAATATTAAACAGTGCTCCATGGCACCAGACTAGATCAAAGTGATATCAATGAACAGTGCCTTAACAGGATACTGAAAGTGGCTTACTTAACATTTATGGTTTTTTTTCATGTTTTTTTGCAGCTTGAAAAGACAATGCAATGCAGCCTCAATGCTTTTTTTATATAAACCTTGGCATTCTAAAGCCAAATATTTTCTGGTGTTACACGTGTTAGACAAACATCTAACGTGTTTGTGTACCAAGACTCTAATGTGGTCAGTACGCTCAGTATCTAACTAACAATTAGGCTGCATAATCAATCAGCTAGCCATCTATCTAGATATCAGGTATTATACAAGTATGTAGAGCATAGGGAAATAATCATTAAAAGAATAGAAAAAAAGAAAAGAAAAAAAAGACGCAAAAACACTTTCACACATAAGTGTCACCCTCTCCTAAAACTGGAACAGGGAGACCTCACCATTGCTGCACTACAGGTGAAGGATGGCCCTATCAATCATATAACCGCACACAGACTCTGACTGGCGGGACACCATCTTACCGTTTGCCAGAACAGTCGTAAATCTAGAGTTTGCGACAACGTGACAGCAAGCCTTAATGAAGAGGGTCTGCTGAACCACCATTCAATAATCAACAGGCCAAGTCACCAATGAGGTTGCTTGCGGACCATTCATTTCCAATTTGGCAAGGACAGCATTAGTTCAACCGTGTCCATTGCATTTCTTTCATTGACCATTCAATTTGGACATCCACATTCACATTTTTAGCCATTTAGCAGACGTTCTTATCCAGACCGACGTACAATAGGTGCATTTAAACATGGCAAGGATAACGACTGAACACACTGGGGCTCAGTAAGCGCTGTGACCATCCTCAGAGTATTAAACACAGCGGACTCACAGCAGAGACAGGGCTCACACTGCTGGCCTGTGTGCACTGTAGGCCATCACAGCCTGCCGTGTCTGCAGCTGGCGCTCCCTGAATCTGTGACCGAGGGCCGGCATCCCGGGCGTGGTTATGGTGAGAAAGGAGGACAATAGAGAGAGGAATAGAGGTAGAGAGGGGAGAGAGAGAGAGAGAGAGAGAGAGAGAGAGAGAGGAGGGCAGCATTTAAAGTAAGCTACGGCCCGAGCCCCCACGGTGGCCGCCTTCATTGCCACACCAAAAGGCAGGGCTCGGTGCTAGCCTGTCGGCTAGGGAACATAAAGCACGCCCGCCCAGGCTATGACATTAAATTACCCAGTCCTTCATTGCCCTCCCCAAGAGCTGAGCAGTGTATGAACTGAAGTGCCAAAACCGGTTTCTTACATTCATCTTATTTGATGTGTTTATAAGCACCTACGTGAAGAGTCTATAAATAAGCGGAGCAGGGGGGGGGGATGGGAAAGAAAGAAGACAAATCTATATCTGTGCTGCTGAGGACACAACGACCGTGCAAGGTCAATAAAGTACAGACGGGAGATTATCTGACACTGGCGTCTTCTCACACAAGTCTATGAAAGTTAGGAGAGTCATCTGCTGACTGGAAAAGAAAACAGACCGATTGGAGTGGGAAGACTTCAGTCACTGCCTATAGCTGGTGTTTTTATTTATTGCCTATTCTTATATACACATAGTATATAAAAATATCAATATAAAGACAAACTTCATGTAAGCCTGAATCTTGAAAGGTCGCAGTGACCAAACATGGGTTTTTGTTGCTACATGACAACCAGCAAAGCATACACAGGTCCATAGAACGCTCTATTTCACACTAAGGAACACCATATTTTTACGCCACGATTTTTTTGCAATGTTATCTTGCCAGAAATGATTACACAAATATAGGAAGGATTTAACAGATGGGGTGGAAAGTCAAGTCCAGCACATTAAGAAAATCTACAGAGCAACTTTCAATGAGGATATGAGCTCTTTGGACTTACTAAAAAGAATATATAAAATGCAGCTCCAGAGCCCTTACGGAGTCTTATTCCTCACCTTACCGGTCACAGTGGCCAGGGGTGAGCGCGCTTTCAGCAAATTGAAGCTGATCAAAAACTATCTGCGCCCTACAGTGACCAAACAGAAATGATTACACAAATATAGTGTTTGTGGAAGGAAGTCACAGTGTTTGATGACAGATGGGGTTGAAAGTCAAGTGTTGGTGATGACATTAAGAAGTCACAGTGTTGGTGATGAGGCGGCACTGGAGGGAAGTCACAGTGTTGGTGATGATAGAGGGAAGTCACAGTGTTGGTGATGATAGAGGGAAGTCACAGTGTTGGTGATGATAGAGGGAAGTCACAGTGTTGGTGATGATAGAGGGAAGTCACAGTGTTGGTGATGATAGAGGGAAGTCACAGTGTTGGTGATGATAGAGGGAAGTCACAGTGTTGGTGATGATAGAGGGAAGTCACAGTGTTGGTGATGATAGAGGGAAGTCACAGTGTTTGTGATGATAGAGGGAAATGAGTGTTTGATGCGGGAAGCCATTGTTCATTGTTCCTTTGTGCACTTACGGTTTAGGCCTGCAGAAGTTGTTGTGTACTTGATGGTCACCTTGCCCAGATAAAGTTGTATATTATGCAAAATGTCTTGTCACGGGCTGTGTGAGGTGGGGTGTCTGAGGGGATCCGTGTCCTCACACTGACAGGGACCATTCTGGTCCTTATGTGTCCTGTACTGGCATGAAAGCCACACAGCGGATGACATTGGTGGAGATAGCATGCACTACAGGGACTGGAGAGTGGGCCGTTTCAGAGCAAGTCTGCTTGTAGATACATCAGAGCAGTAGAGTGTAACACCCCCCAAGCTGATGTATCGAAATGATAAATGAGGGGGCTGTCCGGTGGCCCATCCAGCCGCTGTCACACTTCATTCTGCAAGATGATTGTTATCACGCTTTTCTACTTCATCAGGCTCAAAGATTAACTATATGCTTACAGCTCACATTACATTACAGGCATTTAGCAGATGCCTTTATCCAGAGCAATTTACAGTTTAGTTTCTTTACACACAATCCACTTATACAGCTGGATATTTACTGAAGCAATTCAGGTTAAATACCTTACTCAAGGGTACAATGGCAGTGTCACACCTGGGAATTAAAACTTCAACCTTAGCGTTACAAGCTCAGTTCCCCTAACCATTATACCACAATGCCCCATATGACTAATGTTATAATGAGTAGTCTACCTGAGTAAGCACAAGCACCAAAGATAAACACTGAACACAGTGTTAAACCAAACACTGAACTCAGTGTCCCCCTCCAATATTACAGGGAATCAATCACTGCTACACTCCAGACAGATGCACAACACTATGTGCACAAAGTGCATCTTCTGCGAATTCACACAGCACAAAAAGTGACTTCTTTATCCAAGGACGCGCGTGTATTTCATTACGCTGTGACATGACAAGGCCCCAACAGGTCTGTGTTTGCACACTGCCAACTCCCAGAATAGAAGACAAGACTGGGAATGTTTTGGGATTATATTTCAGCTGTCAGCCTGGAAAAAATGAATGAAATGAAGCAGAAAATATGTTGCATTAGTGCTGAGAGCTATACCAGAAACAAACTAATTCAATCTTACCATGACCTGTTAAAATCCTAACGCAAATGTAGGATCTCCAAACTCCTTGGCCAAGACAAGCTGAACAATAAGGGTCATTCAAACGAAAGAACCCGGGAATACTTTCTTCACGTTGCAAACCATCTGTGATAGGCATGCCAAATAGCAAAGCACAAGTGAACTGGAACTAAACGCCGGTGTTGTCGCCGATGTGCCGCTGGGGTTTCAACCCCCGGGAACGTAGAGGAACCGTCAGCATCAGAGCTGTGTGGATCTTTTCATACAAACGCAAACGAGGAAAATCTTGGCGACATTACTTTGAGTCATGGGATTCTGCCACCATGCATTGAACACACGTGTGCATGTGTGCTCAGAGTAGTTTCAGCAGCATGCCTTTCATACCTGACACTGCTTTGGGGGGAGGGGGGGGATTCCTTTTGTTGGTTACAAACCTCCTCAATATTTCCTTGAAAAATCACCTCAATTTCCTTGCAAAGCATGAGATGTGTTAGTTCGCGCAACCAAACTTTTTTTGTCTCCGGTCCAAATATGAATTCTGCATAATTACATTTGAACTGAAGCCTCATTTTTGTGTCGTTTAAAGTGACACCTTGGTACCCACGTGCTTCGACAATGTTTTTTTCCCAATGGTTGAATTTATTTCTGCAAAATAAATTACAAGTGCAAAATATGAAGGCAAAAATAGCATAACATTTTAGCAGAGAATAGGGTAGGCAACTGTCAGATATGTCTATTGCATTATTGGTCATTTGAGTAGCTATTTGGTTAGTTTATGGGCATGTGATTTCATAATAAAAAATATTTTTCAAATATCGAATCTCCCCATTCATCTTCGAAACTGGTGTTGGAATGCAGATTCGAGATTAGATTAGATTTGAGTATAATATGGCAGCCCTACAGTACATTCACTGACAGCTGGAGTAAGGGGAAAAACACAGAGCATTCCCTGAAAGCTGGGTCAATCTTTGCTTTTTACACCAGGGTTTCCCCAACTTCTAACATCCACATGTATTTTCTGTGGCCATTTGGGAAAATGGATCCATCTACAGTACATTAATCCAGTATAGTGGAACACAGATCACTGGTCATCGATGTCATCATTGTTAAATTCCATTTCAATTGGTCTTGGTTTCCACCAGACTCAAAAGGCCAAGTTTATATTCCTCTCCTTGGACATTGTTTGTGATAACTGAAGGTTTACAGAGCTCTAGGTAAAGGCATATATCGTCACCTTCTCAAAATAATGGCCTAAATCAAGTCATGATGCTGGCCACCTCTGGTAAAATTGCCTACATCCTTAATTGAAAAGTTCATGCTGTTCCTACCCCGAAGTAGTATAATGGCCTCACAACGTTCAAGAGTGTGACTTAGGCAGTTTTACTTTTGCCTAGTGGCGTGGCACATAAGACAATGTGACTTAGGCAATTTTTACAAGCTTTCAAGATGGCGGCTGCTTGCCTAAGTCACTTACTCCAGAAGTAATTCAGAAGTAGAAGTAAGTCAGGTTTAAAATTGCCTAAGTCACAACGGCATGTTCGTAAATTGGCCTAAGTAATCTAATCCTCTTATGTTACATAATTGAGACAGCGTTATTTGTATGTCAATAGTCATATATTGTCATAACCCTTTAGTGTGAAATGATTAATAAATATCATATATTCTATATTTGGTTCAGTTTATTCTGTTTTTTTTTTTTGGAAAAACTTGAAAATATGACTTAGGCCATTATTTTAAGAAGGTGACGATATTAAAAAAACCTAGAAAACAGCAGGTATTAGAGTGACCCCAAACCAAACCAGACACACCACACAAATCCAAAGGGTACCTTCACAAAAGGTACACAATTTCTCAAAAAAATGTACAAAACAAAAAATAAAAACGTTCATAATTTTTGTTTCAAAAGGAATAGAATTATGAGACGACAGATTTTTTCCTGTCCAAAGTGCACTCCAATTTGAGTGCATTTTTTGTTTCCTGCACCAATTAACCAATTAATGGCCTGATAGTGTTTCTGCATGGGGCCTTTTCTTTTGCAATTCAATGGTATGAAAAATATATTTTATACACATTATCCCACATGTGATTTTTGCACAAATAGTGCCCCAATCCTCTGTCAGGAAACCTGTGATATAAATGTCACTTTAATTTCACAAATAAGTAAGTAAATGACTTTTTGTAAATGTCAACCTAAAAAAATGACAAGAATTCAAGATTCTCAGGACAAGGGAGTAGTTTTACAACCTCTGCTCTAATGTGTGAGTACGTCCAACATGCGGGAAGCATCGAATTACACTTCACACCAAATGATTATACGGCTGATATATTTATAGCATCCTGTGAGGCGTATCCTGTCACGACACACCCTACACCTACATCATCCTACACCCGTTTTAATCAGCCTTTCCAGATTTGACATTAAACAAAACAAAATTCATGAATTAAAGTTGGTGATTTATTTAATGGAGTGGATTCCCTCTCAAAGAAGAAAGAAAGACAGAAGCGCTCCTTGTTACACAGCTCTGGCTGTGAGCTTGCCCGTGATTGCATTCTGTGCTGCTGTAGAGTGCCCTGGGGGGGTTATAAATTGTAGGAGTCAGGAAAGCCTTTGAAAGGGAAGAGTGCTCGGAGAAGGCCCCCGTCTCCATCCTCTACTTCCTTTTTGCATGTTCAGGCGGGAAGCATTAAGCTGTGGGACCCCTGCCGTGAGACCAGGGTGTGTGTGTGTGTGTGTGTGTGTGTGTGTGTGGGGGGGGTCCTCTTATTGTCTAATCCAGGGGTGTTCAATCTTGTCCGAAAAGGGTTGGTGTGGGTGCAGGCTTTTGTACTACCCCAGTACTACAACACCTGAATCAACTAATCAACAAATCATCACCTTGATTAGTTGAATCAGGTGTGTTAGCGCTGGGCTAGAAAAGCCTGCACTCACACTGGCCCTTCTTGGATAAGTTTGGACACCCCTGCATTAGACAATAAGAGACCCCCCCACCCCCAATACCCCCACTCCCAGCAGTGTGCATCCTGCACAAAATTTAAGGGGCCTGCCCCAATTACACTTTCCCCACCATTATTTCACAGAGTATTATTTGGGAAGCCACTGAGCCAATAATTAGATTGTAGCTCTAGAGATCAGCTTTAGGAATGCCCTGCAGGACCGGGGGAAAGTAAATTACATTTGCGTCAGATGGTTCTCTTATAAAAAGGAAAAATCTTTAAAAAAAGACACTACAGCAGCAAGCAGAGCAGGGGAAAGAACGTCATTCGATACTTTAAATTCTGCGGCTTAACTAGCACAGCAAAATCTTAAGCCAACGGAAACAAAATCGCTTATGTCAGGAAGTGAAGAACGCCAAATTTATCCATTCGAAATGGGAAAATGATAGTTGACCCTGTCAGTAGTGTAAACCGTGAAAGATAACATTATCAAACCCAGAGATGCCTGTCCACATTGAAATACGTTGAAATATATTGAAACAAAAAACGTTTGTTTGTTTTCTTTTCTTCCTGGTAACATCCGTGAGGACTGAGACTAAATGAAGGCGAACAACCAATCAAACAGCAACAGCCTTGAAAAAGAAAAAAAACTGCAAAATGAAAAAATATATATTCAGAACCAATTAATTCCTCCAACGTAGTGGAGAGACAGAAACCACAGGCCCCAGTGGCATACATTCCATGGAATCTCTGCACTGCGCCTGTGTTTCGATGATAAAGGCCTTACCACCGCATACAGACATTGCCCTGGGCCTACAGACACCAGCAGCTTTAGTGTGCACAATGGGTGAGATCCACAGCTTTCCCCCCATTTTTGGAATGCCCAATCGTATTTTACGCCATGCACGCTGCAACCCCTGCCGTTAATCCGGGAGAGTGAAATCAAGCACGCGCTCTCCTCCGAAACATGTGATGTCAGCCCCCACTTCGTTTCACATCCCAGTCTACAAGTTGCACAGGCATAAATTGAAGGAAGACACTTAATGCGCAGATTTATACTTGCAGACTATGGGCACACGACTGACCAGCAGGTGTCGCTGGTGAGCAACGAGACACAGACAATCCGGCTGACCGAATCCCTCCCTCCCTGGGTGATGCTACCACCAGTTAGATTGGATTTGATACCAGACCGTGGGGCTCATCCAGACACTAGAACAGTGCCAGCATGCAGACCGTGGGTCTCATCAACACACTAGAACAGTGCCTTAACAGCATGCAGACCGTGGGGCTCATCCACACTCTAGAACAGTGCCTTAACAGGATGCAGACCGTGGGGCTCATCCACACACTAGAACAGTGCCTTAACAGGATGCAGACCGTGGGGCTCATCCACACACTAGAACAGTGCCTTAACAGGATGCAGACCGTGGGGCTCATCCACACACTAGAACAGTGCCTTAACAGCATGCAGACCATGCGGCTCATCCACACACTAGAACAGTGCCTTAACAGGATGCAGACCATGGGGCTCATCAGGGTCACATCTGGATGCCTGAACTCACTGAAGAGCTCATCTGTACAACATTAAATAAAATGTCACCAATTCAAACAATGCTGACACACACAACTGCCACAGACAAGGGCATGAACTAAAACAAGCCAATAGAGAAAGTGTGATTACATGGCGGTAATCAGAAGGAACACACACACACACACACACACATATATATATAATCCCATGGATGTACACACAATCATGCACACACTCACTCGCTCACCCTGACACTCATTTGCACACACATACTGTACATGCACACACAAAAACACATGCACATACAGTACATATACATACACACACATGCAGGCATGAGTATATACAGATATTCAAACAACTTTATTTAACATTCAATGCTTGTATGTGCAGTAAGTTTTCAAGCATAATTTGAAGTATAAAGTTTGCACTTTGTGTAAACAAATACAAAAAATGTATATATATATATATATGTGTGGCTGCGTTTTTGCGTCTGCATGATTTTTTGCTTGCCTCTGCCCCTCTTTTTTCCGCCATACTCGGTTCGTCTTCAATCTCGTTGTCACGTTTTGTCTGGGCCTACCCCAGTTAGTGGGTTTAATGGCTGAACAACTCCACTCCATGCTTCGCTAGCTCCAAGTTTGGTGCTTTAATGACGCTTCCCTCTGGCTTCACTACAGTGAAGTTGTGCTTCATATCAAGGCTGGCTACGTTGCTGTGTTGTGTCGCGGATGAATGCAGGAATTATTCTCCTCCACGTAACAATGTTATAGCCTAACCACAATCATTGACATTTGTCAATTTGTCATGGCTGGTAATTGAAATTACAAATCAGTGTAAAATTCGGTAATCACCCAGCTCTAATGCACGCTGTTCTCGTTGCTTTCAGATGTGCTGTTTTTGTTGATGCTGTCAAGCAAAGAAAATGTCAGCTGTGTGGGCGCATTACAAGGTGTCTGAGAAAGACAATCGATTTGCTATTTGTAACAAATGCTGCAGTGAGATTTCAAGAGGAGGCAACTCAAGCAAGGATTTTAATACATCAAATCTGACCAGCCATTTACAAGTAAGACATTACAACGAATACCTGAAACAATTTTTTTTTTTTCCAGGGCACAAATATATTAGTACAAACAAATTATCGGTATTGGTATCAGCCGATTGTATTATTTGAATTACTGGTATTGGTCCAGAATTTTCAGATCGGTGCATCCCTAATGATCACATATATCTATGATTTAACTGAATGAGTTGATGGACTCCAGATGGGATGATCACACATACAGTGATGGGCAGCAACGTCACTACAAGTAGCGAAGCTACTAGCTTAACTACATTTCCCAGTAGCGTGGTGGTAGGGTCACCATTTCCTAAATCAAATAGCGGGATAGCTTTTTATAGCTTTCAATGAGGGATAGCTTTCATGTGGCGGAGCAATGTTTTTTGTAGAGTAACTGGTAGCTTCGCTTGCTACATTTTCCAAGTAGTTTACCCAACACTGCATACGTCTGTTAAACATACTTAGGGAGAATATAAAAGTCAGATGCTCGTGGGCACAAGTCCCATCTGTGGCAGAGGAAGCCAGTTATGTTCCAAATATAAAGATGGAGCAAATGGAAATTATAACACAAATACTAACTGTCCTAAAGGGTCGGGTGGGTGGGGGTACCACTTGAGCGGAAAAGATACAGTGGAAGATCCTTTTTTTAACACTTGACAACTGAAGGTCCATTATTCAACACAAACCTGTTGAGTAGAATATGAAAAAGTATTTTTTGCTGATGTGAAATTTTGACAGGAGGATCGAGATCAGTGGAGTCATTGTTGACTGGTGGGGGGCAGGTTGAGTGAACAAATAGTTCAGCGGTCGATTAACAGTTCAAAACGGTCACAAAACATTTCGGGGGGGGTCTCCAGGACCCACTTGTGTAAAAGTAGGATTGTAAGACTATGCAGAGAATATAGCAGTGATCGTTTAGGCTGCTGTGTGTTTATGAGCACTGCTACCTCAGCGTTACTCAAAAAGCAACCCTTACTTTCTTCATGAGTGGATGGGGACGGCCACACAGATCTGAAAAACACATTTAGACACAATTTCAAATTGGGGCCGTGCCATCAAATGCTCAAGGGTACAACAGGGTGCAGTGCCCCACCTGGGAATCGAACCTGCAACCTTAGCATTCAAAGCCTAGTTCCCCTAACCTACCTTGCCGCTTAACACACTTCCTTCAATGTTCAATGCTTAACGCACGCACACGCACACGCGCGGCACACACGCGCGCACACGCCAGCCTGTTCGTGACAGGGAAGCCTGGAATTAGAGGCAGGGGTTGCATGTCACACAATCCAGGGCGCACGCCTCCGATTTCACAGCTGCTGTTTCTCCACTTCCTCGATGGCGATGCAGGGAAGATTCCGGGCATTCTATCGAGCGGACAGAAACATCCTTCTACATTACCACACCAGTCGTCGTGGCAAGCTTTCATCAAAGCCTGAATGCGGATAACCAACGGCCTGCTTTACAAGGACATAAGGCAGATGTAGGGCTTAACAAAAACCAGTACATTTACATTTACATTTAACGCATTTCTCTAATGCTCTTATCCAGAGTGACTGACAATAAGTGCTGTAATCACAGCTAGAGCAAGAGATCAGTAGAGCAACAATACAACAGATGCCATCGTAGACAGATGCACACCACACCTATAAAACAGGGAGAGATAAGTTGGTACTTTTTTATATATATATTCAGTGGAAGTGTAGTCTGAAGAGGTGGGTTTTCAGTCTCTAGTGGAAGATTCTGCGCCCTGGATTCTGCAGTCCTGACCGATTCACAGAAGAGGAGAGGCACCCAAAGGCATGGGACAGCCAAAAAATACAAATGTACAAGAAAATATGTAAAAGTATAAAAAGCACTGCAATTTGCTCAGAATGAGAGTGTCTGTGAAGTAAAGAAATAAAACAAATAATCCTGAAGTCCAAAACCTGCATTCTCATCTGACGATTGGCTGCGTTTATTCTACAGCATGCCGTCAATGCAGGAGATTGGTTGCGTGTAACAGCACACTGTCAGCGCAGGCGATTATTTGTGTTTATTCTATATCACGCGGTCTGTACAGGTGATTGGCTGCGTGTATTCCACAGCACACTGAAGACACAGGCGATTGGTTACTTGTATTCTACAGCACACTGCTGGTGCAGGCGATTGGCTGTGTGTATTCTACAGCACACTGTCGGCGCAGGCGATTGGCTGTGTGTATTCTACAGCACACTGTCGGCGCAGGCAATTGGCTGTGTATATTCTACAGCACACTGTCGGTGCAGGCAATTGGCTGTGTGTATTCTACAGCAAACTGTCGGCGCAGGCGATAGGCTGCGTGTACTCTACAGCACACCGTCGGCGCAGGCGACTGGCTGCATGTATTCTACAGCACACCGTCAGTGCAGGTGATTGGCTGCTTGCATTCTACAGCACACTGTTGGTGCAGGAGTTGGCCGCGTGTACTGTACACATCATTAAGTCTTACATCACCACCCATTCACGCCGAAAGCCGCTCTTCCAGTCCAGCTGCAAATGGAAAAGCTGAAATGAACAAACAGCGCAGTCCTTTCCATGGGGCGAGCTTGCAGGCTCAGACCCTGACATGCACAGCACAGGTCAGAGACCGATCACACACAACTGGCTGCCAAGCTGTCTGGCCATTTCTTTCATCTCTTCGTGCGGCTATTTTTTTGTCTCTACTCATGAATAAGATAAAAACACGCCAAATCTCACCACAGGTCTGCAAGCTCCCAGTCTTCCACTTCTTTCCAACATGTGTTACTTTGTCTCTGTGCATAACGTCTGACTGAGTTTTTTAGCCACCCCCGAAAGGGACTCCCGACCAGCCTGGCTGGCTGACAGACATTTATTTATTTATTTCTGCTACACTGCTTCGTGGGGAAAAGGCTGCTGGAATGTTACATCATCGAATGGTTGTGTTTCATTAGCTTTCAGCAGTCTTTTGGCAGGCTCACAAAACCTGACCTGAAGGAACAGTTCTGGCAAAAAACATTTGCTTCAATTTGAATCCAAGCTTGTTGGTGTGCCCATAGCTCAACCGGACCTGACTCACTACAAACTCTACACGACTGAGGCTGAATGTGTGATTTGTGTGCATGCACCAATTTTCAGCAATCGTTGACTCGTAAAATCATACTGCATGTTCTTGGTTTTAGAGTGGTCATGATGATACATATTTCCCGGGGTTTGGTTTAGCTGATTTCTATTTGCTCCAATCAGTGGACTACTGGTCTCTAAGGCCTGGGAGTTTGAGAGAAGACATTAGAAACAGCATTCAACTGGAAACTGGAACAGGTGATTTGAGTTCTTACCCAAAATATGGCCCAAATTAAGCCATTAAGATCTCGGCTCTCATGACTCTCCAGGACCCACTTGTGTAAAAGCAGGATTGTAAGAATATGCAGAGAATATAACAGTGATCGTTTGGGTCACTGTTACCAATGTGCTTATGGACATACAGTGGGGCCCTTCCATCAAAAAGGAACCAATTTGTCCAAAGGTTCCCACATGACCTGGTTAGATTTTCATACAGTATTTATTTTTGCCAATCAACTAGAATGCATATCAAGAAGTAGTGGGAACTTTTATAGTTCTAGTGCAAATATCTTTAGAGTTATGCCCTTTTGAACAACCGAGGGGGGTCCTGGTACAGCACATTCTAACCAGAGTAAAAGCATGGGGAGCGTTTTACATTGACATTACAGGCGTTCAGCAGAGGCTCTTTTCCAGAGCGACTTACACAACCACATTTTTTACATACAGTATGCAGGAGGATATTCACTGAAGCAATTCAGGTCAAGTACCTTGCTCAGAGTACAACAGCTCTACCCCACCTTGCAAACCTCCCAAGTTAGAAGTTCACTCACTACTACACTGCACTGTAACACTTCTATGATATCTCCCCCTCTCACTGCAGTGTCCACAGATGATGAGGTTGATGTTGCCTCGAAAACTCAGTCAAAAACAGATGGAGGGCAACAACCAACAAGTCCAGACATTACAATACGTTACAGTCATTTGGCAGACGCTTTCATCAAAAGTCACTTACAGAGGGTGCATTCAGCTTAACAGGTAAAGAACGACCACATGCCGCTACTCCCTCAAGTCAGCAACCATAAACAACACCAACGCTGAAGCAGGTTGACAACTTTTCTCACAGGTAGCTACGGCGGTCATTTTTAATCAGTAATTTTTAATCCGAGGGAATGCTTCTCCTTCGCCGGTCCTCTCTGGTCCCGTCCCTCTCTTTGTCCTTTCACTGAATACAGAGCGTCAGGTTTCAAGGCCAGTGACGCACACTGGCGGTTTTACAGTCCTACCGCGGGTAACATTGTCATTCATTTGTATCATAAGGATTGAATGGCGTACTTGTCTTGTAAGCATTCTGCAGGCCTAGCTACTGACTCACTGATTGGGAATTAGTAACAAAGGACACATGGGAGGAGGAATTTGGCTGTGCTGCTTTATTAGACCAGTTTTGCCATGAGCTTGGCATTAGATGTATAATTCTGTGATCAATGTGTAGTCTTTTCATGCAATGGGTTATCAATGTATTTCCATTCATTTTACAACAAACTGATCCAGTATTTTCCAAGCATATGTAGCTTTTCTATCGATTGTCCTAAAATGTTGTGACCTTGTTTACATTTGCGGGAAAAGAATACAGACTCCTTTGCTGGAGTAAAATAGGGTTATATGAAAGTATACAGCTAGATGAATACAATTAAAATTATGCAAACAGCATTTAACATACATTTCTACAGATTCATCTGTAGTCTATTATTCACATCCTGCAAAAAAAGGCCAATAACCATCTATCTGTGAAAGAGGAAGCTCACTACTTGCTATTTATGGCTGACGTGGGGGGGGAGGAGGCACGTGGAAAAACAGTCTTTCCACCAGACGTAAATAACGTCTGAGAAAGTGCAGTGTTGACACAGCCAAGTATTCGTCGTGTTAAATCTTACGGACTTAGAAACTTAAAAGCAGTCTGACAGAATGACAAATAGATTTTTTTTTTTAATGCATGCATGCAGTTGTGTGACGAATGCTTGAACACAACTGACTTGAAACTCCTGAAGTGGCACGGCCAATACCTTGCAGACGCCGTTGTTTAATTAGACTGAAAGGACACGAGCCACTGCAGAATATCCAGTGAGCGATTTTGCAGTCTACTTCACCATTCGTCTCTATGGAGGGTACATTTGGCCACATGGACATCATTCACTCTGTGATGCGGTTAGCGAAAGCGGGGCACAGCGTGTTTCTCTCTCATTGCTGCTAAAGTGAACACTCCATGTGAACCACGGCGAACGCTCAGCCCTGGCTGTGAAACAAAGGCCAGCTTTTCCTCCTCTCCTGCAGCGAGTGTTTATACCGTACTGCGGCAGAAGTGTCTAATTATATTTTCTTTTGTTTGTAAAATGTCTGGAATAGTGATGTGTTCATGAAAATCCAATGTGCAAAATTCTGAGCATATTTCAGTAAGTAGTACACCAGCGAACTAAAACCAAATCTAATTTTGCTTCATTATCAAGCAATTTTACAATTAAAAATGTTTCTGTCCCAAAACAAAATGTAAAAATGAGACCTTTTTTTTGCTTAACTACGGAAAATGGACCAAGGAATTTTAACTGCTGTATTGAAAGAGTACATCTCCACATGGCTCCTGAGTGGTGTAGCCATTTGACAGGTACTCCTTTGAGGAGTACTGTCACAGTGTAATATTTATTCTAGAATATGCAGTAACATTCTAGTTCACTGTAACCGATGACATCATAAAGGGCTGAAAATGGCATCCTTAAAGAATTGTAACCTTCCGGAATAGGACACTGTAAATTAGAACTAGAACTCATAAAAATGAACACCTCAAATGGTTAAAGCGGAGATTTTGAATAGTAGTGGAGATGGTCCACTCCTGTGTTCTAACATTGGAAGTTTGTGTCCTATTGTTTCAAACATTCCGTGTTAATATCCTCATTTAATATTCAAGCACTTGTCTTGTCCCAATTAAATCTGTTGCATTTTATTATGTTGTTAATCTAAATTCATGTTACTTTCCTTCCTTGCCTTGTATGTGTATTTATTTCACCACTTCATGAACAGGGCCCTGTTCTCAAGAGGGTTTTGTCATAGAAGTGCTGTCCTAAAGCTCACCTGGCTATGCATATTCATGAGGGGGCAGGGCGCATATTCAGGAACATCAAGGTCAATACAGCAGTGGGACCTGATGGCATTTGTCCTAGGGTTTTAAAGTCTTGCGCTAATGAGCTGTGCCATGTTTTGGGGGATCATTTTAATATGTCCCTGCCTTTACAGAGAGTACCGGCTCTGTGGAAGACCTCTTAAATTGTCCCTGTGCCTAAGAAGGTCTGCCCCGTGGCCCTCACATCTCACATAATGAAGATTTCTGAAAGAATGGTTTTAACAACATCTGAGGGAGCAGGTTAGCGAGTTCGTGGATCCCTTGCAATTTGCCTACCAGGCCAAGATGGTGTGGAGTGTGGAGGATGCCATTCTGCTCATGCTTTATAGGATGTATTCCCACCTGGAGAAGGCCGGCAGCTCAGTCAGAGTCGTGTTCTTTGACTTTTCGAGTGCCTTTAATACTATCCAGCCACATGTCCTCAGGACCAAACTCTCCAACATGAAAATGCACCGCCCAATGGTCAACTGGATACACGACTACCTCCTGTCCAGGCCAGTTTGTCCGACTGAACGGCGTCACATCGGAGGTGGTGGTCTGTAATTCAGGGCTCCACAGGGAACAGTGCTCTCACCGTTCATGTTCACTCTCTACACGACGTTACACTCTCTCTACTTCCAGTACAATCAGGAAAACTGTCATCTCCAAACGTTTTCAGACGACACGTCCATCATTGGCTGTATTACTGCCAGAGATGACAGGGATTACAGGAAGGTGATCACAGAGTTTGTGTCCTGGAGTGAGGAAAATGCTCTGCTTTTAAACGTGAGAAAATCAAAGGAACTTGATATTGATTTTAGAAAGAAGAAGGAGCCAGTGGTGCCTGTTTGCATCCAGGGTACTGATGTGGAGATGGTGCGCTCTTACAGGTACCTGGGTGTGCATCTAGATGACAAACTGGTCGGGACATTGAACTCAGATGCCCTGTATAAAAAAGGACAATCCAGGTTGTTTTTCCTAAGGAAACTGAAGGGTTTTAATGTCTGCAACAAAATGCTGCTGATGTTTTATGAGAGTGTTGTGACTGGTAAAGTGCTGATTTTTATGCAGCTGTCTGTTGGGGGGGGCATAAGTAAGAGGAGCACAGCATGCATCAACGGACTGGTGAACAGGGCAAGCTCCTCTATTGGTGTGGCATTGGCCCATCTGGAGGTCAGAGTACAGGGTCGGCTGGAGAAAAAAAGGCATTATGCAGAGCTGTCTGCATCCACACCACCCTGTTTTGAAACAGCAGATGAGCACCTTCAGTGGTCACCTCATCGCCCCCAGGTGTTCCACTGAGAGGTTTAAGAGGTCATTTCTGCCTTCATCCATACGCTGTTTTAATCAGACTAGATGAGGGGACAAGATAGAATAGTCCTGTAATTTTTGCTTTTTTATACAATACTTGGATTACTTTTATTGCACTTTTTAATTGACTGGACTTTGAGCTTTTATGCTGTCCTTGTTATATATGTTTGTGTAAGTCTGTGTTTTTAATGTCTGTATGCTGCTACTGACAAACCAATTTCCCTGTGGGGATTAATAAAGTATAATCTCGTCTCTCATCTCTCTCTAACTAGTGGTTGCCTGGGTGCTTCTTTTCCGTTGACCAGCAAACATTGAACTAATATTCAACTATGCATTCTCTACATTGTGTCTTAGGCTATATGCACCACCCTCTAAAAGTAGACCTTTGGCAGTGGAACATCTCATGCACCTATGGCAGGGGTGTCAAACTCATTCCATCGAGGGCTGAGTGTATGTAGATTTGTGTTGCAACCAGCGCACTACACCAGGTGATTTCACTAATTAGCTCACTTCAACCAAGAATGGGACCTAATTGAATCATGTGAATTGACCCATGACCTTATTGTTCTCATGAAGACCCAAGGATCGAAACGTGAACCTGCATGGTTAAATACACCATTACACTTTATTTTGGAGCATGAAATAAGTGGTGTTATGGTTTAAATTCTAAGCTAGAAGTTATTCTAGCTCCCACTTCATATCTCATATACTACAAAGACCTCAAGCGGTTTACAGACAAAGCATTGACAGTGCTCCCATACTCTGCCAGCGCTTACAAATTTTGTCACATCACAAAAAAAAAATACTCCCATCACTGTCCAAAAATTGTGCAATAAATAATAGACTGCGTAAAAAGAGGACACAGGGTCTCAAACTTCAAGAGACAGTCACGAAAGATCAGGAGAACTATTGGGTCAAAAAGCCAGTGTTCCATCAAAAAACTGTGGAAATACAAGTTAGCAACTCCCTCGGCCTAAATTCAATCGATGGCAACAGAAAGGGCAACACACCCAGGGCTCGACATGTTGAAACACTGCTCTGCACATACTTTGTCTCTGCCCAAGCATTTGCACCATATCCTCCGCAACACACAACACCCTTAAGGATCAAAGGATCACGATCAGATAAACTTAGATAAACAACTCGCTGGCCTGTAATTATGCTGCAGAAAAGGAGCAAACGTTCCCATTAATGTCACTGTTAGGGCATTTACAGCTCCAAATAATATTTAGCAGTTTATAGAGATTGTAAAAAAATAAAAATTAATTTAAAAAAAATAGGAGAGCAATCAAGACATTGGGACCACAATGTGAAATACAAACCTCACCTTGAACACAGACCTGCCACAGTGCTGCTGTACATTCTCAAGCTCAAAACAACTTCACAGAAGCACAACAGTGGACTCAAAAGCTCAATAAACGAGCATGTGAAGATTGAGAGATTTTTAGATTTCTCATTTTGAGAATCCAGCCCACAACAGTGCATCGTTTTACACTGCACAATCATTCAGACACACTCCAGCAGGAATAAAGTCATTTGGACCAAAACTGAAAAAGAAAAATGCAATGCGAGATCTAATTTATCCCCCAAACATGAATCCAAAGCAACAAAACAGCTGCATGCACACAACATATTAGTGCATTAAATAAGCTGTGCAATATTAATGCAGTCGGTCACAGCCTGTGCCTTTGACGTTACAAAGTGGGATTTGCACCAATGAGAGCGAGAGAGAAAGCAGAGATTCTAGATAGTGGAACTATAATCATCATCTAGAATCTCTGGCAAGAGCAAAGAAAACATTCGCGGAGGTGGAAAACAGAAAGTCTAAGTCAAAGACGAGGCGGTATGAGCAAAACGTGAGAAAGGATGTCATCAAACAGTAAACCACATAAAATCCCAGTTTTCACACATCCAACACTAATGATGAAACGATATGAAAAATCTATGATTTTTCCCAACTGCGTCACATGAAATTAAATTGGATAAAAACTGCATTTTTCTCTTGATCCACATTTAACAGTTTAAACTGGGCCCCACAGTGGTAGGCCTGAGCCTCGGCTATGTCATTAACTTTAATAAAAGGGAACTTAAAAGACGCTACCACTAGCTAAGACGTTACCACTAGCTGCAGCTGTGCAATGACAGCCCGTGCGGACTTACACCCAGGGTAACTTAATGATTCCCAGTGTTACTTTATCTTACAAAAGGCATGCATTTTTGATATGCGGCCAAGGGTGACTATAAGCAGGCCTCTATGAGACATTAAAAAGACTAGCTGAAAGTGGAAATCTGTGGCTTGCACGTGGAGTGTGTGTGTGTGTGTGTGTGTGTGTGTGTGTGTGTGTGTGTGTGTGTGTGTGTGTGTATACACGTGCATGCATGCATATGTGCGTCCTTCACACGCGACATTAAGCCTAGCGGGTATATTCAGCAAGCAGATGGTAATCAGAGGAAACTGTTTTTATAAAAATGCGCTCGGAGGAGTCACAGTCTGTACCATGTGTGAAGTTCTTGAACGCGAAGCAGATTAGTGAGCGAACATGGTACCAACTGCGACTTTGGTCTTCAGAATTTCTGCAAGGCCCAGCTTCTGTTTCCTGAGTCTAAGCCACCGATCCCCTAAAACACTTCCACGGGAGCAGTTGTAAGGCTTTTCCCCTTAAAAGAGTATCGTGACCAGGGTGTGGGTGCTGCTGGCAGGAAATTATGAAATGACAATAAACCCCCAGATCGAACAGGAATGATGCGATTAAACAAATGACCAAAAATAAAATGTCTTATTTGTCTTAGTACTAGTTTACATTTAGAGAGGGAGCGAACTGTCCACTCATTGGTAAAAAGGATCTGCTATCTTCCAGAACATTCTCCGACCAGGCATGTGCAGGGGGGGTGGAGGGCTTCAGCACTTTTTGTCAAGAACTGCCCTTTTTGATGAGGTTGAACATTTCTGTTTGAGCCCTCAGCCAGCCCTCAACAACAATTACATACATTTTTGAAAAGTTTTTGAAAAATATACACAAAATATGCTCCATCGTCGAATATTATTATTTTATGGCAAATTTCCAATACGTCAATACACGCAGCAGCTGAATTAAATTAAATAATACTGTGTATTATTAATAATAGGCCTATATATTCATAAATAAATACATTGGATGAGATCAGATTTTGTGTATTTGTTTTCTATTTTTTCCAGGGGGAGGGGGTGCCCTTTTTCAGTTGAGCACCTGCCCTCCTGAAGGTCTGTCCACAGCGTGATACAACACTCTGTCGGATTACTGGGGACACATGGCAGCATTGCAAAGCTCAGCACCTGCCCCCCAGGCATAGAGACTAAATCAAAACAGCAACAAACAGTACACAAAGATGGTTGTTTCCCATTGCCTCTACAAAAGGGAAAGCACAACGAACAATACGTCATTGTGCCTGGTTCACGCAACCAGAGTTAGCCAGCACTCGGCCAAATGGACCCATTCCCAAGCTTGCTTGTAATCCGTTTGCATTCCTCCCAATAAACCACTTAAACACTCTGTGTGGAAAGGTGTGATGACCTGGCCTGGCATTAAAATGGAGTCATGCCGGCACATACAGGTAACTGCCAAACTAAAGGGAACGCTGTTCACGGCGTGATCAATTTCAACCTATGGTGAAGCATTTCGATCCTGATGGGAGTGGTCTCATTCACAGGGCACGAGTGGTCACTGAATGGTTTGATGAGCATGAAAATTACGTAAACCATATGCCATGGCCATCTCAGTCACCAGATCTCAACCCAATTCAACAAAAACACACCGGCATAAAGCAGGCATAAAGCAGTGTTGCGGGTACCATTTCCCCTTAACGTTTACTTTGTCTTAATATTGCACCTGTGATTATTCTGGATGTGCATACAGCCCTACTTTGTCCTGAAAATATAACAGGTAATCTTCTGTAAATGTTGAGAAGTTAACTGAAACAATTGTTCACCAAAAAAACACAAAAAACTATTGTTCACCACACCTGGCCTGCTGCTGACGCAACAACTCAGATGCTTTACTGCAGGAAGTTTTTAAACGACCCATTGTATGGATGTGCATAAGACATCTGATGCAGTTTGAGCCAGTCCAAGTTTCACTCCAGGCAGGTTAGTCCACTGAGTGGAAACCTCCAGTTGGTGGTACACTAACATGCTCACTGTAAAACCTGGACTGGCTCAATCCACTATGCATCAGGAGTGGAATTTCCTTTCCCTCTCAATTTGGAATGGCCAAACTCATTCTTAAGCTGTGCTCATTGCAACCTCCACTGTCAGTTCGGGACAGTGTAATGTGACATCAGCTGCCGCTTCTTTTCACACTGCAGTCTACAAGCTAAGCTTGAACAGGCATGAATTGAGTCGGAGGAAGAGACTTAATTTGCAGTTTTATACCAGCAGACTGTGGGCACCCGATTGACCAACAGGGGTTGCTGGTGTGCAACGAGATAGGGACAAAGGGACAACCCAGCCGACTGAATCCCTCCCTCTCTGGGCAACGCTACTGTCAATTATGCATCCCCCGGCAGGGCTGCTGGCCACAGTCGGCGCTGGCATGGTCTGTATTCGATACCAGGCTCATCCACCCACTAGAAAAGTGCCCTAACAGGATGCAGACCTTCAGGCTCATCCACACACTAGAACAACGCCTTAACAGGATGAATCCTCTCTGGATTCTGAGACAGATTCAACAGCACAGCCCAGACTGTTCACTTCTGCCAAAGACACCTTGAGTTTGAACCACTTGCTCCAAAGGCTCTGTGCAATCCAACGGCAGCCAATATGAGAACAGGACAGACACAGCACTCACATGGGACCAATCCCCATCATTTCAACACCATCCACCATCTCTCAGGTCAACAAGTGTTAGAATGGCTCAACCAAATAATTTCCAAAATCCACACACAATTAAGACGAGTGGTATAAAGAATGAACGTGGAGCAGTTGGCCAGGTCATGTAGAGCCAGAAAACCTCAGGGTGTTCAAGACCAGGCTAGACAGCCTCCGGACAGTAGGCTAAATGATAAGGCTAGATGGGTTTGTGTTCTCAACCATCCTCAGTTCTCATGTTCAATAAAAGGCACATTCAGACTTACGTTCATACATATTGTAAAGGGCTCAAGACAAAAGATTATAGCAAAGTCAAGCGGTAGGGAAAAACGTCATTATAACAAGGTCCCATTTAGCAATCTTAAATGTTAGGCAAACACTAACTTCTATACGGGCTTCCGAAATGACAGGAAATGACCTTTCAGCTGCAGACTAGCTCCGTTTATTGAGGACACAGTCCTTAACAATCCGGCTGAAAAAGAGGTAAACGAGTCGGCAGCTGCTGAGAAGAGGACCTGATTGGGAATGCCCTGAGCGAATCTATGCTCCACTGATCCCGTCCAATCACAACTTTCAACGTTACATCGCATCTCCCCGCCTCTGTTACGGTAGCACAGGCAACCGCAGCAAATGCACGAACCCAGTCCACAGGGTGTTTTATTCTCCTTCAGGGAGGAGGGATGTGTAGCTGCATGCTATTGTAATTAAGAGATCAAGCTAATGCTTTGATCACTCGGGAGTGGGTTTTTTTGTGGAGTCTTTTTAAATGCTCTTGCAAATCCATTTTCAGAAACTAAAAATCACACACAAATTAATGTTATTCAAAAACATTAATTATTTTTATTCGACAGGGAAAAAGTTGCCAGTTGATATATGGCACAAACCAAAATGCAGAATTTACATACATCACATTGGCCTTACCTACTCTCCAGAATCATGGGTTACCCAGTACACCACAAGGTCAAAGGCCATTATGTGCCAATCTGAGATCAGGTACTCTGGCCCTGGCTCTGGGAATGGGTCAATTCAATAACACCAGAAGCCTATGTGGGCTGGGCACCATCCTTGTGTGCAAGAAATAAATGCAATCAATGTTATTATGAAACAAGCAACTGAAATCTCATATTATATGAAAAAAAGACACCTACAGGTGACCAGGTGGAGGGAGATGTGTAGGTGGGGCTGCGGATGTAGTTTCCATAGCAGCTCAAATTTAAGGGCTCGCTCACGCCACCAGATGCAGGCTGGTGTTAATCCCCCACCAAGTCATTTAGGAGCAGACTCTTCCCGCTCCAATATGGCACGTGAGCCAGATAAGAACCTCAACCATGGAAACCCCATCTCCCAGGGCTACAGTAACTAGGTGAACATTAATCAACCTGATTCTCAATCATTTCCATTCTAGCTACACTAAAATCAACGTGCTAACACAGACACCGCAGACACAGGCATTCAACTGAACCAATATCTTACATTAATTAAAATACAAATAATATAAATGTATTTGTTTTGCTTTTTTATAATCAACATTTTTGGGTTATTTACATCAAACTTACAATATGTCCCTCTTGCTTTCATTATGGGATTTGTGTTAGATTAGTAGGCACTATTAGTAAGGGTAATTTGCTTTACTTCTATTCATGTAATCCAGCTCTAAAGCTAGTTATTCAGTGGAGCACCTCAGTGTAAACACTGTGTTCAAGGGCACAATCGCTTTGGAACTGAACTCATTTTTGGTTACCAGCTCAAAGCCTTAACAATGGGCTCCACACTGTCCCTTTAATCATTAAGCGAGTCACTGGACTTAAATAACTTAATAAAACACCAACTTAATAGACTCAAATTAGCCTGCAGTTCCCTTGACTGCTGCAGATGGCTGGAGGTTGTTGAGAGTTGTTGAGAGTGGCCAGACCATTTGGCAGACACCAGCTTTGGGGTGAATACATTTAGGCAAATATTGGATGACCCAGGCTCACTGGCCAGATTACGCACACAAACGTCTGGGGGCAGGGTCAGGACACGACCCGTACATGACCCCTGTCCAGAGGGGGGCAGGGTCAGGACGCGACCCGATTGTGACCCCTGTCCAGAGGTCGCTCGGCGGATGTCTCCCCAAGTAGCGTAGAAGCCCTCAGCGGTCAGTAGGGATCCCGGGACAATCCCCACTGACCCATATTCCGCCTCGCCACCACTCAGGGCCCACAGAGGAGAAACAGTGTCACTACAGCAGCTGCGGCTCCACCCGGCCACGAGAGGGGCGAGGACCAAGGTCACTGCTGTGGCTCCTCAACTACGAGCTCCATCGCACATCCGAAAGTACCACGGGCTGGGTACTAGCAAGTACCTTGTGATACGATTTATATCACGATACACACGTCATGATTCAATAAATCACCATTCATCGCAATTGAATCGTGATGAGAGAATCATGATTCAGTACCTCAAATCATATTAACATAATATACTTCAAAGGACAAATTTGAATGCAAAACCCATTAACACCCCATAATATGAAAGCATAAGTACATTTGCGGAGCAATAAAAGAAATTACAGGAGCGGAACTGCAATCCCTCACCTTTCAGGTGCAGTTCCCCAGGTGAGGTGCTGCTTTTGTGCCCACTTCAGGTCGGAACTTTACCTGAACTACCCAGCCACATAAGTGGATATAACGTCAAATCGAAGCTATACAACCCCCGAATAGGAACATCTGCAGCTCAAATAAACAGTAATTAAAGGATCAAACCTTCTTGATATAAATGCTTATATGTAGCAGGTGCTCAGTAACCCACAATGGCTCTCTGTACCAGGCCCTGCAGCCTGGCATGAAACGACAGGCCCGCACTCTCTGGAGATGCCCATAGTCGCAGCTGGGGTACGCGAACAGCCTTCGCTGTGGTATAGCTTGGTCCCTTGGGGGTCGCTGGTGAATTTTTCCATGTGCTAATTGCATATTAATGGAATAATAAGAAAAGTCCCTTCAAACGCGGAATTAACCTCATTAAAGTTTCACTTTCGGTCTGAAACGGGTATGTAGATCCTTTCTGGCTGGGTAATTCTCATGCAAGGGATTATCTCAGAACCGCTCCTGGAGGGACTTTGCAGCAGACGCACACAGTGGCATGTTGTAACGCACTGGGAAAGCTGAAACGATGGTTAAAAGGCAGCCCAACCCAGCTGAGTTTCCAATACACACTGCCACAGCTGAATTCAGATACACATGAGCACAGCTGAATTCGATACACACTAACACAGCTGAATTCAGACACACTAAAACAGCTGAATTCAGATACACACTAACACAGCTGAACCAGCACCAATTTGGTCTCAGCCCAAGAATTTGCTCCTTTGCCAAAGCATTCAGGTGTAAAACCGTATACTCACACGTTCATTAAAAAGGAGGCACACGTTCATTAAAATGCAGGCTACTGATGATCTTAAAACACACCGCAAGATCCCTTCATGGGGCTCATTAGCTCAGCGATCATTCTTAAATACATGCAAAAACATCTTAAAAAGCCTAAAGTCATTTCTGTTGTGATAATTACCATGTAAATCAGATCAGCATGCTAATAATAATAAAAAACAAGGCCTAGTCATTGCATATGTGTGTTACAGTGGCTTGACTCTATTTTCACTCAGAAATTCACAGCCATTAGTGCCATCCGGGCCAACACATGGCCTGCACCACGTTACAGGTACAGGTAACTACAATTAAGGCGACACTTGTGTAAATGAGGGATCCTTTAAACGGGTGCAGTACCACAAGTGTCTGTCGTGCCACTGCTGGTACTGGTGGATAGACCCAGTCCTTCCCTTTCCAACATTGCTCATTTTAAAGGGTAAACTATTTTCCCTGCAGCAGTGTATTATAATGGTAAGGGGAACTGGGCTTGTAAACTCAGAGATTGCAGGTTCGATTTCCAGATGGGGCACTGCCATTATACCCTTGAGCAAAGTACTCTAAAGTACTCTAAAGTACTTTCTATTTTATAATATTAAATTCTACTCTGCTCTGTTTTAATAAACTTGTAGAACAGCATACCAAACAAATCACCCCCCAATGATGCGATTGATTGATTCCACAGTCAATACAGTTACCCAGTAACCCGCTGTGGAGAACGCAGGCACATATTCAACACTAACACTAAAATATTCACAGAACTGGGGAAAGAAAAACAACTTTGCCCAGCAATTAAGTTTCCCCGTCAGACAGAGGGGGTCTATTCATGCGCCATCCTGTCATTTATTTCTCTCCTTTTTATTTTACCACCACTGACTCTCTGATTCCAGAGTTATGAGTCAAATTAAAATTTGTGCTTTTCGGCTTTCATCATGCATTCCAGGGCAGTGACCGAGGGAGCAGACTCGTGGGCCAGTGGGCCAGGAATGCCTCCAAAAACCACCCCCACCCTCCCGCCAATGTGGTTGACCTAAAACTGTGATCGGCTCAGAATGCCATCCTGAAGACCGACCAGCAAATACGCTCACTCACTTGCCAGTGAAATCTGAGAACACACATAAACAGCGTGGGTCAGGGAGAGCAGCAGCAGTGGGAACGAGCTGCTAAAAAGAGAGAAATCTGCTCAGAAATGTTGGTTTGAGGGGAGCCTCGGGTGGCCTAACGGTCTAAGCATTTGCCTGGAATGAAAGTTGCCCACTGCAGCTGCGGTTCGAAAACCCAATTGTCAGTCAGAACCCCGCAGCTGTCCATCCCAGGGGGAGGGTGAGCTGGCATGAGCTCGTGGAGGAGCGCGAAGGGCTTCCCTGTGGGCAAAATAAATAGGCAAGTTCCGTCTAGGAGGAAGCGGTTCATGGTCTCTGGGTATTAGCTTGTCCCATAGTGACGGGCGACGGGCTCGTGGGGGAGGGCGAATCGAAAGAAAATGGAGGGTGCAATTAGCCACCAAACAAAAAAGAAGAAATGATGGGTTGTTAATATCCGGGTGAGGAGTTTATCTTAGATTTGAACTGTTTTAAAGATCAAATGGAAAGAAAATGCATGAATAGCGAATGGCTCGGAATTGACCTACTTCCACAATTAAAAGAACAATTCACACACAAGGAGGGAAAAGTACACCATGAGACCGCAGTTTCTCCTGCTGTGTCTGCGGTTTTAGGGTTGCTTCTCAGAGCGGTTGTAATTATGTCGAAAAACCTTGACAAATGCGATAACAATATCATCGATGGTATCTGCCAGAAGCTTTCTGAACAATCAGAGAAGCCACCGAATCCATGGCATAGCTGTACGGTTAGGTCTATTCAACTCCAGGCCTCAAGGGCTCACAGTGTCTGCAGCTCCAAACATGCACTACACCAAGGGTCTTCAAGTAAAATTCAAAGAGGTCCAGTTAGATAAAATGGCCTCAAGCCAAGGTCCGGTGGTGTGAGGGGGGTGCTACAAAAAAGCTGCACGGGGTGCGCGGAAGGAATTAGCCCGAAACCGGTCCGTGGTCCGTGGTCCGTGGTCAGAAGGCCTGTGCAATGATGTAAATGCTAGAAAAGTTAAAATTGAAATCAAAAGTAGTCTCAATAATTTATACTATGTGTCCGGTTGTGACCCTGCACTACACCAACTGATTTCACTAATTAGTGACCTCCTTGGTTCAGAAGGTGAGATGACGAGTGAAATCAGGTGGCCCTCAAGGCCTGCACTTCAAGGCCTGCACTTCAATAGCTCTGCTGTAACGCCAACATGAGATGGCTCAGCTGGTTCTGGACATCTTCAGGACACTGATCCTCAGCCCTGATCTAAGGGGCTAGTGATCCCAGCCATATTTTCACTCTTCCCAGTGGGAGGTTTCTGACCATGTTTTCAAAGCAAGTTACTCCATCTGGTTATTTATTTGCAGAAATAATAATTTAAAATAAATAATAATTTTCCACCCCCCAACAACGCTGTCCCAGTCACTGCTGATTAGCGGAGCGGCCACGCTCCTCTGCAGAAGTGGCCCAGGCTCTAAAGCCCACAGGACCCTGGGCATGTCTCAGCCGGTGACATACCCACAGAATTCTTAACGCCGCATGTCGCATGAGTGATGGAGGAAGTGTCTGAGCAGGCTTTAACGATGTAATAAAATAAAGTACGAAATTAACGAGGAGGTCCAAGGAAAGGTTCTGGTTTGATTACAGTTCTCTTGGAGGTGGGCACGGCTGCCGTCTACTGAATAGCGGTTTTAGCAGGAACGCTGACACTGCGACTAGGCCGACAACAATAAAGGATTTGCCATCGGGTCACACAAGTGATGATACTCCATCATCCTACGCCATACTTCACCGTACTGGGAGCTGAAGTCAGCAAAGAGACCTGCAAGTCTTAAATGCTGCAATTATTAAAAGACAATCACCCTGTGGACAAATTTACTTTAGTGTGTAATCAATACACCAGACAAGAAAACGTTTAAACGGAGCAAGGAAAACCTTTATCTCCTTAAAAGCTCAAAAAAAAGGATTGATTGGCGTGCATTTTCCAGATACAAACTGCAGCTGTAGAATGACCTTAAATATATTCAGGCCTTTTTCCCCGACACTTCTGCTCATGTAGTACAAACAAACCTGACATGAGAAAATGCAGTGTTGAGTATTATGTAACTGAAAAGACAGTAATTCCTGTGTGTATTTAGTACAGACGTGTCAGAATCACATGATCCACTATATAGGCAGAGCCTGGTTCCATATCCAATTCCAGCATTAACACAACAGAGTGTCCAAAAACAAAAATATCTGGAGAGGCAGAACTGCAACCGGTCCACCGGGAACAGGAAAAATAATGTGGTGTTGGTATCTTAAAGGCCTCGCTTGACCGAGCCGGACAGCGCAGGTCCCTACAGATGTAGAAATCAACTTCTGAAGAAAAAGAAAAAAATACAGAGCCACAGTGCATTCATAAGGGCTGTCGATAAAGCACTCATTTTCCCACAGTGTGTTTAATTGGCCGTATAGATCAGAGTCTAATCAGCTCTGATTCAGCACTGAAGGCAGAGGAGGCCTCCTGACACATGCCTGACACACAGCCAATCAATTGAGAGGCACACGCGCGCCGAGCGTTCTGCTGAAGCGGTGAAAACCAGCGTCTACGGTCCAGTATGAATATATTCAGCCATTTACTGGAGACAGTCTTTGTCAGGGCCTGCTGTGCATGTCACCCAGCGGTGAAGTGATTCATCCCCCAAGTAGTGACAGCTTTACTACGAGAATAATTTTCCAAACAAAACCTATCTTCTAGGATGTACTTATTGTGGATATATTGCCCCTCCCAACTGTAAATTCAATCAGCAATCAAATTGCCATGTTAGATTCGGTTTTACTTTGTTTTTGGTTTCGAAACCTAGAAAATATCCTTCACTTTTTCCTTAACTAAAGCGTGCGAGAGTGGACCTACCAAAAATGTGAAGTCAGTTATCTGAATTTCCCTCTTTGTGAAGAAGGACAGGAGAGTGAAGAGCTCCAACACCACTCATTACATTATGGTGGTGTTGCATGAGGTAATGTGCTCTGGGAGCTGATGATTAACAGGTGTCAAGAGTGTGGAGTCACGTTTTTTTCCTAAGCTGATCCATTCCTTAGGAATGTACTGAACAAATTAGGCATCTTTCCGTGCAAATCAATCTTTCAACACTAACAGCAATGCCACTCAGCCTCACCGAAGTACTTTCAGCCCGAGAAAGGAAAACCATCCTTCAGGTAGTCCCTTGTAAGTTAAAGAGCCAACGCCAGGTCTGAAATTTTCCGATATGGTCATTGCCAATTATAACAGCATCAAACGACAAATCATTCTGTACTCATTTAATTGACTTCTCGATATCCAATAATGGCTCTGTGTGGCTTAGTAGGTAGAGTATGACATTGACAACACCTAGGTTGTGGGTTCAATTCCCATTGGGAACACACATACTGAAAAATGTACACATTCACTACTTTAAGTCGCTTTGAATAAACCTGTCTGCTAAATGGCATGTGTTATGTTATTAAAATAGCATGAGAAAATGAAGCTATGATATTTTCAGTCAAGGAGACACTTTAAAAGCTTGAGAAAATTGCAACACATCTTCAGCCAATGTTTTGAACTCACACACACAAACTCTATTCAGTAAAGATTGTGTTAACCCTTAGATGGACAATGTATAGAACCTGCCCTTTTCCACAATGGAGGTGTCAGAGGCCCCTGACCAGAATACCCGTTCCTTTAGAAATGCATCTTTATCAGGACACTTAACCCAGTTATTTAGGTTGTCCATTTGCTCATACGATGTACGATATGATGTATAATGCTTGAATTACATTTGTTACATTAGCATGAACATTTTTAACATAGACATCAATGTAATATCAGGAATATATCTACATTGCTATATTAAAAAGGTCATATTTACAATATTGTAAACATTTCTTAGTATAAATAGCCTAAATCTATTCTTGTTGCATTTTATTTTTCAAAAATCATAATAATTTTGCACATTTTTAGATAAATATCTAGAAATACTTGTGGTAAAAAAGGGTCAATATAAAAGTGATAACGTAGTGACAATAAACATTCCAAGTGCTATGGATTTGTTGCCATTGCATAGTGAACGTTTCTAATCATATCCAAAGTTTAATAAGGATGGCATGCTGTGTAAAACTGATTCTGATGTGAGAATACAATAAATTCAACACATGTTAAATATTTATCAGCATTATGTTTTGCCATGTACAGAAAGAAAAAAAATGTATGAATCTGTAGTAGCTAAGTTTATGAATGGTTCATTCATTAATTAGTCCATAAACCAATCAAAAAATCAATCAAAATCAATCAATAATACATAAATGTATCTACCTATCTACCAAACACCTAGCTAGCTACCTACCCACCTACCTACTTATCTGTACAGCTGGTAATAGTTCGTTAGCAAGCTAATACACTACCCATTCTTACATATGAATCTAACTACATATTTACCTGTCCATCTAAGTGTAGCTAGCTAGCTACAGTGTATATTTGAATTGTATACTCTATATTTCACATGTATAAAAATGTATTTACTTTGTGAGGAACAACATCCATAACAGTCCACATTGCATCTTATTCATATAGAAATATCATATCTTTAAACCTAAAGCAACAATGTGATAGTCTCAACCTATGTAATTCCAGCCAAGACTACATGCTTTTCCTCAACTAACTTTTAAGCCAAACTGTCAAACCTATAGGCCTTCGGCTAAAAGTAAAACTGAATACACAAATAAACAGTGGAAAATATAAGTGTTTTGTAGCTGATCCAGAAACTATTCCGGAAAGATTTATTTCACAAATTCAGGAGAGACAGCTGAGGCAGCTCTCAAATCATATTCGAGCGTACAGTTGCCTGGTTCGTTTTAGTCATGCTTCTTCCATATTCAAACAACCTCCCCGAAAAGTATAATTGAAAAATATGACGAGGCTGTAACTCAACCAGGACAGTAACACCAGCGTGGTCGCACTCCTGTCCGAGTGAGTTGCCCGGCCAGTTCAGCTCAGTCTAGTGTTAATTTCACCAATATGCTGGATCCACACAGATAGTAAACATGTAACCAATGTCACGTGTATTCATCCCTAAAGTTTTTTTTATTACATATATATTTAAAATCAATTGAAATAACTTACTCAAACACACCTGACATATTTTACCACAGACTATTCACATTGGTTGCGCTTTTGTGCCGGGGTTGCCTCCTGTCAACGCAAGCGGCACTATAACCGATGAAACGCATACGTTTAAAATATAGCCTACATATATATACATATATCACGCAAGGTCTCAAACTGCATTCAATCAAAATGGCGTTCCCGTTGTCTTGTTCTACTCGGTCTCTTAACCACGGTTGCTGAACTTTGAGGCTATCTAAATTCTTTGTTCGTTAAACCACGTCCAGTTTGACTGTGGAATTCTTAACTCATTGTACATTTTGCTTCCCTCCCTCTCCTCAAGGGCCTGGTATGTCTTGGAAGCCTGGGGCTGAAATTTACACTTATTCCTACATTTGCGCAAGACACACGCCACTAACAACTTACAACACACGTTCTCCACATTAAAAAAATACGGAGGACGGTTCCATTTGATTTACGACGACACCGTGCCTTTGCAAGCAAATGAAACGTCAAAACACAATCAGTCTTTTCCTTACTGTGCCTGAATAAAGTGGCTAGCTTTCTAGAGTTGCGACAGAGGGCTATTTTCCTGCAGCGAGAAACAGAAAACAAACGTCTGATAAAACGCTCAAATGTTGCAAATGTAGAGAGCGCGAAATTAAAATAATGCATCGGTTGCATTTAACACATATCTGCTGTTCGCAAGCATTATACTTTCAAACTTCAAGCAGGATAACTGAATACCTCGGATGCATGTTCTACTTTAAGCGTTACTAGTCCCATGCGATAAAATAAAATACGTTATTTCAGCTCAAGATTTGTCCAGTGGCTTTCTGCATACAACCAGACACTTGAATTAATTCATTACGTTATGTCCCCCTCTTACTAGCAAACTCGCCAGCGAGAAGATCAAAAAAATCCGTCCCCATGGAAGTTTTGCGGGTTAGCTACAGCCGGGTACTACCGCAGTAGTAACAACATGAAAATGGAAATGAGACTGGCAAACGTGCTAAACTAAGATACATCTATGTTCTTGTGTTAAATACCATCATCAATCAACTATTGGGTCGATTTAATCGATACGGTCTTGAAGGATTTCCCTCTTTTCTTTCTTTTCCTTTCTCCTAGAAAAGCGCCATATTGTCAGCCGCACCGGTCCTGGGATTGCTACACTGTTTCCAAACATGTTTATTGCAACAAGAACATAAAGAAAAGCGAACGCAACTTACCTTGGCAATAGCTTTTTTGTATCTCATCACTGCTTGTTGAATCAAACTGTGGACTTTAATATTTCCATTTCCACACGGAACCACGACCCTGGTCCGACCGAAACACACTGTCACTTTCATAGTTTAATTTCCGATATATTCCACAAACCCAGAAGAAAACTCAAGATGCGATGCTACTTTGTCCAGTCCACCTCGTCATGAATTCTCTTTGGCCTTTTGGCAGATTGTATCCGGGAAAAGGCATTGAGATTCTTCACCTTTTCTCCATGGTGGAGGGGTTAAAGATGTGTCTCTGGCCACCTGTTTAATGTTTCTGCGATCGTCCTGTGTGATGTGTAGTCTCCGGATCCAGCAATCCAGTGAGTTTGAGGGAGCGTCTCCCCGCGCTGGTCACAACGGGTATTGGCTCAAAAATCGAAACTCCAACGAGGGCTTCAATGCGTTTCATAAAAGAGGATACCGGATGGACCACCCACCCCATTTAAGAGTGGTGAATCACAGACGAAACCTGTGAAGTAAAAATCGTTAACCTACACAAGTCAATGGCACTTTCATTCGTCGCACAATGTTGTGGCTTATTTTAAATCAAATAATTTTATATAACTGAAATAATAGCAAGCTACTGATTGGCAAAGCGACTGATTTCGATCTATAAAGCCACTCTAGGACAACCAGCTGTTTTTCAAGAATGGGTGTTTATGTCATTTTCGCATAGGCCTATGTAGGCTACTTGTAGCAGACGACAGTGACTAGCTTGTTCTGAACTTTTACACGGGTTATATTGAATGGCATGTTAGCTATGAGACAGGAACATGGTGACACCATTAAATAAACGCACTGCCCAGCCACTCCGAGCAGTAAACATTATAAATTGTGATTTTTATGTGAAGCCGGTTTTCTTTCACTCTCCAATAAAGCCAAACTCAAGATCAACACATACTCTCCTGTGCGTACATGTTGCATCAGCGACCTGCCCAGGTGATTGTCGGAGCAGACCAGCGCAATTTCCTGTGTGAGGAGTCACTTGACCTCCCACATAAATAGCCATGGACCCACTTAGCCATCAGACTGGTTTTTTTTTGCTTTCTTGGGTGAGCCTGTCCTACTGTCCTTGGCTTGGGGTACACACGGCCAGTGTCACCCGCCCGGTCATCTCTGGTTAGGCTGTTGTTTGTTGTAACCTGATCACGTAGTGGCAGCTGCTGAGAGGTGATGACAGGAGTTCATGTCTGTCGTCCAGTTTGATAACGTGAGCATGCAACTGCACGAGAAGTCCGTCACCCACGTATTTACTGGTTCATGTATTGACTTAGTGGTTCATCTACAGGTAACTGCCAAAAAAAGGAAACACTTGAGTAAATGAAGGGTTATAGCAGCTGTGTTATGGTGTGGGGTGCATTTCCCTGGCATGGTTTAGGTCCAGTCAACCCCTTAGAGGAAAACGTAAATGGCAATAAATGCAAAGCCATTCTGAATGATCACCGTCATCCTATGGTGAAGTGTTTCTATCCTGATGGGAGTGGTCTCTTCCTGGATGACAATCCCCCCATCCCCAGGGCAGAAGTGGTCACTGAATGGTTTAATAAGCATAAAAACGATGTAATCCATATGCCGTGGCCATCTCAGTCACCAGATCTCAACCTAAATGACAGTTTTTTTCTATCACCATCAACAAAACACCAAATGACATCCTTACAATAGTTCCAGAAGCTTGCAGAATCTATGCCAATGTGTTGAAGTTCTGGTGGCTCATGGCCCAATGCCCAATTAAGGGCAGTTCCTTTATTTTGGCAGTATTCATAGTGACTTACAGGACATTCATTGAGTAAAAAGGAAGAAACTGAATTCCACATTGTGCAAATATAAGCAAAAACTCCTGAGTTCATATACAGGGAACAGTATTGTAATTCATAATTACTGCCATACTCTAAATTTAAATTATTCCATTTAATCACTTGTTTTCAGAGAAGAGTGGATTCAGCGGGACTTTCCCAGGGTTACTCAGCATAGCCCCAGGATGGGCTCAGGTTATGGAGACCCAGGGACAGTCTGGAGATGAGAACTATAAAAATTAGTCTAAAAAGATAGTCAAGCACTCTGCTATGACAACGATGGGTGCAACCAGTAAAGGCACTTGTTCTAAGTGCAGGTTGCCCACTGCAGCCCAGGTTTGAGCCCAGGCTGTGCCAGCCCGGCTCTAGCGGGAGTCCTGTTTGTGGGCAGTGATTGGCTGTCCACCCCCAGGCAGAGGGGGGAGGGAAGGTGGCACAAGTTTGCAGCGTGCAAGTGGCTCTGTGTGTGTCAGTTACAGTTGGTGACTTGGCGAGTTCCGTCAGGTGGTTTGGCATTTTTGTCACTGTCAGTTCCAGAGTTATGAACTTGGAGTATTAGCAGGCCATAATGGGAACAGACAGAATGGTGGACAGTGATAAAGAGTATGGGCAAGGGGATGGATGTACAGCTAAGAGTCTAGTGGAATGTAAGGAAATTGATATTAAGATTATCGGATGCCAGAACAAGCTTTTAAACAGACTGCAGTTGGTAGCCTGTGGGGTCACATGACATACGGCCATGGAGAGCCACAGGGTGTGCAGGTTTTTGTTGTCACTCAGCACTTAATTGTTCAATTAAAGGAAGTGATTACACACTAAACCCACCTCATCTGTTTCTTTGGGGTCTGAATTGGAAACATTCCCTGTGGCTCTCCAAGGGCAAGAGTGAATACCACTGACAGGAGAGATGTCAGAGGAGAACATGAGGAGGGGAGGAAACTGTAGTCAATCTGTAGTGGATAATTTGGGGATTGTCAGATAGCATTGGCAATGTCTGTGTCATGAAATGAAATACATTTTATGTTTCATTGCGCACTATATGAAGACCTCAGTCAATATATAGAGGGGGCCCTCAGGTGGCGTAACAGCAAAGGCACTTGACACTCGAAAGTGCAAGTTGCCCACTGGTCGCCAGCAGCGAGCTCATAGTACTATATATATATATATATATATATAGATCAGAGTTGTTGATCTTGCTAAATTTGTTCACAGTGCTTGGAACAGAAGGTTAAAAAAACGTAATAGGCTACTGTATGTTCTCTGTTGGAATTGGTGGTCAACTTGTTTATATGACTATTTGTATGTATAAGGCCAGTGGCGATTTTACCGCGGGTGCAGGGGGTGCATTTGCACCCCCTACTGTTGGGATGCAAATATTACAATTTTCAAATCAATGTCAAAAAACATTTAAAAGAAAATGATTTTTGAACATTGCACCCCCTGTTTTTTTTTTTTTTTTTTTTATAAATTTGTTTCTGATTTTATCCCATTTTTCTCCCAATTTGGTAGCCAATTAGACCCGCTATTTTACGTCAATCCCCCATTAGTAATATGAGTTCGCTGCCGTAGTCCTGCGACCGGTAGTGACGAAGCGAAGTGACGCCTCTTACGAGACGGCACCCGCAGGCCGTCGACCGTAACCCGGTACTACAGGGCCACTCTACGCAGCGAACGTCACGTACTGGACCAAACAAAGGGTCATATCCTAAATCTCCAAACTGGGCAAACTCTCACCCGACCTTTACAAGATAATTCGTTTCATATTCAAATAAAGTCCCCAAGCTTTGATCTACTGTCATACCTTTTGGCAACCGTATGCAGCGGCGTTCCACACGTGCCACATAACTCACCTGATACTACTCCGTCAACAGCGGATTGTGGATATCATTGACCCAGAAAGACCCTGTCAAGTTTTGGCTGTCACATTTTGACACATTCCTCCAGCGCTATTTGTCAAACCTTTCAGGACCACGAAGTTTCGCCTCATCCAGCGAGCCCTCGTGTCTGAACATACCTGTTGCATATTACTCACTTGATAGCTCGCGCGGTGTTCTGTGATTTTTCTCGTCACGCTGGCGTGTATGACAAACCCGTGAAGCCCAAGGCATCAGTGTGTGTGGGAAAAAATGCAGCCAAAGAAGAGCCAATAAAATAGTGCTGATACACACCACAGTATGTTTTTTTCTTTAACAGAAAATGAAGGAGGGGAGGTTTCACAAAGCTGTATAATTAAGTCTAATGTTTGTTTGGCTCAATTAAAATGGTATAAGCATTGCTGGACGCGCTCGTGCATTTACATTCACATATTTTTTCAAAAGAATTAAGACATAGGCTACAATTTGCCTGGGTAAACGACTCAGTGGTGGGGATACAAGTCTATCACATTAACATGAAGACTGTCCACGGATGCCAGGCCTCAATTTTAGGAACTACACAAAAGTGCCAAAAACGTTGCGTACTTTTCTTTTTATTGTCTGTTTAAGTTATGAATTTTGCCTTCGCCGCCTCATAAATATGTTTGTCCTGGGCACGGACACCATGAACCCGGACTGAAAAACGAGACAATTTTAACAGCCTACACCGTACTGTCACTTTATCCCGCGCTGGGCGAAAACGAGTCTCAAAGCGATCTTTTTATAACGATGATGCATTTTATTCAGATAACGATTTTAACAAAATCAAAGCGGTGTCGATGCGTACCTCCCACCAGTTACAAAATCAAAGGCTCTGGTAGTTAATACGGTGATTTCTTTCCTACAATCACAGCCGACTGGGCGCCAGAGGATATATATGGGCTACAGGAGTGCGGTTCTCACACACTAATGAGGTCTGGAGCTGGTTCAACTGGCAGTGCAGCTTATTCTACCATCGCTGTCAAATTTGCAGTGATTTGGGTGCAGCACAATTTTAGAGAGACCAAGCTAAAAAACAAAAAAGGTAAAGTACAGTAAGAATACAGTCAATACCATTGTCAATTTGTTTAAAAAAAGTTTAAATGGGCAAGTAGCTACTAAACATCCAAAACGGAATGCATAGATTCGCGCCCTCTGTTGGAGTAGGTCTATGTTCAGTCAAGGCCATATAGGCCTAGATCCAAGGTGGAGGACACACAACAAATACAATCTACGGGGTTGGGAAAATAATTCACGTACTTGTAATGTGTGAACATGCAGATAGACCATACTGTCCAAAAAAAGGCTTCAACTGCACCAATAACTTAACCACAGGGAAAACCTGAGTCCTCTAAAGTGGTGGACTGAAAGTGTTTTCAAAGAACGAGTTTGCTAGTCACTTATTGACGGAGGGAATGCTCCATTGATGGGACAGGACTACTAAAAAAGCCTTATAAAAGATGTATATATTACAAATAATAAAAAAGGTAGGCTATGTATGTAGGCTATATAGTCCTGTCTCATCGCTGCAATATCCTCCGTTAACCCTGAATATAAATCAGATATCAGTCTATAATGATATCGTGAAATATAGGCCTACAGCAAATCTTTTCAAGCTCCGACAGAAGAAATGTACACCCACCCGTGTGTGTGTGTGGTCTATTGTCATTAATGACACGTGCACTGGACACCCTCCTTGTGAACTGCACGCAGTTGATTGTGATAACAGACAATTTCACACCAGGGAACAATGCGCTTTGAACAGAAATGTCTTGTTACCAACACGTGACTCCGCTATGAAAATAGTTGAGAGCATTGTGCTGTTTGATTTGATATATGAAGTCAGTTCATTGTAGATGACTACTGTATTATATAAACGACTGCCTTTATCTGTCTTCACACCGGTATATTTCATGAGCTTCGCACTGGACTGTATAACCCTTTATACCCAACATAATATTCATATCGTAATTTTCAGGATTCAATAAAGAATCATAATTCTAACGGAAATTGATATACACTGGCGAACATATTTCATAATGCTGATAGCGTTCACACCTCTAACATGTCAGATTAGTGAGTGTGCCACCTTGTGATGAAATTGAGAATAGCACACACAGCATACCGGTTTTGATTTGGCAACGTGGGTTTTCACAAGGCTTCGAGTCTGACAGGTGTCTTGCTTCAGTAATTCCAACACTTTGTACCTGACTGCAACAGGAGACATATTTTGGCAGGACAGGCTTCATGCAGCATTAACTGTAACAGAACAGCATATTCCTTCCACAGAGAATTACCCTCTCTGGTTATAAGTCTCCTTGACATATGGGAATATGATCACAACTTTCCCACGCAAGACACGGAAACTGACATGACCACACCTGAACGTGTGAAAGTGTGGCCAAAAATCTTTCACTCTTCGAGTTAAAAAACCTGCGCCAACAGGGGGCCTCAGATAGCGTAGCGGTCTAACGCACTCGCATTGACTGGTGCTTTGCGAGTGTGTGGGTTGCCTGTTGCAGTCACAGTCCAAAACCCAACTGTGCCAGACCGGCCCTAACCAGGAGCCCTGATTTGGGGTGTAATTTGGCTGTCCGCCCCAGGGGGAGGGGGTTGGGTGAGTTCAGGGAGGGTGAATCTAAATAAATAGAGGGTATAACTGGCTACTAAATTGGGAGAAAAATGGGAAAAATCTGAAGCAAATAAAAAATTAATAAATAATAATAAATAAAAAAAACCTGTGGCAACTAAACTCGTTTGTGTGACGCCTATAGGAGGCTGACCGACACCTTACCTTTTCACCGTCTAAACTAGCCCTGTCAACTGTTCTCCATATGCTTTCTTAATGAATACTCTTTTAATACCCCAATACTCTCCCCCACAAGCCACAAAACTGGCCACAGACTACTATAGGAGAGCTAGCAGCAAGGCGCCTCTTACTGTGGACTAGATAAATGGTAACCTGTGGGCAACTTGTACGTCATTGGGACGAGCCAATGCTGCGGTAACCGATGAAACCCAGCGGGCTTAATCCCTCACGATCTCCCTTGACCTGTCTTTGAGTACATTTTCTCCATCCAAAGTGTGAGTTCAAACCCCAGAGCACCGTCTCCCATACATACCCCTTGCCCAATAACACAGTCCTCCACTCTTAGCAAAAACATCTCCGTGTTTATTTTTTTAATTTTTTTAATTTGACAAGCAGCAGGATCATGTTTGTCACCTCAGTTTTTTCTTTACATTTGAAAGTAAATACAATTCATGGTATACTGTTTTATTACAACATTTCTCTTGCCTTGATACATTTAAAATAATAATAATTATTATTATAAAAAAAAAAACACAACCGCAAACGTGAGAAGAGAAACCAGTTTCCTTCTAGATATCCCACATTTTCAGTGACCTCGTCTCTCGTTCGCTCGCTTTTCCGTTTTTCCCCGTTTAGTAGACTAAAAAAATGTAGTATCAGCTTGCGCTCGAGTGGCTATAGGCATGTTCACTGACGCTCAGGGCGTGGCACTGGTGACGTTGTAAACAGCGTTTCGAATCGGACGGGAGTCAGGTGGCCGTCGGGTCGCTCAGCGGGCGTTGTCATGGCGCTGGGGTGGGGGTGGGGGGCGTGGCTCCACTCCGTCCCGCGGGACCACATCGGACAGCGACGGCCGTTAAATAAATGCTCTCCGTGCTCCTCCCCCGCCGCATCATGCTACGTAGCTGTACTCGTCCGCTGTGTTCTGACTCCGCTCGATGTACTGTTTGTCGATCAGCACCTCGATGCACTTCTTTATCATACTGATGCTGGGGTTGAATCTGGCTTTGGATTGGTTAATTACCTGCAGGGGAGAGAGGGGGGGAGATATTGCGCTGGAATTTAACAACATTGGAAAGGCTAGCTGCCGCGAGTTTAGCTCAGTCACTTCAGCCGAGGTCAGAAGAGCCGGCTAATCCTTGTTTTCACCTTATACCTGCTTTTCAATGCAGCCACAGACTTAAATACACAGAGAACAATTATTGGCAGAGATCCATCAACACACCAGATGTTCCCCCTGGCAACATAAAACACCATGACAAACACATTCTTTTCACACGTTTACAGAACCGTTATTTCATGCTTGGAAAGTGCCTTACTTGAATAACAGGAAGTGAGCTATGATCAAGCCCCTGATTAAAAAGGCACTAATGTGTCATTTCTGATTTTTTAAAAAAGTGATGGGGGAAAGAATATGAAAGGGGAACTGTCACTGAACTGCGAATGGCTGAATCTGGTAAAGAGGCATGCTTTTACAAATAAGCTTAAAATCTGGCTAAAGGTAACTCAATGGTGTTGTAATAACGAGGGTGTTATGAATTGGGTTCCGTTTTGAGTTTTCATTTTTCCCTGGGCCACTGCACACAACCACCTCGTTAGGTGAGAGGGTTAACACCTGGGCTTAATTAAAACCTGGGTGTAATTAAGCCCTGCCCAGTTTGGATAAATAGGGCCTGACTGCAGCAGTGCAAGTTAGCTCATTTCTTGTGCTGGTGTAGGAGAGGCAACAACTTCAGTTGCTCTCTCCTTAAATCTGTATTCATTTAGCTTTCTTGTCTTTTCTCTATTTTCTGTTTGTTTGGTGCTGGGGGAACAACACCATTGGTTTCCCTCCCCATTGATTTGTTTGAATTCCTCCCTTCCTTTTTCACACCCTCTTTACCTTTTTTGTTTTGGGTCTTTTCTTTTTGCCGATTTGTTTTTTTTAGTTGGCCAGTTAGACCCGAAAGACCCAGTTTTGTTTTGGTTGTCCGTCAGTTATTTTGTTGGTTTCCCAAAAGCAACCATTTTGTGTTATTTAGAAAAGGGAAAACGTAACAAGCCTGGAGCCTGGGCCTGCAGAAAATCTTGTTTATCTCGCATGTATTTCAGTCCCCCACTACTAAGGATGGAGGCTCTATTTCAAGTAATGTGTCAAACAATCATTCAATAAATTGTGGCAATAATTACAATGAATCATTCAATTACCACTTAATCAGGCACAGGAGAATAAGGACTGCAAAATGCAATAATGACAATTATCACGCCTTGGACATGTAGTGTATTAGACAATGCAGCAATAAATTAAAACGTTCACCAACAACACACAAAATAGTTTTTCATAGAGGAGGTGGGAGATGTTGATTTAAAGCAAGCTACCTGGTCAATGTTTGAAATCATTGTAAGTTGGTTTACGGTCTCTTCTTTCTTGGATCAATGTTTACGTGTGAAACCCTGCCCTTAAAAAACGGAACTTCTCTTGTCATCGACAGAATTCATAACAACTAGTGCTTAGCTGTGGAAAATATTTTTCAGTGAATTGATCTAAAGACATTTGGGAGTTTTCCATAACGTGCTGTTCGTAACTTTGAAGTTAAGAGTTCCACCTGGGAATCGAACCTGCAACATCAGAGTTACAAGCCCAGCTTCCTAAACAATATACTACACTGCCACCCTGTTTGAGAAGCATAAAGCCCCCCCAAAAATGATTAACATTACAGACAGAGATGGATGTGGGGCAGTGTGAGAGGAGGTGGCGGGGAGCGGGTTTACCTCTTGGATTAGCATGTTGTGCCGCAGTACTTTCCGTGCTTTCATGATTCGGACTATAGCAGCTTGCAGGTACATTTTCCTGTCCTCGTCCACAGCACTCCTTGTCTGCTCCATTTCCTGCCACAGACAACAACCAGCCAATCAGATTCAATTTGGTGCACTGCCCTTCACAATGAATGAGGGATGTGCTTTGTGAAAAAAACTATTGTCAGTTACTACTTCTGACCAATCCCACAATAGAGTGGGTGTGTGAAATGATAAAGCACCCCAGCCCACCAAATCCACCACCAGTAATCTGCGTCAAAGATTGAGCGTCTGGAGTTGAGACTAGTTTGGAGGTAGTGTTGCAATTAGAGGCAAATGATAAAGTAAGAGACAGGACAGAGAGAGGGAAAGAGAGAGAGAGACTATGAAAATTTTTCTGAAAAAGACAGTAACAAAATAATAATGGAATAATCAAAGAAACATTGAAGCTATAGTTTAACTCTTCAGGTATAGCAAATCCAATCTTGAAATCCTAAATTAGAAGATTAACCTGAACCAGTTCTTCTAAAATTGTATCTTATCTCTATACTGTTGAGACATACCTGTGGGGTGTCCTTCTGCATCGACGTTGTGATTTTAAACTTTGTCCTTTTACTGGTGAAGGTCATATTCAATGAGAATGTGGATTCTGCCTCTATGTCCTCCTACAGCAAAAATATAACATAAGGACAATGATATTGTTAATGGTAGCCTATATATATATATATATATATATACAGTAGCAAGTAAAAGTATGTGAACCCTTTGGAATTACCTGGTTTTATGCATTAATTGGTCATAAAAAGGTATCTGATCTTCATTTAAGTCACAAGTATAGACAAACACAACATCCACCCACTGTCCACAGCCCGCCCCCCCCCTTGGACCACCACCTTCAGCTGCCTTGAACTTCATTCATTCACTCATTCATTCATTCATTGTCTAGTCTATCCCAGTATGCATGGGGCGAGAGGCAGGAATACACCCTGGACAGGTCGCCAATCCATCGCAGGGCACATACACTCCATTCACTCACACGCACACTCATACCTACGGGCAATTTAGACTCTCCAATTAGCCTAAAGTGCATGTCTTTGGACTGTGGAAGGAAACCGGAGTACCCGGAGGAAACCCACGCGGACATGAGGAGAACATGCACACGGTCCACACAGAAATGTATGCAGCTCGATATTTTACTGAAGCAATTCAGGTTAAGTACCTTGCTCAACGGTACAACAGCAATGCTCCACCTGGGACTTGAACCTACAACCTTTGCAGTACAAGCCAAGTTCCCTAACCATTATACTACACTGCCATCTATCATGTCTCAACATTGGACCCCCAGCCATGAGAAAACAGAACAGGCCAATGCTTTTTTTCTTTTGGATATTATTTTCTGATTTAAAAAAAGAACAAAACAAAACAAACCCCACAAAACAAAACAGCGAAAGGGTATTGTCATTTGTCTTCAGCAGCAGGAGGTTCAGTGCTAGGATTTGATCCTACCTTCACTCACAAGCCAAACAAGAACATAATCTTACTGTACATACAGAATATTTATCTTGCATAGGCCTCGGGGCTTCCTAAAACAGGCCCACCTGCTTTCTGCCCCTCCCTACTGGCCCACAATATGAGACTAGCACTAACGACACGACATGACATGTTTATGGAGCATCTCGGCCACAGACGAGTGCTTTTTATCGAGCTGGCTCCACGCCTCTGTTAGTTCCAGCTTCACCACTGCAGATCATTTTACCTGGGCACCGTTGCAGGGTGTGAGATTTGGTATGATAAATTGAGCGTGCAACATCACCGCGTCTACCACGCTGGTGAACGGGCGGGCGTATCCACATTTGTGTCACAGACCGCACTCCAAAGGATATCACGTTTCCCAGGAGTTGGGCCTGAGCTGGAAACGTCCATGCGGAAGAGCGGAGAGGCGGGACACGTGAGCCGTGAAAGGGGCGGCGACAGTCTATGGATCGCCATTGCAGTTACCTTTTCCGAGTCGTGGTTGATCATCTTGACGTCCAGGAGAGACCTGGTGGTCTTCAGGAGCTCCTTCTCGTTCATCTGCGTGCTGTCCTGGAGCTCCTTGTAGCATACTGTCTCGCCGTTGTTGAACGCCAGGAGCACCGCCATCTGGTAGGTGGTGACCACAGCGACGTAGGTCTTGGAGAGATAGTTCATCTTCACCTCACCTGGGAGAGAGGTGGAGAGAACTCAAACCACTGACAACTGCGCAGATCGTCCCCAACACTCTCAGTGGCCTAACAGATAGAGAGGTACAAAAGCCTTTCTTTTCATATAAAATGTATTTAGATTTTTTTACACCCATTTTTCTGAGTTTGAGTGTAAGCGCAAACCCTGGCTGCAGTGGGCACCCTGCACTTAGAACAAGTGCCACTAGGGGGGGCCCTCACGAAATCCTTTCTAATAATAACAACAACAACAACAACAACAACAACAACAACAACAACAAAGATTGCATTTATATATTGCCTTAGTGCTCATACTCCACAGCAACATGACACACAAAAGTGTTCCTGAAAACCATTTAAGACTTAAATGGTATGCACAATTTTAGCCCAGATCTCTAATTTAACTGCCCTCCAGTTTTTTCCTCTGGAGTTTGTTGCGACTCTTGCAGACATTTGGCGTGTGTGCGCTGAAGTTGTACCCCGCCTTGACCCCTCGACCCGTTATGAACCCCATCGGCCCTGCACAGAATATATTTACAGGTAACTGCCAAAATAAAGGAACATTTCATTTTGTTCCTTGAAAAAAACACGAGTAAATTAAGGGTCCTGGCGGCTCTGTTATGGTGTCGGGTGCATTTTCCTGGCCATTCAACCCCTTAGAGGGCAAGGTAAACTCAAATAAATACAAAGCCATTCTGAGTGATCACCTTCATCCTATGGTGAATATTGTCTATCCTGATGGGAGTGGTCTCTTCCAGGATGACAATGCCCCCATCCAGAGGGCATGAGTGGTCACTGAATGGGTTGATGAACATGAAAACAATGTAACCATATGCCATGGCCATCTCTGTCACCAGATCTCAACGCAATTGAACACCTATGGGAGATTCCGGAGTGGCGCCTGAGACAACAAAACACCAAATGATGGAATTTCTCATAGAAGAATGTTATTGTTTTTCCCCAAATTAAAATTCCAGACACTTGTAGAATCTATGCCAATGCGCATTGAAGCTGTTCTGGCGGCTCGTGGTGGCCCAAAGCCCTATTAAGACACTTTATGCATGCATTTCCTTTGTTTTGGCAGTATATTATATAGTCGGGTGACTCATTTTCTATAGTTTCTGCATGCATCTTCAGGGGAGCACCCTGATGGATCTAATCGTATGTGTTTTGACAGAGGGTAATTTAAGAGGGCTAGCGCTGAGCTATGCTAACAGCTGTGGCGTGTCACGGCTGGTCTTAACGCTGTGATTTCATGGATGACAGCCAGGCCATGCCAAGTTCAGGGCCTCAGAGCCTCCCATTGTGTTGGTCGGGGCAGATGTGTCATACTGTTGTCAAGGGGATATCCAACAAACACACCCTAATCCTCTCAAAAGCAAAAGATTTTTCTTTTTAAATCAGAGGTGTATCCAATTACACACACGTGGAAAACCAGTTCGGTGGTAATCGCGCTGTATGGGACAAACAGAGGGTTCTCGATAGACCAGGGAGATCTGAGGGTCAGAAATGGTCAAGAGTGGGCCGGTGGATAGCGTAGCGGTCTAACGCACAATATTTTGGCTGATCCAATATGGTGTGCGCTGCCTGTTAGGGATGTGGTTCGAAACCAGTCTCTACCAGACTGGCCCTGGTTGTTAGCCCGATCGGGGGCGGTATTTGGCTGTCCACCCCAGGGGGAGAGGGGAGGGTGAGCTGGCTTGGGTCCGCCGTGAAGCACGTAAAGGAGTCTCCAGAACCTGGGTGGGCAAATTCTGTCTCGAAGGAAGCAGAGTTTACTGCCCTCGGAGAATTAGCTTGCCTCGTAGAGACGAGCAGCGGACTCATGTGGGGAAGGTAAATCAAAATAAATAGAGTGTGTAATTCACTACAAAATTGACAGAAAAATGGGGGAAAAATCAGATTTTTTAAAATATTTTTTTAAAGAAACGGTCTAGAGCTACTTTCCTTGCACTGTGTAGGAGACCAGGGCTCGTATTCATACAGCGTCTCAGAGCACTGACCTAGGATCGGGTTTCCCCTGGCCATATCCTAACCTTATCCATTATGAGCTAAAGTGCAAAACTGATCCTAGATCACGGCATGTATTCATAGAGCAGGAGTACTGACCTAGGATCAGGTTTCCCCTGTCAATATCCTAACCTTACCCATTATGAGCGAAAAGGCAGAGGAAAAGGACCCGCCTTGTTGAATTTGTGGTAAATGATGCTTAGATGTTCTCGTAAGCGAGGTTTCTCCATAAGCCCGTTTCCAGGTTTATTCCTCTCCTGTACATTTACTTATTTCCTTTATTGCTGTTAACATTTTTGTACTTCACATGCTTCTTTTCTTCTTTAGTGCAAAATTTGTTTTTAAATGAAGTATGAGTAAAATCACTTAATTCCTCACTGTACAGTGTCCAGACCTCCGTTTTTTAAGACAGATGTTATGCCAAAATGTACAGGGAATTTTAAAGGAAAATCTTATATGTATACATTGGTATTGATGGGAGTGGGGCCCCATGAACTCCATGAAGACCTTGCCCTCTGCAACAAAAGATTATAATTGGCCAAAATGAGTAGGTCAATCACAACACATCATAGCTCCACCCATTTTAGGATTCATAAAGTGTTGCTCTCCCATAACCTTACGTCGTTGTCATTAAATAAACGCTAAAAGTGAATTTGCTCTCCCATAAGGCCTAATTAGTCTGAGCTCTAATGAATCTGAGTTGTCATTAAATAAACGCTAAATCCGAGGCCTAATGAATCTGACATCTAATGAATCTGAGGTCTAATGAATCTGAGACATAGTGAATCTGAGGTGTAATGAATCTGAGGCCTAATGAATCTGAGGTTTAATGAATCAACCACTCAGCTGCTGTGGCTCAAATGAAAAAAGGGCAATGACAGTTCCACAACCTGGCTCTGACCGGGACTCACATACCTGTGCACAGGTAATGCAGCCAGGTCAACTTCCTCCCACTGAAATGCTGGTTGTAAAATAACTCAAACTGCAAAGAGAAAACAGTTTTAATATTCAACCTGGACCACAACAAACAGATTTTATAGTCTGAGGGTTTACTCAGAAAACGTCTCAGGACAACGTGTGAAAGATGTGGGGCCGTTTACTGCCAAACTCAATGCACAGGCTGAGGAGGCTACACAGTGTATGTAACTGGTGCTTTAATGCTTTAGTTGTGCGAATGGAAAAATTAGATAACTCATTTTAATAAGACAATGAAAACAAGCATAAAGTGAACTTGACACCTGAACTCATTTTGATCATCATGGGTGTCCCGTTACACCTTTACACCCCCGACCGGACAGCTGAGAGTGGACCCCCCCCCCCCGCCACATGCCGTGCGCCCCCCTCCCCGCGTTGTCGTGGTGACTCACCATCTGCACGCTCTTCTCCAGCTCTTGAGGGATGGCGAAGGTGGAGGAGGGGACGTGTGTGAGGGGCCAGGCCCCCGCCTGAAAACAGAGCGCCAACCAAGAGAGCGCGTCTTACTGTGGGCCCACACACAGATTCACACGCACATACGCATAGAAACATACACACAGACTAACACGCACATACGCATAGGAACACACGCACGCACGCACGCACGCACACACACACACACACAGACTCACACGCACAGGAATACATACACACACAGATTCACACGCACATACGCATAGGAATGCATACACCCACAGACTCACACGCACAGGAATACATACACACACAGATTCATACCGCTTGTCAGGAGCTCCCACACACAGAACACATACACACACACACACACACACAGACTCACACGCACATTCGCATATGAATACATACACAGACTCACACGCACATACGCATAGAAACATACACACAGACTCACACGCACATATGCATAGGAACACATACACACAGACGTAGAACAGTTTGCACACACACATACGCACAGCTTGCTGTGGATACACACATACATACACACACACACACACACAGACACAGACACAGACACAGACTCACACGCACATACGCATAGAAACATACACACAGACTCACACGCACATATGCATAGGAACACATACACACAGACTCACACACACATACGCATAGGAACACATACACACAGACTCGCATGCACATACGCATAGGAATACATACAGACTCACACGCGCATACGCATAGAAACATACACACAGACTCACACACATACAGGAATACATACACACACAGATACACACAGACTCACACACATATGCGCATAGGAATACATACACACAGACTCACACGCACATACGAATAGCGTGTACGAATAACGCACATACGCACGCACGCACACAGACATGCACACCGCCACACACACGGATCAGAATGAAACGGTATGTGAGATCTGGCCAAATGTGGCCAGATGGCAGCTCCAGGTCCACAGGGATCTCATGACCAATCACACCTTTTTAGCATGCGCATTAACGACAAACCTGCACTACCTGCCAAAACCCGCCCAGTGTGTCCCTGTTAATCAGAGCCGCTTGTCAGGAGCTCCCACTGAAGGTTCACTCTTGGGCATTAATGGCGCTTAATTAATTCATTACTGGCATTGATTCTGCAGGTTTACTCATTTGTAGGTTTGAATCTTGATGGCATTCTGTGTCCCTCACGCACGCAACTCGTGAATAATTGCTTATTTAATTCATTACTGGCATTGATTCTGCAGGTTTACTCATTTGTATCCCAAACGCGGAGCGAACGGGAGCGCTCCCTCACCTGCAGGACGTAGATCTGGAAGCTGATCCCCAGGTCGACGGCTGCTTCCTGTGTTTTGATGAAGTTGTTGAATTTGTTGTTCAGGTCTGCGCTGACGCTCATGTCTGTGTACATTCGGTGCAGTTTGCTGGTGAACTCGTACCCGCAAGCTTGCTGTGGAGGGAGCGGAGCATCGCAAAGACAAAGCAATGAGACACTGTTCATCACGACACCATTTACGTCTATGCACTCAGCATAGGCACACTGAAATTCAGCCAACAGCCCAGAACTATTTTCTTTGAACGCTAAAGACTTGAACGGCTTTTACGAACGTTCTTTTACGGCTTTTATGAACGAACGCGAACGTTCGCCTCTACGCCGATTCCAACGCACCTCTGATACTCCGCTCCGTATTCTTCTCATTGAAAGCTCTGTCTCCCGACCGTTGAAGCCCATACATTCCAGTTTGACACATCTTCTAAGAAGTACCAACCAGAACCTCCTGTGGCTTCAGTGCCATGACCATTCTGAAGAATTGGTTTTGAATTGTAATCTGGTTTTCATTGTATTCCCACCTCACCTTGAGCTTGTTGATCATGGCTTCTTCCGAGTCCATGGACAGGGAGAGGCCGTGTATTAATCTCTTTGCCAGCATTCTTGCATAAAACTAGGGGAAAGAGATAAAGAGCGTTTGACTGATCAACACTGACATCCTTTCACATCTGCAGGAGCGCCAGTCCTCTCCTGTAGTGACAGCAGAGCCCTGCTCCTGATGCTGCCTTAAACAGTCCTTTATTAACGTCTCACAATGTCGTAATATCTTTAATCATGCCTTAAACAGTCTCTCATATTGTCGGCCATACCTTCTGGAAGACGTCCTTGTCGTCGATGTATTTGAACACTGTGATGAAGCTTGTGAGCTTGTCCTCCACCTCATTCTCCGTCATGCCCTTGGCTGACTTCTTCAGCAGATTGTCGCAGTACTTCGCCAGCTTTGGGAACACAAGCCGGAAAGTTCCAGATCAATACCAAAAAAAAAAAAAAAAAGCGCAAAACAAAAACCCAATCGAAGCAGGACAACATGAACTGAACCAGAGGCGCGGGGGCGCAGGGCCCACAGGAGGAGCCGATGGCTGAAGCGACGCAGTGTTCCCTCCTCTCCACAGGAGGGTGCCGCTCGCTCAGACCCAGCTTGGATCTGCAGGGTGAGGTTCCAGACACCAGGGTCATGTACTCACCAGTTCAGGTGCTTTGCAGATGGATTTTGGCTCTCTGTAGTTTACCACTGAAGTCAAAGCCTGGAAAAATAAGACATATACATAATAGAGTAATAATATATGTCATAACTTAAAATTAAAAGCCATAAAACTAAATAAAATAAAATAAAACACAATAGCCTTATATTGAGCGTTTTAGGTCACTTAACAGGAAAAATGTAATTAACAAAAAAAAAAATATATATATATCGGGATATATTTTCATTCTTTTTTTTTTTACTTTTGAAGAGGTTAATGAGAACACCAAGGTGGATAATCATTGTGTTAATTGAGTAACTTACTTTCTGTCGATGAATTCCTCATTATCAGCTAACTCACCTTACACTCCACATAACAAGGCCATCATTTCCTTTGAGAATCGGACACAGTGTGAAATATATGAGCCCATAACAAGGCCATCATTTAAGGTCTTTGAGAATCGGAAAACACAGTGTGACCTGCAATGCCACTTTGTGTTGTTTTTCACCTGCCAGTGTCCTTGTAGTGTTTTAACTGTGACAATTTTTTCACCTGCTCATGTTGTTATGTTTTAATTCCACTTAAATAAAGGGCCTGAGTCCTCACTTACTGGGTTTTTATGACTGCTTTTTAAGGTCTGTGATAAACAAATGTTTAGCCTACCATTTCTTCTGCACTGCACTTTTTATCTGAATGTTATGTGAGAATGAAAATTGTTGCTAAAGACATTGTGATGACAGTGTCTTTTTTTGTCAACATGTTTGCAGTTTTTGCACCAACTACTGTCTGTGCCTGAGAAATTGCCTGAGGAATAAATTTGTATAGAATTGAATGCTCTTGACCATTCCAATACATCTGGAGTTGAAGCAGCATTTAACAGAGGGCTGAGGCGCGTGTCCATGCTGCTAACGAAGCCGTCAGTGCTGGTTTTAACGTCTGGATGGATATGACCCAGGGCTCTTTGTGGTGGCGGGCGATTTTACCTTATCGAGCGCGCTCATGAAGTGCTGATCCCCGTTCAGGACAGTGTTGATGAGCTGCACGTGTTTGCTGTGAACCTCCAACACTGACTCCACAAACTGGGTTGGCATCTGAGAACAAAAAACACACATATTCGCCAAAGAAAAGATATGCAACTCCAGGGGCGGCGATTGGCTGTCCGCCCCAGGGAGGGGGAGGGAAACCGACATGACGTTCACTGCGCATAAGAGTGGCCCTGTAGTACCGGGTTACGGTTGACGGCTTGGCGAGTGCCGTCTCGGAAGAGGTGTTACTTCGCCTTCGTCACTACCGGTCGCAGGACTACGGCAGCAAACTCACATTACTAGGGGGGATTGACAGAAAAATAGCGAGTCTAACTGGCTACCAAATTGGGAGAGAAAAAAATGGGAGAAAATCAGAAACAAAAATGTAAAAAATAAAAAAAATAAAAAATGTAAAATAGATATGCAACTCCAACATCGGGACAGAGGAGAGGATCATCCCACAGCACCGTCCGGGTGGAGACGGCCCCACGCTCTCCCTCGCACAGCTCCCGAAACCAAAGGCACCACCGGGCAGGCACGTTGGGGGGTGACGTTAGTGGTTTCGAGGCTTGGGTTGGTTTGCGGTGGTTTGTACCGTCGTCAGCAAGCGGCGCGACAACAATTTTTAAATAAAAATGCAGGGGGCGACCACATAGGGACGGTGTCACTTCATACAAATCGGCAAAATCAGAACGGGACCACCCCCCCACCACACAAACTAACACACACAAACACACACACTCTAACCCCCAACTAGCACTCACATTTTCCTGAGAGAGGTTGCTGGTTGCTCGGAGGCCCTCGTCGTGGATGTGGACCTGCAGCTCCTGGATCATGTGAGGTAACCCCCCGGAGACGGATCGCAGCAGGGTGTACATGTTGGCCATGTCTGTGGGGGGGGGGGGTGGGAGCACACAGCCTCCTCAGTGTCAGCACCTCCTCAGTGTCACATCTTTTCAGATTTTCTCCCAATTCGATGCCCAACTGTACCCTCTTGTAGTTCAACCCACCACATCACCGTCGCAACTCTGGGATCGGCAGTGATAAAGATGCCGAACTGCCTTCTACGAGATGGAACTCCCCAAGCCAACGCTTCAAATGTTCTCAGGCTTTTTCTCCCAATGGGGCCAATTTGCCAGGCTGCCCAACTGGGAAACCTGCACCAGAACAAGTGCCTGGGGGCCACCCCCTCTCTGAGTCTACAGGAGGTTTCTGGTTGGTAGCAGGGGTTTCCCACATTATATATTGAAGTACAGAATGTCCACTGCCACAGTATTGTAATTGGACAAGCCCCTTAGTTAATTCTTAGAAGACGCACTAAATTTGAATGTTCCAGCTAGGGAATTATGGGGAGACAGAACTTTCAATAATAAGAATAGAAAGCCAAATACCTGGCAAGGGTAAATAATATGTGGTATCACCTCTATCTAACTGCATGGGGTAACGCAGTGACACAAAGCACATAAACATCTGTACAACACACACACACTCATCTGTCTCACTCTCTCTCACACACACACACACACACACACACACACACACACACACACACACACACACACACACACACACACACACACACACACACACACACACACACACACACACACACACACAAAGGCATGGGAATGTGGGTCAATCTGAATAGATAAAATTGTCCTTAAACTGACCAGGAATATAAACACTAATCTTCTGTCAATCACTGAACTGTAGACAACTAGACATGTTTATTCCAATGTGCCAAGCTGGCATTGCGTCTCCAAACTGAACAAAGCTTCAGCCTTGAAATCAATGCAATAATGTTACTTATTCACAAAGAAAGCTAGGCAGACAGTTTTGGCATATTTGTGTGTGTGTGTGTGTGTGTGTGTGTGTGTGTGTGTAATAAATTGTGTGCATGAGAAAGAGTGAGTGAGTTTGTGTGTGTGTGAGAGAGAGCATGATTGTGTGAGAGAGTGAGTGTGTGTGAGTGTGTGTGTGTGTGTGTCTGTGTGTGAGAGAGTGAGTGTGTGTTTTGTGTGTGTGTGTGTGCATGTGAATGTGTGTGTGTTCCTGTGCGTGTGTGTGAGTGTGAGTGTGTGTTCGTGTGAATGTGAGTGTGTTCGTGTGAACGTGAGTGTGTGTCTGTGGGTGTGTGTGAATGTGTGAGTGTGTGTTCGTGTGAATGTGAGTGTGTTCGTGTGAACGTGAGTGTGTGTCTGTGGGTGTGTGTGAATGTGTGAGTGTGTGTTCGTGTGAATGTGAGTGTGTTCGTGTGAACGTGAGTGTGTGTGTGGGTGTGTGTGAATGTGTGAGTGTGTGTTCGTGTGAATGTGAGTGTGTTCGTGTGACGTGAGTGTGTGTGTGGGTGTGTGTGAATGTGTGAGTGTGTGTTCGTGTGAATGTGAGTGTGTTCGTGTGAACGTGAGTGTGTGTCTGTGGGTGTGTGTGAGTGTGTGAGTGTGTGTTCGTGTGAATGTGAGTGTGTTCGTGTGAACGTGAGTGTGTGTCTGTGGGTGTGTGTGAATGTGTGAGTGTGTGTTCGTGTGAATGTGAGTGTGTTCGTGTGAACGTGAGTGTGTGTGTGGGTGTGTGTGAATGTGTGAGTGTGTGTTCGTGTGAATGTGAGTGTGTTCGTGTGAACGTGAGTGTGTGTGTGTGGGTGTGTGTGAATGTGTGAGTGTGTGTTCGTGTGAATGTGAGTGTGTTCGTGTGAACGTGAGTGTGTGTCTGTGGGTGTGTGTGAGTGTGTGTTCGTGTGAATGTGAGTGTGTTCGTGTGAACGTGAGTGTGTGTCTGTGGGTGTGTGTGAGTGTGTGAGTGTGTGTTCGTGTGAATGTGAGTGTGTTCGTGTGAACGTGAGTGTGTGTGTGGGTGTGTGTGAATGTGTGAGTGTGTGTTCGTGTGAATGTGAGTGTGTGTCTGTGTGTGTGTGTGAATGTGTGGTCTGACCGTCTTTCTTCTCCTGCCGGATGATGCTCTGACTCTCGCTGTGCAGAAACTGCAGGTGGTCAGCCACCATCCTCTGCTGGCATTCGTGGATTACTTTGGCGTAAGAGCTGGGGTGCAGGTACTTCCGACATCGCACCTCTTCGTCTTTCAGACGCCCCAAAACCTGTAGGGAAGACGTGCCCAGTGAGGCTTTATTTAAATGTGCATTTCCCAAACAAGGTGTTCAATATAGCCAGCATGACACTATGTCCTTATCTGTGAGTAATATTTGATCACAAAAACAATAGGTACACAATATTTCAAGAGTATGTCAGTGACTACAGAGACTGCAGACGTGTAATCATTTAAATAAAGTTGCAGAAGCTGGCTTCCCTGCTGTGAGTTTCATGCTGCAGAGATTCTCGTTAAAGTGTGATTCAGTGTCTCTCTGTCCCATTTAAACAGTCGCTCTTTACAGTGAGAGTCGGTGTATCTCTGCCAGACTCAACATCTCAAGTATTATCGTCAACAAATTCATATTGGCCTCACCCAGGACAGTAATCAGCACCTCCTCCCAGACTCCCTGGACAGAAACACACATCTGCAATCCCCTCCTATTCCCACACTGGCCATATCTCATCATCAAAGAACACTCTAGATTACAGAGCGGCCAATCGCTGTCCGGGAATAAAATCAGAGACAGAAACATAATAAAGATAATTATGGTGACATTTTAGCTAGCATCCCAACCTAAGAAAGAGGAACTGCAAGCTGATATTTTTATGATTGCGTGATACACTGTCCAAACTGCTATAAACCAACAAAGAAACCCAAAACAAATAACTTTAGAGACACCGATTCCAGCATCGCTGCCCTTCTTAAAGCCATGAGTTCCACGGGGAGAACACGCTGTTCCCCCTGTGAGAGAGGCGTCTTCAGCACTGAAGTGTCTCCTTACACGGACCGCTGAGTGGTGCAACCTGTACATGCACCTGTTGTAAGTGCAGGTTGCCCACTGTAGTCAGGGTTTGAGCCCAGCTCAGGCCAGAAGTTCCATTCGAGGGCGGCGATTGTCCGCCCCCAGGGGGAGGGGGGAAGGAAGCCGCCATGAGTTCGCCACGTGCAAGTGGCTCTGTGTGTGTCGGAGTTACGCTTGGCGTGTTCCGTGTCGGAGGAGGCAGTTCGGCGTCTTTGTCACTGCCAGTTGCGGCGGTGAACTCGCAGTATGGCGGGGGGAGGGGAGGGTTGGGGGTAGTTGAACTATAATTGGCCACCAAATTGGTGGAAAATGGAAAAAGAATAACACGTGAGAAATAAATGTATGAAATGTCTCCTTGCCTTTTCCATGTACTGTGAGCATTTGGACTCCTGCAGCAGATTGGAGGCTTCCTGTTTGTAGTACTCTCCTGTTCTCATCAGAAATGGGCCTTCAAAGATTTCCTGATAAAACTGAAAGAGGAAAGGAAACAACAGGAAAGGAGAGATAGAACATGCAGTTACTTCAGTCTCCTGGCAACACACGTTATTGGATTTCCTGATTCACAAGATGCATTTAAAAAGTCAATAGAAATTGATCTTCAGGTTATTATTATGTGCATTATGGATGAAAAAGTTTATCTATTTTAACATACAGTGGATAATGAGATCATCAGATAAAAGGGTTTAACGCAGACATCAATCCATACCTCAGACTCTTGCACATTTACCTTAAGAGGAAACTTTTTCTTGTACTGTTCAACGTGAACAAAGGAGTTGATAACCCCATGGATTACTTTCTGATTTGGGTCCTCACCACAGCGATCACTAGGGGTTGAAGATAAAAACATTTTTAAAAACATTTTTAAAAGCTATTATGCTGTTCACAGCCTCCAGACAGAGAACTAACAGGCATGGGTTTTGTTGCCAGATAACTACTGGCAAAATGAAAAGAACAATTTATGGCAGGTGGTAAATCTATAAATAAATTCCTTATTTTACAATGTAAAGTAGCTTATTTGAATATGCAGGCAATAATTGAGTAATTTGAAGGGTGAATGTGACTTCTCAATGAGACTATTAACACAGGGAAAGTGTGTGCTCCTCCTCTATGAATGAACAACGAGCCACCAATTAATTACCTGCACACTTCAAAAGTGACCATCATTTACAACATTTTAAGTTTAAATTGAACAATTTGTTAAAGGTGGAGTCACATATAAACCTGTACTTCTAAGATTCATTTTTTATTTCTCGCTCTAATTTTTGTATTTATTGTCCTTGATTTGTAGGCTATTTGACGCTATACTGATGATCATATAACACTAATAATGATAATCACGTTATATATATGCACCTCGTTTTAAAAAGCCTGTCTACGCACAGGCATTGAAAATTAGCACAAGCTATAAACATCACCATAGATGGCATAGGATATTTGTTTTACAATTTTCTATGTTCACATGTCCCTGTCCCTATTCAAATAAAAATGTCATAAATGAACACACAACGCACCATACATTGAGCAGTTAGCCAGTGGTGTGGTAGGATGGTGTGTGCAATATGCGTTACAGGACCGAACACATAGTCTGAGTCACACTGAGGTAATATTTCAGTCAGCCAGTGGTGTGGTAGGATGGTGTGAGAAACATGCCTTACAGGAACAGACACATGGTCTGAGTCACGTTGGGGCCATATTTCACTGTCCGAGTCCCAACCCCACAAACTGCAACCTCTCCTCTCCTCTAAAACTATGCCTTCTTCCCCGAGGCTAACCAAACTGCAGTAAGGTAGAGGTGTGCTTCAGGCAGTCGAGGGGGCAGGAATCTTACCCTTAAACTCAAACTGGTCTCGACCGGTTTTACTTATCAAGTGTGCTGAATAATCCCCACCAGGAGGGAATCCTAGTTCTCTTAACTGTGTCTCACACTGTTGTGTGGTTTCTTTCTTCACAGGAGTTCAATTTAGGGAAATCATTCTTTTATTTTAAGCAAATATCTTAACTCTAAGACTTAAGTGCACCAGCTTTCAGTGCAACATTCAATAAAGTCTAGCAAATTAATTTCAAAACGATCGTTTTTTCAGGAATACTTGAAACTACAGAATCGGCGCAGATTAGCCAACAGATCGCTATGCCACCAACATGCCATTGTTGCAAACCTGGAGAGCGAAGGGTAGACTTATCCACAGGTTCAAATATTTATACGCTGCCTCACTTTGTGAGAAAATAATGCTGTCACGGGATAAAATCTATTTAACAATCGATTGTTAATGTATCTGATTCTCTTGTAATCAAGCAAAATAAATGAAAACATGTTGCGAGCGATGATTGCTTTAAAGCAGGGGTGTCAAACTCATTCCATCGAGGGCCGAGTGTATGCAGGTTTTTGTTGCAACCAATGCACAACACCAGATGATTTCAATTAGGTCCCTCCCTTGGTTGAAGAAGTGGGCTAATTAGTGAAATCACCTGGTGTAGTGCATTGGTTGCAACAAAAACCTGCATACACTCGGCCCACGTTGGAATGAGTTTGACACCTGTGCTTTAAAGGATGTAAGGATGTGGGGGCCCCCGAGTGGCGCAACGGGTAAAGTGCAAGTTGCCCACTGCAGCCTGGGTTTGAACCCTGACTGCGCCAGCCCGGCTCTGGCCGGGAATCCCGGTAAATCCCCCCAAAAAGAAGAAAAAATTAATAAATGGAGCCTCCTCCATTTCCAGCTCGCTAGCTGCCCATTAGGTGTAATATGACAGTTCTTGGCACTTGGACAGTCGCTCAGGAAGGCAGGTGTAGAGGACACTGTATGCAGAAGGCCCAAAAAATCGGAACCTACTTTTTGATTTCGTTCAGCAGCATCCGGATCAGGACTGCCTGCAGGGGCTCGATCATCAGCTTCCTCCACATGTCTAGGGCCAGCTGAGAGGAAACAGTATCATATACCATCACTTAGGGCTTTTATTCTGTAAAAAAGGCTCAATCAAATCTCTGCAATAGATACTCTGCCCCGGTTTCTATCTTCTCTTTGTTACAGAATAGGAAATCAATAACATGAAAACCTCAACAGGATGCCCACATTATTTTTTTTACACTACTGCAATTCTGAATACGAAGAATACATTTGTTTTTAAAAAGGTATTGATACTAATGTACTGGTCATTTTGTGTTTCATAAATGTTTTTGATGATGTTTCGTAATACACTGGCAATCATACTTCTCAGCTTGAGGAAAAAAACACCTCTCAATATTGCTTATACTCTGATTACATATTACCAACAATGCTAAGGAAATTGACAGCTTTGAGACAGCAAAGAATAAATATGTACACTATACACCCGCATGACTTGAGGCATAGTGGATACATAAAAGGACAACTAAACCGCGAATATTTAAAATATACATAACACCTGACACAATTTCAAAATGTGAATATGCACAACTTAATTTATTCAATAAACCACTTTATATCGGACAATTTATGACCCAAATTTTTTTTTATGGTCAGTTACAGTATATGAACATCGCATCTTTTGCCCCTGGTAACACTTTTCGGTGTTTACACACACTGGAAACTGTTTGCACCTGTAGCAATTTTTTTATGTCATCTTCCAAGTTTTTAACGTATGTTACTGCACTTTTGAGATACCTACTCTTACACTTACGTCCTTCGCCAAAACAGAAATTCAATTTTTTCCTCAATGGAGAGCACAACTCTTCACAGCATTTTCAGCACTATTCTAGATGGATTTATCTACATAATGTACTCTGCTTTGATGTAGTTTAGCTGCTTACACAGTGACAAGTGTCTCAATGACAATGGCTAAATTAAGTAGCTAACTAGCAAATGTACAGCACTAGCATAAAAGTTGGCACTTCGCCAGGCTGTCAGTCTTCAATTAGACACTGACATCCAAATGAGGCTGGTGGATAATCCGGTAAATTATGTGCGGGAGTCAGTTCTGTGGGAGTGTACTGTATTATTTAAAAAATATATATTCATTCATTCAAAACAACTCAAAGGCAACTCCCTGCATACCTTCTCAAAAAGACGCAATCAGGGGCCTCGAATAGCGGTGTAACACCATTGACTGGTGCTTTATGTGTGAGCTACCTATTGTGGTCGCGGTTCGAAACCTGACTGCGTCAGTCCGACTCTGGCAGGGAGCCCTGACCGAGGGCGGCTTTTGGCTGTCCGCCCCAGGTGGTGGACAGCCAAACCAATCAATATGCTAGAGGATTGACCCGGAGGACGGGTGGGGGGCTTGTGAGGGGAGGGCGAATCGAAATAAATAGAGGCTTGAATTGGCTACTAAATTGGGAGAAAAAAGGGGAAAATATTTGAAACAAAATATATATATATATTTTTTTAGATGCAATCAGATGCATAGCAACAAAAATTGCAGGGGAAACGTTTTGTAATCATACTCAAATCAGGCAAATTCACATTAATTCAGACCAACAATTCATAACTCATTATCTCAGTCCCTCACCTCTCCGATTTCCATCAGAGGCTCATTTGTGTCCACCCCTCCGTACCCATACTGCAAGTCTGCTTCTGTCAGTTTGTTCTTCTTGATGAACTGTGTGTTGAGGTACCTGCGTTCGGGGAGAAGGGCAGACACTGTATTTACAAGCAGGTAGCAAGTTGTGCAAAACATATAGCAGAGTACCGTTCCAAATTATTTCACACAGCAGGCTTTATTAAGCTGTCATTGCTCTGTATTCCACTGAAGTGCCTTCTGGACACATAAACAGCCAACAACGGCAATGCACCAGCTGGCCCAGGACAACACTTCCTACAACATAATATAATAATAATCATCTACTAAGTCTGAAAGGGCCTTCGCTGGGTTAGGGCAACCATATCTACAGGTTTCCCCGACAAACCAATCACATTACCTGTACAAACAATCCATGTAGTCGGCTCCCTTACTGTACTCTTCCCAGTGTCTCTGGTACATTACCAGAACCTTTTCCTCCGACTCCAGCACCTTCTGCAAAACACAAAATACATTGTGTTCCTTTTAGTATCCACTTATGCATTTAGTAGTACCCACCACATATACAGTTGACTGCATCTTTCAGCTAAAAACAAAAACTTTGAACAAAACTTTATGAAACACATACCTTGTACAACTGTCGAACATGATTTTCCAGGAATATTTTTGTCTCTGTGTACAATCTTTCCCCCAAGGGTTCAGGGTAAGCTACACACAAGGCATAAATATCACTGATACATGTGTTAAGGAAACAGCAATGTGTAAGCATATAAGGTGGTTTCACTTAAGTCTTCACAAATACACGTTATTCCCATATTTATACCAGGAGTCAACGGGCAAGCCACAACATCTGCTGGTTTTCATTTTCGCCTAAAGATTAGCAACCAATTTAGACCCAAGAAACCAGGTAAGGTGAGAGAACTGTTTGATCAACTGCTTTAATGAATCAATTAGGGACCCCTGCTTTAGGGGAATGCATAAAGAAACGTACGAGACGAAATAATAAAAGTGGCCACACAAGTGAACCAGGACTAAATCGGACATTAATGGCCAGGTCCCCCACAGTGAGCAGGATACGAGAAGCGGTCGTTCCACGTGGCTCTCTCAACATAGTCCAGCATCACCACTGCCTTGATTGTCGTCAGGAGTTTGTTCCATGTCTCATCAAAATCCACCACCCGAGGCTTCAGGGACATTGTATGGCTTATTCAGCACACTGCAAAGGGCACAAGAACACTTCTTCAACAGACATAATCAGGAACATAAAAGTAGAAAAACATCTCAAAACCATTTTAATGGCATTGAGGAAAATAAACTCCATCACACAGGCCTACAGTTTGAAATAACGATTGAAATTTGAGACTGGTACTGACAAAGTTTTGAAATTACAGGTCAGTGATACAAAACACTTACCTAGAAATTTAAGCTGCACAGAAATACCTACACATATACAGTTGGCTACCTTGTCTTGACCTTGCCTGAAAAATGGACAACAAACAGTTTCTGTCCATTAAATTGCACAATGGATATTTATTTATTATTTGCAGTGCCCTCCAGAATTGTTGGCACCCTTGGTGAAGATGAGCAAAAAAGGGTATGAAAAAATGTATTTGTTGTTCATCGGCTTGATCTTACATTCAAAATATGGGAGAAATCGAACCTTTAATTTAAGTCAAATTATTCAAAGAAAAAACAAATCCTTATCAAAAAATGATCTTATCCTTATTTTTCTCAAAAACATGTGTCACAATTATTAGCACCCCTGCATTTAGTACTTTGTGCATCCTCCCCTTGTCAACAGCGCTGAGTCTTCTCCTATAATACTTGATGAGGTGGGAGAACACATAGCAAGGGATCCGAGACCATTCCTCCATACAAAATCTCTACAGATCCTTCAGAGTCCTTGGTTCTCGCTTGTGGACTCTCCTCTTCAGCTCACCCCACAGGGTTCCAATGGGGTTTAGGTCAGGGGACTGGGACGGCCATTGGAAGTAAAACAGCCCCTCAACATCACAGATCCACCACCATACTTCACAGTGGGGGTTAGGTTATTTTCTGCATGGCCAACCCACCTCTGGTGTTTATTGCTAAGAAGCTCTATTTTTGTCTCATCTGACCATGGAACCCGGTTCCACTCAAAGTTCCAGTAACGTTTAGCAAACTCCAGGAGCTTATGTTTGTGGTTTGATAACAGCAGAGGCTTTCTTCTGGCAAGCCTTTCAAATAGCTTGTTGGCATGGAGGTGGCGTCTAATTGTAGTTTTGGAGACTTGGTGACCCCAGGATGCAACCAACTTCTGAAATTCTCCAACTGTGATCCTTGGAGAAATGTTTGCCTTTGGAACCATCCTCCTGTGTGTGGGGGCAAAATACACTTGTGTCCTCTTCCAGGCAGGTTCATCACAGCTCCAGTTGTTTTAAACTTCTTAATTATTGCCCTAATAGTGGAGATGGATATTTTCAGACATGTAGCTATTTTGTTATAGCCATTGCCTGATTTATAAAGAATATGAACAACCTTTTGTCTCATTTCATTTGTGTATTCTCTTATCTTCCCCATGTTGATGGATGACTAAGGGAGTTTGGCCTGGGGTGCACCTCATATTTATACCCCAGTGAAACAGGAAGTAATGGATGACCACTTAAAGAGTTCCTAACGACTCAGGTGAACTTACAAAAATATAAATGGGAATATACTTCATTTAGATTTTGTTCATAAGAATTTCTATGGGTGCCAATAATTGACATCTTTTTGAGAATGTTTTTAATTTTTTGATAAGGATCTTTTTCTTTTTATATAAAATAATTTGACTTCAATTAAATGTTAGATTTCTCTCATATTTTGACTGTAAATTCAAGCTAATGAACAACGAAGACATTTTTTCATAGGCTTTTTTGCTCATCTTTACCAAGGGTGCCAATAATTCTGGAGGGCACTGTACATTCAAAACAAAGTCAAGCTTTTAATGAATGAATTTCGAATTGTTCTAAAGAAACAGAACAAAGCCTAGACACAATTTCACGTCATATTTCCTTCATTATATATTTTTTTATGGTACCATATAATCTGGGCTGTTTTAAAGACCTGGAACTGTCAACAATTTAGATAAAGACAATATCGGCGCGATGACAAACTGATGAGCCTTGTTATATTAGCGTATCCTAATACAGCCAGATTGATGCTACACTTCAAAGTGACAATACATGTGTCACTACATCTAGCCTATTACCCTGGACGTTGCAACAAATGTGTAATCTATTTTAGCTGCTACAATTAAAGCTAGCTAAATAATCAACAACGACACAAACAACTCTGATTATTACTGTTTATAATCAATAAAGGTGGAAAGCTATCATGCAAGTGAACCAGCTATTGCATTGCATTGTATTGTATTGTGCTAGGAGACCACCTTCTTTCCTACCTTGTGCTATTCTACTCTCAACGATTAAAAGAAAACTGAACATCTAGCGTATTGCAAGGTAACAAACTATAGCGCTTGTATACAGCATGAGATGAAAATAGTTATTTTTCAAACAGTAAACGGGAAAAATAGAACCCTGATACTATGAAACCGGTTGCAGTTACCTCGCTAGCTAGCATGCTAACCTCTTCCCTATTACAATGTATGGAGCTAGGCCTTAGCTTGTTAGCCTATGTTACCCATTGCATTTTTTATTTCAAAGACAGTAACGTTAGTTTAAAAAAAACGAGATGAATAGCTAACTTGGTAGCAAAGACACGAATACAAATCGCTAGCTATATTTAAAATGTAAGAGCTTTGCTAACCTCACACAGGTATCTACCAACAACAGTTGATAAGCCATCAAGTTGTGACAAGAACAAAAATGAAACAGAATCTAGTTTAGAGAGCCTGCTGAGCTCATAGCTAACTAGCAGCCGATACGGACACAGCATTTAGCCAGCTAGCTACCTAGCCCGCTACATTACTTTCCATGATTCACAACCCTCAGCAGCACAATTATCTTGCTGAACTGAAAAATCTACCCACGCACCAAGAAAGAAGTCTGAACGGCAATTAATTACCTCTGGCCAATGTCACTGAATATATTGTTTTTGAAATAAAAACTTAAGTTCCTCTCCTGTCACAAGCTTGATCTCGTTCACCTACACCACTCCATTCCCGACCTCATAGATGACACCATTACATCAGCTGGAGGGGAAACAAGGGGAAAACAAAATACATGTATATTTTCAAATCAATAATGTTTACGAGGAGTATATAGTCAGCTCAAATAATTAAAAATATATAAAATGTTTCGAATTATATTTGCAGGTAATATAGCTCTTGAAGCAGTTATGACACGAAGCTATATTATTTAAACATCCCCATTTCTTGATGGTGTCACCGTAAACTATGGGTGCCCATTAGGGTCTAACCTTGCTCAAACTTCATAACATTCAAAATTCATTCTCGCCTAATCTAAGAAACTAACATAATTTGAAAACACTACTACTGTATTAATACATGACGTCATACAAGTGTGATTGACGACCAACGTTTATAATGTAACAGTGCTTTAAAAAATGTTTTTTAAATTAAATATATCCCCGTGGAATAATTTAATATCCTGTCAATGCGGTCCTATTTCCAGTTTAGAAACGACTATAAACGAAAACAAAAACAATAGCGGTAATAATTGATTGCATGATAAGTCAACGTTGACCATATTTGATGATATATTGTTTGTTTTTGTACAGGCGACATATAATACTGTATATGTGTATTATATGGCACTTTTCATTTATGTGTGGAGTGTATGGTCACTATTTCATAAATGTGTTTAAAGCAGCTTTCTGTTTACCATTAAATATATTTTTTAAATCACGTTAATGCTACGTGTGAGTCGCAAATTGATTTCCACTTGTTGGTTAAACTACTAAAAGACTTGTAAGACACCTGTAAAACAATGCTGTTTATTTTTATTCATTTTGTTCATGTTTAGCAGTTCGTGGTGGGATTCAATACTATGTTCTTTCCCCCCTTGGCTATATCTGAAGGGAAGAACACTTCATTGCTCTCTCATATTTTGTATACATATGGTGTTATAACACACACTGTAATGTTGTTTAGTCTGTATCACAGTAGATTTTCAACACAGGAATCCCAAACCGACTACTCCTAACCATATCTGTCCAGGTATTTAAACCTGAATGACTTAATTATTTTTTTATAAGACCCATGTACTTGCTTTGTTTTGCAGTTTTATCTCCTAATACTAAACAAGTACTACTAAAAAAAGGCCACAATTGAACAAACATAAATAAATAAAAAACAGCATACAACACAACTGACTATTAGGCTATATTCAATCTAGTACTGAAATGTCTAATGGAGTGCAATTATGCAATTACATTTATATAATTAGGCCTATATAGCAAATATAATTATTTTACACTCACAGCTATCACAAAATGCAGAAATGAATTCGAATAATTTTTAAGTGATTATTTTATATATTGCTTGACATTGCTTAAGTAAAGAGAGTAACAATATTCTATAGCAGTCCTGACAGTATGAAAAATAATAAAATCTAATGTGTGTAATTATGACAACAGAGATGGGTCTAAACATGATGGTGTCTAACACATCTATTGTGTGTAATTATGACAACAGCACAGATGGGTCTAAACATGATGGTGAGTAACAAATGTGAGCAAATGTTTAGTCTTTTCTTTCTCATACTATCAGAGACCATCAAACTCATGTTGTAAAAAACAGGGTACATGTATGACTTTACTCAAATTAAAGGACAAAGATCATGGTTGGCTAGATAGATCTCTGCTAACTATTTACTATGTATATATACAGTATATAATTAAAATAAATAAAACAAAATTAGATATAAAATGTTTACAATGCACAAACAAAATTCCTATTACGAAATTTTACGGCTCATAAAACAAACAAACATAGCTAGCAACTTTTCTGTGATTTATTGATAACATGCAGGTCAACCTCTTAAAACTTTTCTTTTAGAGTAAGATTACTGTAAAAAATGACTGTACTACCAAATGCTGGTCCTCATCCTGGCAAAATTATTTACACTATCAATAATTATCTCATATATTCTCCATATATGTATATGTATATTTGTTTAATTTCATACTACAAAAATATACATTTTTAAACATTTTAAATTTGCCTAACGGATTTTCCCCCAAGTAAAGAAATGTTCATTTTTCACTGCAGAATTCGTTATCTTTTTAACCACTAGATGGCGTCACCAAATAAAACTGAGATTGAGATGACAGCTTGTGAAGCCAATACTATTGCACAGGCATTTTAGCGTATTTTCAACACTATATCATAATTTGATGTTGTGATTAAATAAACAATCTGTTCCATTAAATTATTTCAATTTTATATATAAAAAAATAAGACAAAATCAAACCAAACGTGGTTATTGCCACATGCCCTTCGAAATATAAGATCAAATAAACATGACATGAATTGTCAATGATGTTGGCCTCATTTATTTTCAGTATTTAGCACACAAAAGAATATTGTACAGATCAAATCATATGGGTCTATATGCAGTTGTCTATATCACATAGCTAAATACAAAATTACATTTTAACACTTTCATAAATGTGTGGATTTATTTACAAAAAATAAAACGAATTCAAAAATGTATTTGCCTCCTGGAGGCACTTTTTTCACCCATTTTCTCTTGGACATTCTGGTTACTTTGGAACAATTTGTTATTGTTGAGAAAATAGTTTAAGATAGCAATATCACATGAAACTAGATTTTCTTCTATTTTTTTTTCCATAAATGCCACATATATTGTATAATTTAAAGTGCTCCTTTAAAGTCTACACCCATTTCAAAAATGTCACCTTTTGTTGCCTTGAAATGAAAACATTAAATCTGACTTTTCCCACCATTATTTACACATTTTACCCTACAACTTCAAACAACTTCAACTTGAAAACAATTCTCAACATTTCGGAATATTCATTAAATTAAAAAAACTAGAATAACTTGGATTGATAAGACTACATCCTATGGAGTTAGTACTTGGTAGAAGCACCCTTTGCTTGAATTACAGCCATCTATTTCTATTTGGATGTCTACCAACTTTGCACACCTAGATTGGCATGTTTGCCCTTCTTCTGTTCAACCTCAGTTAGATTGCATGGGGACCGTCGATGGACTGCACTCTACAAGTCATTCCACAGGTTTTCAATAAGATTTAGGTCAGGGCTCTGACTAGGGCATTCACCTTTTGGTTTTTTAGCCACTGCATTGTTTCTTTAGCTGTTTTGGGTTGTTTTGAAAGGAACCTCCTTCCCAATTTCAATACTCTTGCAATGGGGAACAGGTTTTCCTTCTTTTTCTGTATTTTGCTCCATCAATTTTCTATTCTGTCCTGACAAATCCCCCAGTCCCTGCTGACGAGAAACACTCCCATAAAAGAATGCTTTACAGTAGGGATGGTGTTCTCGTGAAGTGCTGTACTGGGTTTGACAAAACAGAACCTTTTGGCTAAATGCAAAACATTACATTTTAGTTTAATCTGACCACAACACTTTTTTGGCTTCAGAATCTTGTGTCTTTTTGCATGCCTGAAACAGGACTGAATGTGGACTTTCTTGAGTAGTGGCTTCCTTCTTGCCACCCTACCATACAGACCAGAATTGTGGAGAGATTTCTGTATTGTTGACACATGCACACATTGACTATTCTTTGCCATAAAGTCCTCTAGCTCCTTCATAGTTGCCATTTGCCTCTTGGTGGCCTCATTGATCAGTCTCCTTCTTGTTTGGTCATCCAACTTGGACGGACAGCCTGGTCCTGGTGGTGCCATGCACCTTCTACTTCTTAATGATGGTCTTGACCATGCTCCAAGGGTTTTTAAGACCTTTGAAATGGTTCTATACTTATTTCCTGATGTGTGCCTTTCCACAACTTTATCCCAGAGATCTTTTGAAAGCTCATTGTTGCGCATGGTGGATTATTCGCTCTGAAATGCATTACCCAACAGTGGAATGATCTGAAAACAGCTGATTTTATTCTTAAGTAATCAGAATCACTAACTGAACACAGGTGAAGGCCAATTAATTTGGTGTGTGATCTGCATGGTGATTTTAAACTAAATAGTTTTTTCACTCTGAAGTTATAGGACAAAATGTGTAAATAAAGATGGGAAAAGTCTGGTTTAATATGTTTTAATTTCAGGTTGTATGAAAAAATTACATTTTTGAGATGGGTGTAAACTCTAAAGGGGAACTGTATGAAGTTCCCCCTGTGGTGGTTCAGAGTAGTATTTTCAAAAGTAGAATAAAGTGCATGAATGCAATCAGGATAACAAAAAATATTAATTCATACCATTTTAAACATGGAAGTAATTATTCACAGAATGTTACATTTGTGTGCTTTTCTTTTTCAAATGTTTCAGGTGATCTCCCCCAAATGGAATACGCAATCATAAAACCCCGTCAATTTGGGAGAGCACGCGGAAGTGCGCGCTGCCGGCTGCAACAACACAGGATTTAAGCAGTTGATTTAACCGTACGGTCATTGCATCAATAGTTGACAACAATACATGGACTTGCCAGTTTATTCCTCACCCCGTGGGGCTCCCGACCACGGTCGGCACGTTTAGATAAATCCTTCAAAATCCTAAACGGTGGCATATCCATGCGACTTACGGGTACAACAGTATCATTAATAAAAATATTATCCCATGACAATCCGTCAATATGCTGCGCGTTTTTCAATAACATTTGTGTTGTACTACACTGACAATTGTGGTAAAAGTTAATAAAACTTGAAGTAGCCTACATAGTTTAGAGATTGCAATATTTGACGCTTTTCCTATGTAACGCCCACCGTAGCGAGAAAATCAATAAATTGAAACATTCCATACACAGCCGTTGGTTTTTTTTCCCCCGCGAGGTTTATATTTAATAATTCAAAATTGTTTTCAAATCAATACGTTACTTTTCACTTCTTGCTCACACGTTGGATGTCGCCACGATACTCGTTCATTGTGGAGCACTGTTTTTAGCCCTCCTTCTCCGTCCGTGTAAACTCCGCCCCTGTGTGGGTTGTTTTTCCCCCTGTAGCCCTTCGTGTTTTGTTAGAGACGCCGAGAATCTCGCCGACATTTTTTTACACAGCATCATCAGAGCTGACGTGTGGACTACGTGTGCAGCGACCGAGGCCATCCACTCCTACCGTAATCAGTGACGAGTTCGACTACGTAAAATACTTCGGTAAGTTATTGCAGTCATCACCACAAACAACGAGAGGAGGCTCTGGGGGGGATAAAGAGCAAAAGGCAGGGAAAGAGAAAGTTCCTCCCCGACAACTGACACAGGGGTGTTACAAAGTTAGCTAGCTAGCTAGCTAGCTAGCAACTTTGAAGGGGGAAGCGCCAACGGTATAATGTTACTGAAACTAAATGAGGCAATGTTAGCCAACTCACAGATAAGCGGTAGATAGTTTATCCTGTCACATTCAAATTATGTAACGTTAGATAACGTTTTTAATTAAATCCCCCGATTCTAACCATTATTTTCTTGATTATTATTTTTATGTAAGCCAGTAAGTACGTTTTTTTAAACTTCTCTCAACATTAGCTGCCTACATTTACACTGTTAAATCTGCACCCTTTCACCGACTAATCAAGCTAGCTACCCTTGAGAAATGCGGGCACTAAAACTATGTTATCATTAGCTGTCTGATGTTAGGTAACTTAGCGCCAACTTGGGTAGTTCAAATTCTAACGTGTAGGTAACGTTCGCTAGTGTTAACGGCCCAATTAAGTTCGCAATCAAGCAGTATCGGGTTGGGTAACGTTAGCAAGGTAGCTAGCAAACTGTGCAAAAATGTCAGCTGTTGAGTTTGTCAACCGTTATTTCTCCCTAGCGCAAACATTTAACACTACCTAGTCAATTAAGTAGTATGACTAATGTCAGGAGATTAACCAGACATGGCATTGTTTAAAATATATCTTGCTAACGTTTTAAGTTACTAACTGTTGCACATATAAAAATCCATACTTTGATGATTTCAGTGTCCGTCCCTGTAGTTGTATTGGTAGATAGTTAGTGTTGTTATAGTAGCTATGTTGGCTATCTAGACACAAGTTGGCTGTCTTGATTGCTCCATTGGCTGGCCACAGTAGGTCTGGGTAGACTGGCGATATGACGCGAGAGAATCGGTTTTAAAATGTGGTGCGAACAACGAGATTACGAACGTTAGGTTGGCGCTTGATTGATACAACTTTGTGGCCAAGTTATGTCGGGCGCATTACGTTTGCAAGCGAACTTGCTAATATTAGCGAACTACTTGTTAATCTAGCTAACCAACAATAGGTAGTAAGTATTGGCTATTTTACTGGACAGTAAACGGTATAACACTAAAGCAAAGGGACAATCTAGCTAGCTGTAAACTGAACAAATGAGCGAAGTTAACTTCGCGAATAAACTAGATATATTCAGATGTTGCCGATCATCTAGCTTTAAAATGGCGTCAGTTGAGTTGTTTCGAAAGAACTTTCTAGAAATGGCGTACACTTCTTGTTTCCTCCATTTGGTCTAATAAAGACAACGCCCTTAATAGGTTGTCGGTATTTCATTGGTGTGTTCACACGTTTAAAGTCGCCACATTACCCTTGCACGAAGTTCTTAGAAAAAGCTCCCACACTTTGCTGACTAGCTTGTAAATTACAGCACGCTCAACTTCCGACTGGCAATACGATAATTTATAAATCGAGTTTGTTTACTAAAGTTGTTGGCTAAAATTGACAGTGCAGTCACAAATTGTTTAACGTTACCCAATTGCCATTTTCAGCAGGTGACGTTATTATGCAGCTTTTGTGGCAGGATGAGTTTACGAACTGGGAAATGTTTGCTACATTGCGGATTTTGAAAGGTGCAATTGGCTAACGTTCGCTAATAACCAAACGTTACAATAAAAATAACTAGCAAGTTATAGCTGACTATAGCTTGCTAGCTGCCTATTAGTACAATGACGTGTGTGAGTGATTTTCTGTTTTTTCGGTGTTAAAGGAACATGGGGGAACTATGATCTTTATTTGAAGCATATTTTTAAACAGTTGCATTTTAAAACGTGAGGCCTGGTATTTCAGACTCGAATGCTTTGAGACATGCCATGCCACAACGTTGACTATAAATGGAGCTTTTCCTTCAATAATCAATTTCAAATGTGCTTGCTCATCCAAAAATCAGGACACTCCTGTGATTTATATGGAATAAATACAAAGCGATAATGATAACCAAGCCATGTTTAAACACCATTAGTAGCTTTCATGTAGGCTAGTACCACTGTACTAAAATACAACATTTTATATTTTTTGGAGCATGGCATTTGATGGCTTTGCTCTTTGAAGGGGACTAAAAAGGAAAATGAATGCTGCACCGTATCTCCAGTAAGATCCTGACCGTAAGCATTTCTTACTCCACCGGTCTTCTGAGACAAGTAATTTTGGATAAATAAGGATATTGAAAAAATCCTAAAAAATGAAATCCCAGTCTAAGTTATTCCAATTAAAGTGGTGCCCCTGTCATTCAAAACAAGTACATTACCATGTTCAAGTATGGGAATTCAGCTAGTCTGAACACTGGCATCAAGGGCAGTAACTGGGATTGGGATACTTCTGTGTACATTTCCAAAGGGTTCCATAAATGCAGAACAATAAAATAAAGAACAACCATTTTTTATACGAATTACATGCAGGAACTTTAACATGAAGGTTCTTGTTTTTAGTTATTTTTTTCTAACAGTATTGTTTGCTGAAATATGTTAGTCTGTAAGATGTAGGAGAAATAAGCAGAGTATATATTTTCTGTTCTTTCTAGTCCAATGACCATGGAAACTGTGGTAGCCTCTCAGCAGGATGGAACTGTAAATGATTATCTGTCTGATGGAGAAGCAATTCAAATTCAGAACAAGTCTGCAAACTCTCCCATTTCTTCTCTTACACAGGTAAATGTCAGCAAATTAGGGTGACAGGACAGTTGCATATTTTGATTGCTTGATGTTATGGATGAATTAAACTTGTGTGTTCCCTTCACTTGCTAAAATGAATATATAGGCTAATGCAAATAACGTGTGTTTTACATTCTACTGGGCAAAAAATGGACACTGTAACATAAACCAGTGTCTGAATATTTGTTTTATTAGATTTGTGTGTTGAAGATGAGATATCCATCCCATTATTGAGATGGAGGCATATTCATCTTCAAAACAGATTTGTTGTAAGTTTCAGCATTGGAAATTAAGCAAGAATAATTATGGGCCAAGAATCTGATGCTGATTAATCTTGAAGTTAGTTGACCGCATCAAACTGATATTTCAGTTGGAAAGAAACCTATCACATATTATACACTGTAACCCCTCAGTGCAACATTTTGGATTATTGCTGTGCAGATGTTAGTTTGCACACTGTATCCTAAATCATCCTTTTATTAACCCTGTCTTTGGCTGGCTGCATATTGTCTCGTGTGTGTAACCACAGTAACCAAGTCTTCATTGTATAATACTTGAGCCCCTGAATGATTTGAGGTCTGAATTTGCCAAAGCAAATTCATGTTAGTTAAATCATAGCAAACCTTTAGTAAAGACAATACATAATTTGATATTTACCCTTTTTCTGACCCAAAGGCAAGTCTGTTTGAGGAATGGAAAGGAAACCCCCATTTACATTCACATATTTAGGTTTTTATATTTGTTCATTATTTTAATTGTTTAAAAAAAACAGTAGTACCAATGCCTAAGCTACATTACACTAGAAGTAAAAAGATGGATATCTTTGACTGGGACTTCAAAGTTTGTCTCGGGCTCAGTGGCTTGTCTTCAAAAGCACTGGTTCCGTATGTCTCCTATTAGCATAGCCGTCAGCATCTCTCAAAGACAGAGTGCTATGAGCCCTGAGTGGTATGAGCCCTGTTTCCTCATGTTTATTGGGTGCCTGCAGTCTGCCTGTGCCAGCTTTGCGTGAAGCGTACTCTTCCAAACACAAGGACTGCTGCTCACCTTGCAAACTGCAGAGTGAAAGGTAGCTGTGGCTGGCAGCTGTGCTTTGGAGGAGAAGGTATGCTTGTCTGTGACCATGAGACAGGCTTACCAATATGATCGGGGGTTCCAAACTGAGAAAACATGGGATTGAGAAAATGAGTTCTAAATGTAGTTTCTGTAGGTTCCACACCAACAGAGACCGTTAAACTGAACTAGAACATGACATTGTATCACAACAGTTCTGTCCAAATTTGAACCAGCCAGGAGGAGTGAAGATGGTCTTTAAATCTGGATGATTATCAGTGGCTCTGTTTGTTTCCATTTGGGTATTTGTAGGTTAGTGAAAGCCAATCCAAATCAAATCCTGACAATTCTACCCATTTTATACAGGTGCACTTCAATCACTTATTGATGCATTATGATTTTCACAGACCCCCGCAGTACCATCCCTGATTGTGTCATTGTTTGAAGGTGTCTGTAGGGAGTAGTGGAGGAGTTGCAGGGTCTACCATTGTGACCATGGTGCAGCTGCCTGGAGGTCAAACTGTTCAGGTGCAGGGTGTTATCCAGGCACCCCAACCCTCTGTCATTCAGTCCCCACAAATACAGAGCATTCAGGTAGGCTAAAGCCATCTCGCCAGCTTCACTGTATTTCACACTGTGCTTGACTGATTGTACACTTTGTTAATGCTTTAATGAACTCCCCAGTCGGAGAAGTGGAGCTTAATGGAAGAGAGCTATATTTGTTTATAATACAGCAGTGCCTGTCTTAATCGTATTTATCTGAGTCAGTGGATTTATGTGTAAGCTTTTCAGTTTAACCTTCATGTACTGATTTTGTTTAATTCTTTATGTAGTATGCTACTTAGAATCGACAGTTAGCAGTACACATTTACGATGTTTAAAGTATTGTTTTGCAGTCAGGTCAGCATTTTAAAGATGTTTGTAGAGTATAGGGCACTATGCATTTGCATACAAGCTGTGTAGCCTTGCATGCTTACATTACCATATTGCCATGTCTCCCAGGTAGCAGCAGTAGCTGAAACAGAAGATGAAGAAACAGCTATGACCCAGAAAAGAAGAGAGATCCTCTCCCGGCGTCCATCTTACCGGTGGGAGAGCCTTTCTCATAAACAACAGCATTATGGATGATTCCATCAGTAAACTAAGGGGTTTGGCTGTAGCGTCCATGAGCATTTAGTTTACCAGTGTAACAGTTTTGCACAACATTTTTGAATGCAGGAAAAAATGTTGCATATGTAATTAAACACTTTTATTGAATCACCTGTAATGCAAGCAGATGTCACTGATTTTTGAATAAAATGTAATGGAATTTTACAGATATGACTTTTAGGTATTTCACAACGATTTAATCAGATTAAAGTCCTTTAAATGTGGATAGCATAGCATGTGGATAATGGTGACTGTTGTGAGAAAGTTCCATGCAACACTGAATAACTTGCAAAACATCACAATGGTTTAATGCTAAGCTTTCAGTCCACAGACCTCCAAAACGCTCTTATGAGGGTCTGTGGACTGAAAGCTTATTGATTTAAATCATTTTGACGTTTTGCTAATTATTCAGTGTTGCCTGGAACTTTTTCTCACAATTGAATTTCATATCCTTTCGCACCTAAAGTAATTTGACTGGTTCTAATTTCTGTGAGATAATGCTCAGTCTGAAATGGAAACTAAACAGCTGTGCTTCTGGCATAGTGACTGTGCACCTTGCCAGCCTGGAATTATCTGTCTCTGTCAGTCAAGACAATTTGAAGTTCAATTTTGAAAATAATTTCCTTCAGAAAAATTCTGAACGAACTGTCATCGGATACACCCGCCATTCCAAAAATCGAGGAGGAGAGGTCTGAGGAGGAAGCGGCTTCTGCCAACTTATCAACCATGTCCACGCCAGCCTCCCTCTACCAGACCAGTTCAGGCCAATACAGTGAGTTTCACTTGGTCATGTTTACATTTACATTTACATTTTAAGCATTTAGCAGACGCTCTTATCCAGAGCGACTTAAAAGATGTGCATTAATACATGGTAGGAACAATCATACTTTGCGCACGAGGTCAGCGCAGTAATACAGCGGTAGACATCGTTGTAGGCAACTGCATACCATACCTGTAACACTGGGAAGGAAAAGGTTAGTCATTTATTATTATTATTATTTTTGAATGAGAAGGCAGGGATACATGTACAACAAGTGTTGAGCAAGTAGGCAGAGGTGATGACAATAGGCTAAATGTACAGAATTCAGTGGTAGTGGAGTCTGAAAAGGTGCGTTTTGAGATTTCAAGTGATTCCGTGGGAAGGAAAAGGTTAGTAATTATATATATATATATTTTATATATTTGTTATTATTCAATTTAGTAAGCAGGCGATGACAATTAGCTAGATGTACAGAATTCAGTGGTAGTGGAGTCTGAAAAGATAGGTTTTGAGTCTCTTGCGGAAGATTGCAAGTGATTCCGCGGTCCTGACCGAGAAGAGGCGAGACCGCGAGGAGCGGCTGCCGGGCGCCCGGAGGGATGGGACAGTCAGTTTGCCAGAGGATGCTGAGCGGAGGGGTCTGGCTGGGGTGTAGGGTGTGATGAGTGTCTGGAGGTAAGGGGGAGCAGTTCCTCTAGCCGCCTGAAAAGCAAACACCAGTGATTTGAATCTGATGCGTGCTGCGATGGGGAGCCAGTGCAGAGAGGAGAGTAGAGGGGTGACGTGGGTGAACTTGGGTTGATTGAATACCAGACGTGTGGCAGCATTCTGGACTAGTTGCAATGGCTTGATGGCACAGGCCAGTAGGCCTGCCAGCAAGGAATTGCAGTAGTTCAGATGTGAGATCACCAGGGTCTGGACCAGGAGTTGTGTGGCCTCTTGGGTGAGGAACAGTCGGATCCTCCGGATGTTGTGGAGGGAGAATTGGCAGGTCCAGGTGATCAACATATGAACAACATACCAGCTTGAGCTGGTGTGCTAGCTTGGGGTAGGTTTAAGTAGTGAGGAATTATTTAAAAACAGACAGTTTGCTGTTCCTAGACTTGTAGATGTTCTATACTTCAAAGTGTCACCATATGTGACACCATGACCAATTGTGAAGGTTTTTTACAGATCCCACATCGGTTCTATCAGTTCTCACATATGCTGAAATGGAGGGTGTAATTCCCATACTAACCCACACTTCCATGTTTGCCTCGTGCAGTCGCTATAACACAGGGTGGGGCCGTCCAGATCTCCAGCCCGGGGGGGGACGGGCTCCAGGGCCTGCAGACGCTCACCATGTCCAACTCAGGAGCGCCTCCGGTCGGCGCCACCATTGTGCAGTACGCCACCCAGGCTGGGGACGGACCACAGTTCTTTGTGCCAGGCAGCCAGGTGGTGGTGCAAGGTACCTGCTCTTTCTCCATTCCTGTCCAGCATCCTTAGGCCTTTGTCTGTGGTCAGCACCGGTCAATCTGATTCATTTATTCGATCAGCATTGGTGTCTTCCAATGAGCAGTGAATCCTACCAATGGATTCATGAAAATGTACAGATAACTGCCAAAATAAAGGAAACACTTGAGTAAATTAAGGATTTGGGTACAAAAGTAAGGGGCTCTGGTGGCTGTTATGGTTTGGGGTGCATTTTCCTGGCATGGTCTAGGTCCATTCAACCTCTTAGAGGGCAAGGTAAATACCAATAAACACAAAGCCATTCTGAATGATCACCTTCATCCTATGGTGAAGGATTTTTATCCTGATGGGAGTGGTCTTTTCCGGGATGACAATGACCCAATCCACAGGGCACGAGTGGTCACCGAATGGGTTGATGAGCATGAAAATGATGTAAACCATATGCCATGGCCATCTCAGTCACTAGATCTCAACCCAATTGAACACTTATGGAAGAATCTGGAGTGACGCCTGAGACAGCGTTTTCCACCACAATCAACAAAATGATGGAATTTCTTGTGTAAGAATGGTTTTGCATCCCTCCAATAGAGTTCCAGCCACTTGTAGAATCTATGTCAAGGCACATTGAAGCTGTTCTGGTAGCTCTTGGGTTGCCCAACGGCCTATTAAGACACTTTATGTTGGTGTTTCCTTTATTTTTGCAGTTACTTGTGTGACTGGTGCAGAATACACATGCAGTTTTAATGTTAACCACGTATGCAGGGCTGAAAAAGAATCCTGTGCCTTGTTTGATTTAGCTTGGTCATGTGCTTTTCGGTGTGGTGTTATCGATGGCTGTGGTTTCCTCTGTGTGATTTAGGGACACAGAGGAGAGGTCTGTCTGAACAAATTCCTTCCTTACTCTTGATGTTGAAACAATTGAGGTGAAGGTGCCTCTAGCCTGTCTGGGTTTCAGTAGCTGCTGTTTGCATTGCAGAGATCTTTAACTGAAGTGGATGTGTGTGTGTGTGTGTGTGTCTGCAGAGGTTTGGGTAATGAGCAGCTATAAACCACAGGGTGAAGAATAGGAGTGCTCATGGTAGAAGCAGGAGGGCTATCAGGAGTAAGAGACAGTGAGCTCACTAATTATAGCATTGATTCTGTATTATATTGTCTTAATGTTTTACAAAGGAGCCTAAAGTCTGCAGAATTAGAAATTTGAGAATAAACTGGTTCTTTCAAAGTAAAGAGCACTAAACAGTAATTATTGTTCCTATCAGGAAGACATGGGTGGCTGTATACAATTATCTCAACAAAAAATGATTTCATCGTAAAAAAAAAAGAAAGAGAAAAAAAAGCAAGGTTACTCACCTGTGCAAAGCATATTTTCTCTACAAGTGTGTAAATAAACGCACTCTGCCAATGAAAGTATTTGTATTAAAATGAAGCCATAAACTGTTCGGGTCACATTGCCTCACACAAAAGTAAGGGGCTCTGGTAGCTCTGTTATGGTGTAGGGTGCATTTTCCTGCTATGGTTTAGGTCCAGGCAATCCCTTAGAGGGCAGGGTAAACATCAATAAATACAATTCTGAGCAATCACCTTCATCCTATGATGATGCATTTCTATCCTGATGGGAGTGGTCTCTTCTAGGATGACAATGCCCTAATTCACAGTTTACTATAGGTCATTGAATGGTTTGATGAGCATGAAAACTCTGTAAACCACATGCCATGGCTGTCACAGTCTCCAGATCTCAACCCAATTGAACAATTATGAGAGATTCTGGAGCGTTGCCTGAGACAGCATTTTCCACCACATCAACAAAACACCAAATGATGGAATTTCTTGTGGAAGAATGGTATTGCTTTCCTCCAGTAGAGATCCAGACAAATGTAGAATTTATGCCATGGTGCATTGAAGTCGTTCTGGCAGCTCGTGGTGTCCAATGCCCTATTAAGACGCTTTATATTGGTGCTTCCTTTATTTTGGCAGTATATACCGGTTTAAGCTAGTATTGCAGTAACCTGTTGGTGTATACTATATGTAGGCTAATCTTTTAGGACTTAGTAAAGGTTTTAATGCCAATGCTCTCAAACAAATGTACACACATCCCCAAGAATAATAATTGTGTAGTGTTATATGAATAGATTTTTTTCCTACCCTGACACTCTTTGGCAGTAGACATTTGCCAGGCCACCATTGTAAATAAGAATTTGTTCTTACTGGCTTGCCTGGTTAAATAAAGGTTAAATAAATAAAAAACATTTCAGTTCAGATCATATGTATGTTCAGAATGAGTCATACGTGCATCATCTCAAGCTATTTTACATTTTATTATCATTCACCTTAACACAATATTCATGGCTGGTCCCCTTTGGTAGCATTGACCTTGGGTACAGTGCCCATGGTTGGCCGGTGATGCATGTTGAACAGGTCATTAGTGTTGAAATTATCCCTGTAGCTCCACACGCTGCCCCTCTGGTGAGGTTTGGAAAAACACTTTGGGGTTTAATTACCGTTTTCTGCCCTTTTTCCATCCGCTTATCAAACACAGAGAGTTGAACCTGCTGGAAACACGTCATAAGCTAAATCAACATAAGAGGAGGGAATGTTTTCCATTCATTGTCAGGTCCAAGAACAGTCACTGCATTTTCTTCAGTGCAGAATGATACAGGTGTTAGTCATGCCTTAGATGTCATGTGTGTATGCCATGTGTTTGTGGTGACACCAGCTGACCTCACTAACATAACATTTGATTTACTCATGTGTTTCTGTTTCTTCCCCAACATTCTGGGCAGACGAATTACCAATACTTCTAAAGGGACAGAACAGCATTCTACAATATGTTTCATAATGTGTAATAATGATTATTTTAGTTATTTATTATTTTCTTAAAAATTGAATTTAGTTTCTACATTATGTTTTGTAACTAAGCAACAGGAGATGGCTTATCTAATTAAACAGCCTTATTTACAAAAAAATCTAATTGTACGCATATATACATTTTCTAGAAAGGTTTTAATGAGTGTATACCACAATGTACCACTTTTATTAGTTTATTTTTTTCAGTGGATGAATTGGTATATTGTCCCCTTCTGGGCTTGACGTCGCTTATGTAAAATGGAGTTGCGTCATATCTTCTAAAAATAGACGTGTCCAAACCCCCTGCCCCTCCCCCAGTGGACTCTGAAGCATTGTGTTCCCGTTGAGCGACGCTGCGCTCTCTGAAGTGCCAAAGCCCTGATCCCTGTGCAAGTGGGAGGGGCCCCAAGGCCAAACCGTGTTATTGACTTCGTGAGCTCAGTGATGTCATTGTGATGTCAATGCCCTAAATTGTAGCCATAGACATAGTTGATTGGCAACCAGTCCATTCAGAAAGCAGAAGGAGAAGGCTTCCCCTGGATTATTAGAGCACAGATATGGCTGTTACTGGAGAGGAGACTGAATCAGGTAGGTTGTGTCAGCACTACTTTAGTGCCATTTTAGCTTTAAAAGGACAGTGTGATTCTCGAACCCTGAATGCAGTTGATTTATAGTCAAAGCAGTTGTACACATCAAGAAACAACTGTTGTTGTTTTTTTCATTCACATTTGAAGGAATTTAAGGTTAATTGGAAAATACCTCAACCAAAACCTTACCTAGCGCTTGAGGATTGCTGAAGATAGATGTGTTGTACTCTTCAAAGTAGGATTCGCAGAGAACATCCACTTTTGATGTTTTCATGTGCTTTGTAAAAGAAAGAGATGGCGGCAAATAACCAGGGGAATTGTTCAATTGTATTTGGTGAGAAGTGTTCTGCTTGTTGCTTGTATAGGGAAAGCTGAAGAATGGTAAAACAACAAAAATTGCAGGTTAATTTAAAAAAAAGAAAAGAAAGGATAAAGAGATTTTAAAGAGCAGAGCTGGTCTTCCTCTCCTCTCTCCTCTGTCTATCACTGGAGTGCTTGAACGCTCAGCCCAGTCAGCTGACGGAGGCTGACGACACCACTGTTCCTGGAACCTGTCCTCAGCGCGGAAACGTAAACGCTAAACAGCAAGTAAGCTGTGCACTGACGTCAGTACATAGTCACGCAGCGATTACAGGCCAGTCCTTTAGCAGGAGCGAGGCGCTAGCAGCTGAATCATTTGTATGAGATTGGGTTGCAGCCCTGTATCAGTGGCTGACAGTCGGTTAGAATGAGCTATGGCACAATTTATGTGGCCATGGAAAACCCACAGCTCAAAACAAATGGTAATGTATAGTTGCTTACGTGCTTGTGTGATTTTTACTTTTATTTTTCAAAATCGGGTGATGTTTGTTGGAGTTGGAACAAGGCACCGAGCACTACATTTGTGTATTTAATTATTGTATCCATAACCCCCTAATGCATTTCATGCAATTTTATGAAACTTCGTTTTTTGAAGTGGTCATTTTATTGGTAGGATTGACTTACTATTTACTTTACCTGAGCTGGAACTGGAGGCAGTTTTGAAACATGAAACATTCAGGTCTGTTGTGTGTGTTCCATGCAGTGTGTGTCTGAGCACATCTATTTTGAAGTTAAAATGCACAAAAGGCCAGAAAGGAGTTCAAATTAAATGAAGGTTAGTCATGAAAAGGAATATAAACTGGATTATGAATAGTATTAGAACACAATAGCCTGAAGCTTTTTTTTTCTTCTTTTTTTCAACTTTAACTTGTTTTCCTTCTCTACTACTTAAGGCAGCTTAGATAAACTCTTGTAAGGTTTACAGGTATATAAAATGCAAGTCTGTTACAAAAGGACATCCTTTGACAGGAAGGGCTTCACACTACTAACCCCCTGCAGAGAACTTGAAATCTAATTTCCTCAATGACGTCAGAGCATACATCCGTAATCTACAGCACCCGGTTAAAGACAACAGCATTGTTGCATAATCTTTGATTGTTCAAGTTTATGGGGGATGGTTACATAAACCGAAGTGTGCGCTGGCTTTCTGTTGACCCCGAGCTGTCGGTCGATAACGGCAGAGGCTACAGTCATAGGGCATGCACTCTGTTTGCTCGGATTATGCCACAGACCGTGGGCTGCAAAAGACCACTGATTGATTCTCGCTTTTGCGCAATACACACTTTTGTACACACAGCACCACTGGCCAAACGGCGGCCTTTTTTAAGAAATAACTTTTTCATGAAGATTAACGCTCCATGACATTTGGATTTGCAGACTTTTAAAAAATATGTCAATTCATGTCCTTGATTGAGCTGCCAACGACACAAAAAGCATCGTGAAATTCAATGAATTTGATGTAGTACTTTTGTCAGTCTGTGTTTTGTGCTTCGGAATGCTTGCAAGCCAGGAGCCGTGACCGACGAAGAGCTTTGACGTCACACTTATTAGTGATCTCTTGAATGGCATTAGCGTTTCCTTTTCTTTTTTTTTGGTACCTGGAAATAGCAGTGCATAGTTTGAGAGGGGTGGGGCATGCTGTTTTGTTTTAATTTATTCTGTAGAGCTGTTGGTAATGACGCTTTTGTTGCCTACAGTTCATATTTATTGGAAATGCATGAGGAAATTTACAGTTGAGTTCTTCTGAAGCTAAAGTTCTCCATATAAAGAAAGATCAGTCTCTTTTGTGTCATTTTTATATCACATGACTAAAACGGTCTTGTGGTTTTCCTTCAATGAAAATGAAACAATTTCACTGCTTTGGCTTACTTACATCTAAACGCTCAGAACTATAATGTCCCCCTTCCAGAGGGGATCTTAAACGATGTTCTCGGCGTGCTTAAACTGCACATAAGGCCACATTAATATTGCATTGTGGGTGTCACATGATTGATATCCTGCTTTCCCATAGGCCCGAGCAGAGCAGACACCCTGATTGTCAGTATGTTGGTTTGACAGCTGCCACAGGAGACATGCCGGCGTACCAGATCCGAGCCCCCACCTCGTCCCTACCCCAGGGCATTGTGATGGCGGCGTCCCCCAGCTCCCTGCACAGCCCCCACCAACACGCCGAGGAGGCCACGCGCAAGCGGGAGGTCCGACTCATGAAGAACAGGTACGACATTTCACAACTCGTTAAACAGACGATTACGAAAAGAACCCGGGGAGCCACGGGACCGGCTACGTGTTTTAAAATCGGGCGTAGCGCCACCGTTTCTGAGACTTTCTAATCGTCCTCGTTCCCACCTTCCCGAGCTTGGTCCAGACCTGCCCAGTGTCCACACTGCTTGCGTTTTTACTGTAGATCTACTCTTTACTCTTTGGCTGGTTATTTCTGCCCCAGCTCATCTCCCCTTAATCCCTGTGTTTATTGCCGTGGTCTCTTTGCTGTTGCATGCAGCCTCCCAGGTCTTTTGGGCTGGAGGTTCCTCCTTCTGAATGATTTGCTGCTTGGGCAGGGCTTGTATTGTGCACCGCAGAGGTGCTTGGGCAGGTTTCTGATGTCAAAAACGAGACCGCAATTTAGTGGCTGCAATTATGTGCTTTGCCTAACTGTTGACGCATTTGGGAGAAAAACGTCCATTTAGAAAGTAATGTCTGGAAATGCATTTCATTCTATTGTTTGGCTTTAGTTAGACGTTGTGGGTTCTGTGCATGGCGTTTTGCATGCGGGGGGTGCGTCGGTGAAGTCGGTGCTTTGACTGGAAGTGTTGGCGCCCCCACCGGTCGCTCACAGCCACTGTCTTGTGTGGGTTCCAGGGAAGCTGCGCGGGAATGCCGGCGGAAGAAGAAAGAGTACGTCAAATGTCTCGAAAACCGGGTGGCCGTGCTCGAGAACCAAAACAAGACCCTCATTGAGGAGCTGAAAGCGCTGAAAGACATTTACTGCCAAAAGGGCGAGTAAGAGCTCGGTGTGGGAGTTAAGGACTGATATGGGCTGGAGAAAGTGCGCTCGCACACCCGCCGTCGAGGATCTGGGGCAAAGCTACTTTTCAACGTTTTTTTTGTTTTTGTTTGTTTGATTAGTTTTTTCTCGTCTCTGCTTCGGACCCGGTCGTTAGGAGGCCCTGGCGAATCACGTGACGACCGTCCCGCCCGTGCCGCGGCCTGACCAATCGCGGCGGCCGGCAGAGTGTCAGCACTGCGCTTGTGCTTTTTGCAGGGAGGCGGCGAGGGTGTGCCGCCGGCGGAGGAGGGACTACGTACACTGCCTGGAGAAGCGGCTCACCCTGCTGGAGATCCAGAGGAAGCAGCTCACCGACGAGCTGCAGCACCTGAAGGATGCCCACCGCACGCCGCCGCATTAAACATTCCTCCCCGTGGCCCAATCCGGAGGCGAGCTCCAGAGGAAAGGCTTTCATTGGACATTACCGAGCTTTTAACAATCCAGCGCTCAAAGCCCTCCTCTTGCCGTGTGCTTGTTGCATCCGGCTCACACGCACGCGAATACGTCTTACGGACAATCTCTGGTCCTACACGCATTCTAATTGTATACTGCTGAGGCTATTTGTCCAAAAATGGCCCCGTGTGCCCTTTAATGCCTCTGAAATAGGCCCCTTGGCTTTGCTCAGGTCACCCCTCTAGCTGACACTGTTTGTTGTGCAGTTCCTTTACAAGTGTCCAAAAGATGACATGTAATGTATCTGGTGACATGTATTGCATTGCAGCACTGTCCACAATGCTGAGCTGCCCCATTAGCTTTTTTTATTTTTATTTTTTATCGTTAAAACGTTCTTTTGATGTAAATATATGAGCTTTTGTGTGCAGAGACTACCCTGGTCTTGTGAGAGTATGTCTGTAGGCTCTGTGTGACGGGCCAGGAATAGACCCCCCAACCCCCCCCCCACCGTGCTGAACATGACCATCATATGTACCTCTGAGAGGAATTTTTTATTAAATTTGTTATTGGCTGTTTAACAAATATTTATTTGGTTGTCATTCGAAGAATCTTAATTTCTCACATACAGTACACAAATATATTTTGCCTAATTTCATAAATACATAAACCAATAAGAAGCACGTTTGAATCTTCAAACAGTGATTTAATGAAGAATTGAGTGCTTTTCTAGTCTAGACTTCAAAAGGAGGACAAATGATATGACGGTATACCACGATATTAAAATATTAAATGGTACTATCATAAACTTAACGTAATACCGTGATGGTAAATCACGTGGCAAAAGCTATTTTCATGTGGGGGAAAAAATATTTCAACCGCTACCCGACTAAAATGTCAAAATAACCCATATTAAATAATATAATACTGGACCTGGGGTGTCTGCTAATGTCATTTAATCCCACCACCCATAAATATAAATACGTAGATACCACATTGGCAGCTGTTGTATGTTGCAGCGATACGTCTGCACGTCTGCCATATTGGGGCGGGCAAGATCCGTGTTTAAACAAACGTATGTGTATTGATAGATGCAGACTTCCCCTGATAAAATCTACTGTAACTTGCTTAATTGTCAACCATTCTTCGTGACATTTGGCTTGTTACAAACATGAGAAAATTGCATAACATGCAGGTTACTTGATTTCAAAATTTCACAATTGTAGAGTTTCCTCAACGATTTTCCGCAGAGCCTGTCTGTGAACACGGTACGAAAAGGAATTGGCCTATGCAAAAATGTCACAGTTGTGCAGCATTTGGCTGTACAAATAGGAGGAACCACAGAAGCAAGGTTCGTGGGGTAACTTTTCACAGGTAAGTGGCTATTTCACTATTTCACTGTCAGCTGACCTTGAATGACCGACAGATATCGCCATAATGATAACAAAACATGTCATTAGTTGTCAAACCACTGCATGACCAAGTGATTGAAAGTGATATTTACTTGATAGTCATCTAATTCATTGTCTTATTGGTGTATTGTAATTTGTGTGTGTGTTGGGGGGGATGATATGATTATAATAAATGGATAAATCCACACTTTACGTGGCTTTTGGAATAACGAATTATATGACTATTAGAATAAGTGTTGGTTAATTCGTGAAGGTGAATGATTTAAATTGATTTAAACGTACAATTAAAAGGAGCACTGTTCAGTTGCATTTTTTTCAATTAAAATGCTATATAAATCTGCAAAGAGCCATACAATAAACAGATCGAGTTGTAACATTTGTGTGATACTTTTTTTAGCTTAAAAACCACAAACTACAATTATGTTGTGCATTTCAGGATATTAATATTGGTCACATTACTCTTTTACAACTGTACAATCTCCCCAATAATTATCATTTTTGACAAACTGCCATATAGCTTAACAGTTGTCCCAGCCAAAAGGGTTGTGACTGGCTGTTATCAATGCAACACTTTGTTACTCATGTATATTGCAGAAGACGTTTTTGAAGAAGTGAAACACTACACATTTTGCCTTGTCTACAGCCCAGTTTTCAGTTGTTCACCCACACTTATTTCTACATTTGGCCTGTTAATATTATCACCTCAGAATCCCAAGCCTGCTCCATCTTCAGAACGTACCATTGACCCACCGTCCACCCGTCTCAGCCCGCCACTCCAGCCCAGGATCACCACCTACAGCTGTTTCAACTTAATCGAGTCCCTCATTTTGACCCATTGACCGCTGTTGGTCATTACAAACTCAGACCCTGAGCTGGAGGATGGAGGAGGATGGTCTCTCCCTCTTGAGTCTGGTTCCCCCCAAGGTTTCTTCCTATTTGTTCCACCTAGGGAGTTTTCCAATGTTGCCCTAGGCTTGCCTTTGCAAGGGTTCAGGCCATGGTCTGCTGTAAAGCAGCAGAGGTGAAAGCACCACTGTTGCACCACAGAGGTGAAAACAGCAACCGCTTCTCTGCTAGCATCACAAACCAAACCCGCCACCACAGCCTCACTTGCATCCCCTCACCCCTGTTTCTCCAACCATGTTTTTTTTAAATGACACATTTTCAACTTGTTTGTAATGTAACATGCAACTTCCATAAAAAATAGAAAAAATTGTTTGTGATTCTTCCCCATTTTCCTCACAATTTAGTAGCCAATTGTATCCTCTTTTTGTGTCAACTATCCCCCCTCGTACTGCGAGCTCGCTGCTGTAGCTCTGGGACCAGCGATGAACAGCCTCCTCCTTGGCGGAACTCGCCAAGCCGTCGACCGTAACTCCGGTACACATAGAGCCTCCTTTCGTACCCGGCGCACTCATGCCAGCTTCCCTCCTCCCTCCCACGAGGCGCTCACAACTTCCATTTTAACCTTGGAGATTTCTTTCTTATTGCCTGTTATGTTCAGTGTTACTGAATGTTCGGTTCTCTCTGCTCTGGCTGTGCTGTACTCAAGGACGCTCTGAAAAGGAGGCACTTTTGGAATGGAGGGTTCCAGTGTTCCTCTCACAATAACCGCTGAAGAGGGAGAAATTATTATTATTAATTGGTGATTTATTTCAAGTACTCTGGCCTATTTACAGAATAAATTGAATGTCATTCTTGTTTTCAATCCCTTAATAATAATAATAATAATAATAATAATAATTTCAGCTTAGGACAATGCATATGCACAGGTAACTGCCAAAATAAAGGAAACATTTCAGTGAATGAAGGACACTGGCGGCTGTTACGGTGTGGAGTGCATTTCCCGGACGAGGTTTAGGTCCACTCAATCCCTTCGAGGACAAGGTAAACACCAATAAATGCATATATAATGCATAAAGACAGTGCAGAAAGCCTTATTTTGAGAGTGGCTTGAGAAATTCTTGAAGTTGAGCAACTGCTTGGCTGGTGGCTTCCTGTCTGCAAAGTGGATTCAGCTTGAGCTTGTACCTCCACAAATACTAAAGAGCTGCATAGTTTATTACTAGTAATGGACAAATGAATCCACCCAACCACATGATTTGAAGATTATATTAAGAGATAGCTTCTGAATAAAAGGAAAATGTTGTGTTTGGTAATATAAAAGTATATATTCAAGGAAGGGAGGAGGGGAGGCATTTATTCAAGAAAAAGTTATTGCCTTTTATATACACACAGCGTTAAAAATAATGTAAAGGCGGTTCTAAGCGAAACAGAAAAGTTGTGCAACCAGCAGGTGTGTGATCAATTTTTAATCGCAGCATTGCAACATCTATCTTTAGCACCAACCGCCGTTTCAGTGGAATTTTCCATTCGACCTCATGGCTCCCTCTAGTGGTGAGTTAGAATTGTAGACCGGGTCTGGAGCTGCGACTTGTCCATATTAGAATACAGATGCCACCTGGTGGACATAAATAGTCACTATATGGGACTCATTTATTGAAGACTAGTTTATAGACGTTTTAAAGGTTATAATAACACACATTTTAGAAATTCTGTTTTCGATTTTTTTAAATGTATCATACCACATTTTTTTCAAGAAATGTACACCAAGTAATCATTTGTACGTTTGTTCAATTAATAAGGGCTTCTCACTTTGCATTTTTCAAAATCTGACATTATTATATAATACATATGAATAATATAATGTAATAAATAATTTAAAAAATCTCAAAATGTTTGCCATGTAACTGGTGTGAAGCCAGCATACAGTAGTAAACTCTCAGTCTGCAGGTATTTGCTCTAATCAATCAACTGAACCACCAATTATGTTACCTTTTAAACCAAGGAGGTATACTCATCAGTGGCATCAGGTGTAGTCAGTGCTCGGTTGGAACAAATACCTGCAATAATAAAGTATGTTCCTAAGTTCCACTGTTACTAAGTAGGGAAATTATCACAAACAGTGCCCACAGACACAAACATGGTTTTGGTTCTGCTATGTCCTCCAATTTATAGATTTTGTGAATTTGGTCTACATACAGTCAACTCCAAAACGATTCACACCTTGATAAAGTTGAGCTATATTGTATGCTCAAAAAAAGGGAAAATTATGCTGTCCCTGGATGGCTCAACCGGTAAAGGCTCTTGTTGCCCACTGCAGCCTGGGTTCGATCCCCAGCTGTGCCAGCCCGGCTCTGGCTGCAAGTCCCTTTTGGGGGTGCTGATTGGCTGTCCACCCCCAGGGGGAGGGGGAGGGGGAAGGAAGCTGCCCTGAGACGGCTGCAAGCACAAAAAGCTTCTCCGTCTTCTCCTAAGCCACAAGCAACAGTTTTATTATCCAGCATGTCAGCTGTGTGAGTTAAAATTTTAGCCTTCACTTAAATGGTTTTAATTCAGTGCTGTTCTGTGGTTTTAAATTAGTTTCTGATTTTGTCATGGTTCATGAGTTTTTTGGGGTTCTCTGTGGCTCAGTTGGTAGAGCATGGTGTTGGCAATGCTTAGGTTGTGGGTTAATTTCCCACTGGGACAAACATATACTGAAAAATGTATGCATTCACTACTGTAAGTCGCTTTGGATAAAAGCGTCTGCTAAATGGCATATATTATTATTATATTTTAGTATGCTGTTTCTACTTCAACTACCTCGCACTATGAGCCTGCCGCCACAGCTCTGGGACCGGCAGTGACAAAGGCTAATGAACTGCCTCCTCCAAGACAGTAGGCTTGCTGATACATGGGAAAAAAAGAATATTCTTCTGAGAAAAGCTCAAGATTAAGTTTAGTTTAGTTTAGGTAAGAGTATTACGTTTTTAGAATAAGCCAAAATGGCTAGCTAGCAATCAATGAGTAGTCTATGAATGAAGTCTGCAGGATCTTTAACCTATACTGTGGCTAAAATATTTTTAAATGGTCTCATCTTTTTGAACCCCCCAAAAAACCTACTATATACATCCATTTTAGAAAAGAATATTGAATGAATATGAATTTATATAAATATTGGCACAGCAAGGGGGTTAGGTACGTACCTAACAACACCCTGCCAATATTCAAAGTATACAAAGTAGCAATATACAAAGTAACCCTGCAAATATTCATGATATACCATGACCTATTGTTACTTATGGTTTTAATAAAATTGCTCAACCAGTCTAAAGTTAAATAGGTAGCTCTTACATGCATTGCAAATTGAGTGTTCATGTAGAACACTAATGGCTTCAGTGAAATTCTGGTTTTGAGTAGCGAGTCTGTAGCTAACTAGCAAGCTACCTACTATGACTGTTGACCACTGAACTGTACTCAGGGTGACCAACATATTGATAAATAGCGGTCGCAGCTGGAGAACAAATTCAGAGAGCACAGCCCTGCACTGTCTGAGCTTTCTTCCAATGACAACCTGTGACACTGGGAGAGGTGGAGGGAGGAGTGGAGAGGGCTGCACCTCCCTTTTGGTTGCTGTCAGGTGCTCCTGTTCCCTCCCACAGCCTGGAGAGTACTACAGGACCTTGGACAGCAGTGGCCTCACGTTGGCTACGTTTACATCGTCTGATAAAAGTGACTCAATTCTGATTATTTGCTCACATGTGGCACACATCGGATATGTATTATGAACATGTAAACAAGAAAAAAGCACATGGAATCGGATATTTTCAGATCTGTTTTGGGCCACATTCATATGTGGAAATAAATCCAATAGGAATCTGATATCTGCCAATGCAACTGTCATCTATACACACAGATCAGAATTTCCCTGTCATTATGATTCGCACGTCATTCAAAATGCTATACTCTTAGTTTAGTTTAGTTTATTTATTTATAGAGCACCTTTCTAGCTATGAGCACAAGGTGCTTGACAAAAGACTGTATAATAGCAGAGAACAAAGGACAATAAAAGCAAAACATAACGATGGATACTAAGTATACAAATATAAAAAGTAAAACAAGTAAAAATAAACAATCAATTTTTATTTAACAATAAAAGCTCATAGCCTCATTGGGAGGCATTAAAATCATTCCAGAAACAATTACTATAATAAATAAAAAACAAGTCTATAATAAATATAAGATAAAAGCAGATAAAACACAGCAGAAGTAAAATGATTCACAATAAAATCATACATTGGGAGGCTATTCCAGATTTTTACTTAGGCATGATCACCCCTTGATTTTTACTTAGACTGTGGAACTACCATAAATCCTTGACCTGACGACCTAAGCGGCCTTGTTGTGGTATATGGGACCAATAACTCAGCAATATATAGTGGTGCCAGCTCGTGCAATGCCTTATATATGTACAATACATTTTTTCAATCTATTCTAAATTTCATCGGCAACCAGTGTAGGGAGGCCAGCACTGGAGTGATATGAGACGTGTGTTTAATTCTTGTTAAATTACCTTTTGTTGAATGCTGACTCTGGTGACTGTATTGTGCTGGTGTTGCTGGATCTGACCGCAGCATTTGATACTATTGATCATTCTATTTTAATTGATAGACTGAGAAATTCCGTTGGTATCTCGGGGACTGTGCTGGAGCTGTCAAACAGGAAGTTCTCAGTGTCCATTGGAGATTATGTTTCCTCCACTGCAGTTACCTCCTGTGGTGTACCACAAGGCTCAATTCTCGGGCCGATATTGTTCTCTCTATATATGTTACCCTTAGGCCAGATCATTCACCGGCATGAAATTTCCTTTCATTGCTACGCTAATGATACTCAGCTGTATCTATCAATTATACGTAACGATTTTAATAGGCTGGCTATTCTACATGGCTGTATTGCTGACATTAATAACTGGACGTCCAGTAACTTTCTACAGTTGAACCCGGACAAAACTGAGGTTCTTGCCATTGGCCCCGTGCCAACCGCCAGACAAATTCAGTCAAACCTGGGCTCATTAATGTCTAATATCAAGCCTGTAGTAAAGAATTTAGGTGTGTTTTTTGACCCAAATTAAAATTTTGAACAGCACACCAAAAAATTAGCTCAGTCATGTTTTTACCATTTTAGAAAGATTTTTCAGGTATTAACCAAAAGTCTCTGGCTCGCCTTTAGATCAGTCAAAATTCTGCTGCTAGGCTTTTAAGACCCTGAGGAGGGGTCTATAATCTTTCAAACATATTGTTATTTTACTACCTCAAGGAGTTGTTTAGATACCACTTTCTCCAGGATTTTGGAGATAAACGGTAGTTTAGAAATTCTTATATAATTATTCTTGACCAAAACATCAAGATTAGGTTTTTTAAGAATAGGCTGGACACTCGCAGTCTTAAAGCTATCCAGAACACAGCCAGACGAGAGAGAGCTATTCAAACTGGAGAGTAGGTTGGGGCCAATAGTCACAATAACCTCTTTAAAAAGACTAGGTGGAATAATGTCTAAGGGACTAGAGGAGGGTTTTGTGTGAGACACAATATCAATAAGATCCAGCAGCTAGATGGGCCTAAAGGAGTTAAATTAATTAGGATGAGGGCAGTAGACCTGAATATAAGGTGCAGATGAGGTAATCTCAGATCTAATATAATCAACCTTCTCAAAAAAAAAAAAAAGGATAAAAACTTTTCACACGCAGCATGGGATGAAACAGAAACAGTGACAGGTACAGGATTCACAAGGCAAATAATTGTGTTAAAAAGGGAACCTAGATTTATGTTTATGGTCAGGAATCAAATCAGTGAAGTAGTATAATCGCTTGATTATAGGAGGTTAAAGAATCCTTCATTAGCAGGTAGTGTACTTGTAACTTTGTAGTCTTCCATTTCCGTTCAATCTTCCTACAGTCTCTACAGTCCTACAGTCCTACAGTCTGCTGATATGATCATTTATCCAAGGGGACATTTTTACAATAGGTTTTAGCCTAGTTTTAAAAGGAGCAATTGCATCTAGAGTAGTCAGACAAACATTATTGAATTTATTTAATAGCACAACTGTAGAAAAGGAATGCGTTAAGTTTTCTGTTAAGTTTTCCGTTAAGCAGCGGAAAACTTTGAAGCTGTCTGCTGACGTTTTTTGACAGTATGAATAACTGAGAGATTGACATCAAAGGTTACATAATAATGATCAGAAACACTGGAGACCTTTGTCATGAGGTTATTTAGGCTCAGCCCAAGAGTAAAAACAAGATCCAGGGTGTGACCATGGTTATGCGTCGGTCCAGATACATGCTGCACAAAAATGAAGGATTCTGTAAGATTCAAGAATTCACCGGCAAGCAAGTCTGATGGGACATCGACATGGAAGTTGAAGTCACCTGCTAAAATAACTTGATAATGATTCAGCACTAGGGAAGATAAAAATTCTGAGAATTCTGAAAAGAAACCACTTCTAAGTCTAGGAAGCCGATAAACCACTACACAGAGAACTGGATCATGTAGCCATAGATCATGAACATAAGCACCTCGAAGGTGGAAAATTGATCAGCTGATATAAAAGAACACTTAAAACGATTTTTATAAATAACAGCAATGCCTCCACCATGGCCAATTTCTCTAGATACGCTAATACAATTATAATTAGGCGGACAATAAAATGAGTCAAATCATCTGTTTTAGACCAAGTCTCATTAAGACTTGATCTAAGTCAAAAAATTGATCTAAGTTAAAAGATACTGTATAATACAATCATTAATGACAAAAGACTTGTTAGAGAGAGATCTAGCATTAAAATTGCCATTTTAACGATAACATTCTGTAAAGGTAAGTTGGAGGGTGTACTGAGCTTTACGTAAATAAGGTTCTGCGGGTTACAGCTCCCAGATCTGAAGGGTGGATGAATACGAGTTGTAATGATAGATTTAATTTTACAATCAAACGCATGACCCCTTTTGCAAGTCGTAGCTATAATACGAGACTTGTAACTGGGACCATTTTGAACAGAGGGGCTATCTTGGATGAGGCCATGCTGAGGTACAAGTCAATAAGAATAAGTAAATAAAAATTGCCTAATCTAATCTAAGTAAGATGCTTTACCCCGTTACCATTAGGGTGAATACGATCCCTTCTGTATAAATCCATTCTATTCCAGAAGGAATCGAAATGGTTAATAAATCCATATCCTGTGGCACTGCAGCACTCTTATATTTTTTAGCATTTGAATGATGTGTAACATTTCATGTACACAACCAGAAGGGAAAGAAGTGAAATAATGGATGTTGAAGGCTCAGGCCAGTGAGACAACCGCCTCATCCAGAGAAACAAACACCTCATCCAGTGTGACCAGAGATAATAAATAAATAGATACAACATGATTGAATGATTATTTCTGTCTCGTTTGCGTCCATTGCAGATGGCGATATGGCTGTGCCGGTGTGGTTGTTGTTTACTTCCATATCGGTAACCAAACCCTCGTGTACGCATGTGGGTTGTTTCAAATGTAAACCGTGTAAGCACAGGTATCGAATATGGGTCACTTTTAAAAGTAGATGTAAACAGGCGGTCAGAAAAATTGGATATAGGCAAAAAATCGGAACTGGGCATCCAGGCCTGCAGTGTAAACGTAGCCTTACAGGCAGGCTCACCTGAGGCTAATGAGCAATCAACTCAACTGTGAGCCATTGCCTTCGTTAAGGCCATTATAGAAGCACAGCCTGCCATGCCTGAGTTTTTGGACATGAAGGAAGAGGTGCTGGCTTTTTGTTACGGTTTCCCCTCTAAATCCTAGGTTTTGATTTAACTGCTTTATTTTTGTGTTTTGTTTTTATTTTATAAAGGAAACGATTAATAAACTGTTAGAACTCTGTTTTTGGGCTTGTCTTCCATCCACTCACCACCTGGCAGGGTGGCTACCCCTGCCACCTTGCTTCACAACCATTGCTTTGAACCCCTGAAATAGGAAAAGATACTCATGAAATAGAATGCATGAAGTGCTACAGTGAGTTGCTGAATCTCAAGCTGGAGACACACACTGCAGTAGCAACCTCGTAAAACAAAGACATGTCAATAACACCTTAGAGAGTGCTTACGCAACTTTTAGTCCAACGTATATTTAACCAGTGTAATTATTTTATATCAAATACCATGATATACCACCAACTTAGTTCTCATGATGGGGAAAATGTTTATGGTATGATAACCATCCATTCTGACACCATGGTATGCTATCAAACCAGTGTACCGTGACATCCCTACTCCCAGCACCCATACATGAGCTACTACAGAAAGATACATTATCAGATACAGAGGGATACATTATTAGCAAATAACTTTATTGACAAAGTCTGTCTGATCAAATTAACCAAAAAAGTTTTTTTCCCTCCTACTGCGGACATAAATAATACATACATAATACATAATAAATTCAAATGCAAAACGGAAATAGTAAAGAGCAAATAGATAAAGAAAAAAAAGGGAAAATAATGAAGGAATACACGCATTTTGAACATATTTACATTGGAGGTTATTTTCTGCTCATGGCTGCCAACCATGTGGTTTATACTTATAAGTGCTAGTCCACCGAGGCGGCGATTGAACCATTGTGGACCTCGCACATTTTAATGAGTTTTAGCTTAGAAAAACTGTTCTTTGCAGATGCCATTCCCAGATGTATTGTGAGAGATTGTGACTGTAGTTGCACCATTAACTGGTAAAGGTTAATTATGATTCTTAATTGATTATGATTCTAAGGTGCACTCCAGAGGGTTGATTTTTACAATCCATCAGTCCCTCAGGCCAAAGAATGATTGCTTGGCGACATCATGGCACATGATCAAAATGAGAGCCCTCACTGAGACCTTGAGGGCTTAAGGGGTAACTTGCAATTTGGCCAGGGTGTTATGGTCTGAGCAGACCAAAATGTAGCTTTTTGTTCATGCACACCAGTGGTGGTGGTGGACACTTCTAGGCCTCCCACGTGGTCTAGTGGTTTCAATGTCTGATGCTGGCCACGGCGACCGGGGTTCAATTCCCTGTCGCGCCAGAGTCGGCTCTGGTCGGGAGTGCCATTGGCTGTCCGCCCCAGGGAGGGGGGAAGGAAGCCGACACACACAGTTCGCTGCGCAAAGGAGTGGTTCTGGGGTACTGGAATTACAATGGACGGCACGACGAGTGTTGTCTCGAAGGAGGCAGCGCTTCGCCCTTGTCACTGCCGGTCACAGGACTATGGCAGTGAACTACGAGGGAAGGGGGATTGAACTAAGCACACGGGTAATTGGCTACCAAATTGGGAGAAAAATGGGTTAAAATCGAAGAAAAAAAAGAAAAAGGACACTTCTTGAAAGTGTCCTTAGATGAAATATGGTTTCTTTGATGTTCTGAGGTTGTATTGGATCTACTGCTCCTGGGACTCTTGTTAAAGTCAGTGAAATCATGATCTTTCAGCAAGACAATGACCCCAAGCTTACCTTAAAATCAACAAAGAAATGGTTAACTGACCACAATTACTGTTTTGCAATGGCCATCTCAATCTCCAGACTTCAACCCTATTGAAAATTTGTGGAATTGAACAGGGCATTCCACAATTGCAGTCTGAAGGATCTGAAAAGATTATGTATGGAGGAATGGTCAAGATACCCTCAAATGGTCAAGATACCCCAAATACATGCAAGGCAAAAATCTGAGGGGGCACAACTCAAAACCACTAGTTTTTAATAATAATAATAATAATAAAAAACTTTATTTGTATAGCACTTTTCATACAAACAATGTAGCCCAAAGTGCTTTTACATTTCAGCATGTAAGATATTAGTATAATAGTAGGCTAAACAGAGTAAACATATCAGGTAATATAATAGGTAATAGCTGTATTTTCAAATGATACCTAGGACGCAGCATGAGTAGGCCTACAGAAGGGACTGGCTCTGGCTCATTGCAACTTCGACTGATTCTGTCAGAGCACGTCACAAATCTCACTTTGATAGCTAGTTTAGCTAGCTAACCTACCTCGTCTTGCCCTGTCTGTATCCTGCCTCAGGGAAGGGATGGGGCTTTCTGCTTGCTCAACAAAAAACACTGATATTTTCCTCTGCATGCCTGTCACCTGGAGATATCAAAAGGAATTCAGTCTTTTGCTAACTATAACCTGTGATAGTGATGGTGGTAATCTCAACTCGTGACAGACAGCTCTGCTAAACAAATTGAGGGATGCCAACTTTATCTAGCTAGCTGGTAAAGCCAAATCTTGCAAAGATATTTCTTAAACGCAATAAGTTTGTAAAACTAATTGCAAGTTTGAAAAGGGGATTATTGCTCTACTAACCTCTTGAGCAGCCAACTGCACCTGGGGTGTCTGACTTTTTGAGGTCCAGTGATCTTTGCAAAACAAAACTTTTACATGGAAGAAACCAACCATAGGCAAAGGGGGTGTGTGACTTTTGATGATCTATGACAATTATAAGAATACGTTTGACTCATAATATAAAACATATTATTTTTTTAAAAGGTAATAAAATAAAATAAAAAATCAGAAAAAAACGAAATCAGAAAAAATCTGAGGGGGCAGTTTGTATGGGCATGACGCTTCTGCCCAAATATGTTCTCCAATGTCATAAAATACTATAGAAGGCATGTTAATGCTGATAATTATTAGCGGTGTGAATGATTGTGGCACATATCTTTTGGGGAAAAAATGTTACAAACAAAATGTTTTTCTCTGATAAATTGTATTAGTATAAAATAATATATTTTTCCCTTTGTTTTGACCATACAATATAGCTTATTACCTCAATTGTTTATTTTATACAATCTTTTTTGTATTATTTATTGGCATGCATTCAGGAGAATAGCATCCATTTCCCAAGAAAATTAACAGCAAATCAAATGAATTACGCTCAAAGTTAATTGCAGGATAAGTGCTCTAATCAAAGGTGCTTTCTGTTGTGTTATTTCCCAGATGGTAAAGTGAAAATGATCGCCAATGCAAAGTGTACAGTATTTCTGTTTTGTCTTCATCAGCAGTATAATGATTCATTTGACCGTTGTTGGAAGTAAATCTTTTGCAATTGATTGCTGGCCACTGATGAGATTTTCTACCCAGGAGTGTGCCCGGGTCACTGAAAATAGGGCAGAACAACTAAGGCAAGAGTTCAGACTGCAGCAATATATCCAATATCAGTGTAAACTGACCTCCATCCTGAAATGACCCGCATGTGCAAATAATCAACAACAAAACATCTAGAGTCTAGACAGTCGCGTCAGGTCTACCAGTCCATCATGGAGCCTGCGCTCAGCTTTAAGATTCGATATGAGCCCTCGAGTTTTGCTTGGATATGAGAGTCCCCCCAAATACGAATTAAATGTGCAGAGTCATGACGACAGCAACCTGACGCATGGAGAGTTACGTAAACATCACTTGGGCCACGTTAAACACCGACCAATTCTGATTTGAGCGTCCACATACAGGTCAAATGGCTAAGTATCGGATTTATTGCCACGTACAGTACATATGTGGTCCAAATCTGAACTAAAAAAAGACTTAATGTGGTTTTTTGCTGTTCTAAAAACATCCGAGCAGTGTCACGTATGAGGGAATAAAATCCAAATTGGGTCACATTTAGTTGCAGTATGAACATAGCCTAAACAGCACTCTTTTTACGGAGAAGACTGTGCTGTGTGCATAATCCCTCTCTGGCCACTGCATACCGTAAGGCAGGGGTGGGCAATCTTACCCTGTGTGGGCCGGTGTGGGTGCAGGCTTTTGTTCCAACTGAACAGTGACACACCTGATTCCACTAATCAAAGCCCTGATTGAAGACTTTGATTAGCTGATTAGTCAAATCAGGTGAGCTACTGCTCGGCTGGAACAAAAGCCTGCACCCACACCGGCCCACACAGGGTAAGATTGCCCATCCCTGCTGTAAGGTATGGTCTGATGGATTCATATATGGTACAATTCATGGGTGTGTATGTATTATGTACATGACAAATTGACAGATGTATATACGTTGGTTGTATGTAGGTGTCACTTCTTTTCACTCCAACGTCTGTGTCTTTCTGCACAGTCATTGCGTGGGAGGAGAACATTTGATGAGCAGCTGGCGCAGGCAGACTGCAGGCACCCAAATGAACAGGGGAGTCACTGATGCAGGATGAGGTCAATCCCACGGACTGAAAGCTTCCCTCCCTAGGTAATTCTGGTTGATTCTTGGTGGTCCTAGGTGATCCTGGGTGATTATTGGTGGTCCTGGGTGATGCTGGGTGATCCACACACAGTGTCTGAAGAGGATGATTCACAAGATAATGCTCCCAACAGGTCCTCCTCAATACCCCTGCGGTGGAAACATAGTTTCATCAAACAGCTTCTGAAAATGCAGAGTGCCTTTAGTCTTTAGCCTTTAGTCTTTATTAATGGCATTCCTTTCTGTGCCCCACACCTACTTGGGCACATCTACTGGGTTTGATGGAGAACATGAGATCCATCGGCGCTACAGCTGGGGGAAATGAAAATAACTTTTTTTGCACTGTATGACTGCATGAGGAACACGTTCACACTGAGGGAGCAGACGGAGGCACACACAGATCACAGTTCACACAGGGGCCGTGTGGGGGAGGGGCACCAGGTTATACCTCCACAGTGGCAGGGGATAATGGCGGTTTTGTTGTCAGGGGTGACAGCCAGGCTGCTGCTGAGGGATCATGAGTCCCTGGATGATACGGAAATCACATGGACTGGATGGTGGGAATGATCACGCACACAACCGCGCGCACGTGACCGCACATGCAGGGAGGAGACATGTAGTGGATCATATGAGAGCTAACACAGCAAGGGAGTAAATTACATGGAATTCTGCTATATAATGAGATAATGAATCTTTTTTTATTACCATTTTGTATTCATTTTTACACATTTACAGCAGTGGTTCTCAACCTTGGTCCTGGAGTACAATACCACCATGTATGCTGGTTTTCATTCCAACCAATCTCTTGATTAATTAAGGTTGCTGAAAACATGCATTTAGTTTCAATAACATGCATTTAGTTTGAACTCTTCATTCTTCACAAATAGGTTTGTTTCAATAACCAGGAGTTCACGCTTCCAGCTTTTAGGACTTCACTGATTTCAGATGTAGGTCTATCACTAAATCAGTTAAAAATGTAACCTCTTTCAAAAGCAATCATTTTTCATAGTACATTACAGAAAATGAAAGCAGTAGTTATCTGAGAACTGATCTGACTGATTAAAAGTCCTTGAATAAATGTAAAATATTCAATCTTTGTAACATGAATATCTGTTTCTGACATAATATAGAATTAAGAGGGTAAATCATCCCTCACTGGACATTAAAAGTGTCTAATTAAAAACAGTTAACAGCTTGTCATACTTCAGGAATTGCAATTATGGTTGGAACAAAAACTAGCATACACAGTGGTACTCCGAGTTTGAGAACCACTAATTTAGAGAACATGCAGAATCTGAACAGGAAGAGCAAACAAGGGGGACAACGGACAAAAAAATGACAAACCATATCTCTGAGTGAAACTAAAGCAGGTCAAAAGAATGCAAAATGAAATGTATAAGGAATATTTTTTTAGGATTAGGCACAAGTTCATACATATAATAGCACACTACAATACAAACTGCAACAAATACACATTAAATATGTATAATAATTATTCTAATTTTATTATGACATATTAATATAACATTTCCATCCCCTGAGGGATTTCTCTTCATATAATCCCTATATATTTTGTTGACATATTTAAGGAGCACAATACAGGATCCATATGGGGATTCTGTACTGGGACATGGTTGGAGGTTTTACGGTTGTCATTTTTATGGTCCATGCTCTGACTATAATATAGACCTTAAGGTTTTGGACCGGTCCAACAATCAGTCTTCAACACTTGGCAATGAAGGAGTAGAAATATATCTGTCTACAAACCCAGTAATACACTGACACACAAAAACACATTTCTCACCGCAAACAGAAATGCAGACCTGTGCTAAGAAATGCTTTAGTTAGGGTTAAGGTGCTAAGGATAGTATTGAGAACATTCTGGAGGCCCAGGACAACAGGGTTAATGCTGCTTATTTAGAGGCACAGGGGCCTGGTTTTAGGAGAAAGTAGCTGAGATTATAAATTGCCCGTCACAGTCACTGGGCCCAGTACCCACTCAGAACCTTTGGTTTCAAATGGTGCCCAAAGTGCACGAGCAGAACCCTAGGCACCTGTGAGAGCTCTGGGTCTTAGAGTAGAAGTACTGATCTAGGATCAGGTTTCTGCTTTTGAGAGCGACCACTATTGTGGTGTTTTTGTTTTGGGGAATGTAACAGTAAATTAATAAAAAATGTAGGCTTGTGCTTTGCATGTGTACATCTCAAATTCTCATTGGGGGCTGAGCCCACCTAAAGGTCAAATCCTAGAGTGCCCCTGCCTACTGGCCAGATGAGATAATAGTGCCCAGGTGTATTACTGTACCTGAGAGTGAAAACAGGACGACAATGAGCCACACCCATTCCTTGTTATCCACAGGTTACTTCAAGAGGCACGTTTTTTTTCATTTGCCTTGCCTGACATAACACCACAGTGCATTGTAAGAGTGTCCCTGAAGTAAATGTTTACTTGCAACATTGTATAGGATCGATGGCTATACAGGGTAAAAATGGAGAAGTTCAAAATGTGTCAACAGATTTTAGTCTGCATCTGAGACAATTTCCTTCAGCACACAGTATTTACACGAACAGCATTATTGTTGCAACTGTGTTCTTACCCTGGGGTGTGAGCAATGGGTGCAAATGTTTTCAGTGCTAATAGTTATTTTTTGTAATTCTTTATTTTTTCATACTGTTACTATGTAGAGGGCTTTAATAAAGCATACCGAGAATACTCAAAAGCATTATACTGAAATGCGTGAAAACAAAAATATTTCTGCAACACACAAACACTAAAACTTGCAATGATTTTGGTGATTAAAAATGCAGTTTTAAAATAAAGTAGTTGCGGTTCAACAAAATACATTTGATTGCATGAAATACATTGATTCAACTACATTCATATTAAACTCAGTTTAAAAAACTCCATATGAAAATAGCTCCTATTAAAACCTTATTTTACTAGTATTATTTAGGTTATTAACATTGTCAGGCAATGAGTAAATTCCAGCAAGTGAGAGTGGGGAAATTCACACGGAATAAAACTGTTGATTTAACTCCACTGTCGCTATCTTATATGGTGTCACACCTAAATTGAGGTAATTCGTAGATCGAAAAGGTGCGCCTACGTAATTCATAGTTTAGTTTAAAAAATAAGTTGTCAAATATTATTCCATGTATAGTTTCAAACTGATTTCGAAGCCTATTTAAAAGAAGCACAACATACGCATGCATAGTAAACGTCTCGTTATCATTGTCCGGCCGCCCGCCTCAACAGGTTTAGTGCTACGTAATTGTAAAATACCCGCAAATGCAGTTGCCGTTACTTAGCCTGTATGTCTATATAACTAATATTATATTTCTAGATGTATGAAATGTAGACTATTTATTTGACGCATAAATAACCACGCCAATTGTTCATATTGCATTCGCTAGTTATTAAAAAAACAGCAAATCGTAAAGCCTATTTGAATAGTTTTGAAACTGTTTTGTCCTATACTTATGTTCGTAGTCGGTTTCACAGAAACATCTGACACTGTGTGCAGACTAATTTGTTACCACCCACTTGAACCGGAACCTTTTCAAGAAAATACGCTTCAACTGTGTTGCTCTCTCTGCAATAGTGACAAGAGCAGCGGCGGTCCACAATGTTACGATGATATCTCGAATTATTATGATATCCCATGTATATATCTAGCACCGCAGGAAAACGAGGGGGGCAATAATAGCAGACCATGTTCGCTTTCTTTTTTTATAAGCGGCCACAAGCAACATGGTTATTGCGTGGGCTGGGCAGACTTGAGTGTTTGCTAAATAGAGTTAAAACAAGCTAGCTAGCTACATTTACCCCCAGTTTACAAATGGCTTTGCATTGCTGCCTCTGCTAACTAGGACCGGACGAGACTGCATAAATGATCGCATATATTAATATTCTGCTATTGTGGTTCCTCCCTTGCCGCTCTAGTCATCTCGCTCAACCTCAGCGTTGAGCTTGTATTTAAAAGATATCTGAAGGAAGACGGAATACATATTCGACAGAGGCTGAAAGATGGGCAACACCGCCTCTTGCTGCGTATCGTCAAGCCCCAAACTCCGGAGAAATGCACATTCGCGGCTGGAGTCCTACCGCCCTGAACCCGAGCTCAGCCGGGAGGATACGGGCTGCAACCTGCAGCACATCAGCGACAGGGAGAACATTGACGGTAAGACATCCCATCGATGAAGGATTGCTGGATTGTAAAACTATTGGTGAACATCCACGGAAGAGAAGACCATCTTTTGACTTAGTAGTAGAGTAGAAGTAGAGCCTTCTACCATTTCACTAAACAGTTAGAAATCACCGTAATGTAGCCTACAAAAGCGTTTTTGTGATTACATTGATTGTGAGGAACGATAAAATGATTTCCCCCCCATTTGAATCACACGTGTTTTTGAGATATAGGCTACTAACTTGTTTTGCTGAGATGGATGCAATAACGAGCACTGGTACTGCAACCAAACAGCCATTGATATTGCTTCACATGTTAAGTAACGTTAGATGCCTGTTTTGATGACAACCGACTGTGATGGTTTGATAGAGAAATTAAGAAAGACAAATAGCCTACTGAACCTCTTTATCATTCTTGGCAAACCCTTTTCAAATAGGGTTATTTGAAATAGCACTGCTGTTTTAAATACAGTTCTCAACTGAGAGTTGATTTCTATCAGACATCGCCGCATGCGAGTAGCCAGCCTACTATATTAATTATTCACCTGCTATAGTCTAACTGTACTAACGTAAACAACCTCAGCTCTTCATTTGACAGAAAGGTAAGGTAGGTGGGCGGGCCGAACGATCAGGTCCACGGGTAACACCATCCTTTGGCAAAATGTATTCGGTGGTCCTGAATGAGCCACGTTCGCAATGTGGAGATCGCTGCTCAGTGATTTGATGGTCCACGCAGATGGGTTATATCAAGATAGCCTAATGGGATTTCAGGGTTTTCCACTGAGTTGAATATGAGGCGTCTGCATTTTCGGTTAAGCGTAATGATTGTTTGATCTGCGCCACATATGGAAAGATTCATCGAGTATTTCCATATTTTAATTAGAATGTGGTGGCTGGGTAGTTTTGGCTCAGGACTGGGGAAATTGTCATCTCTAATTTCCATCCCTCTGTGGTATATGGGCATAGTGAGACGGCTACTTAGGAGGAAATCCAGACACCTTTGTTTATGTCTTTTGTGTTTGGTTTGTACACACCAAAAACGTATTCATGAGGCCCACTAATGAAACGCCTCAGGGAGTCCACATATGCTTCACAGCAGGGATACATTTATTCAGAAATAATTTAGGGGAATTTAGGAATGGGTGCACTGATACATCCACATTCAATAGAAAAAATATATTATTAAATTAAAAACCAAATGTGTAGTAATTATGCGTCATGTGTCCCTGAAAGTGTACAGTCATTTTTATGGCAAACAAATCTGGAAAGAACTGAAAGCAGTTGCTAGAATTTTGCTGGGGGTTCGCCTAGTGAAAGTGATACCACACGGGCTCGTTCTGTCTAACCAACCAACATACTGAGGTTTTTGGAGAAAAACAGCTGCTAGTGGTAACCATCTGATTGATGATGTTACCAACCACGGCTTCATGTGCGGAGCCTGCCTTGCGCTGAAAGCAATTTAAAGGGGGTGGCATTCAAAAACAAAGAGGTTACGGGCCCTTGGATGGTGTAACGGTCAAAGCATTCACCCGGAATGCAAGTTGCCCACTGCAGCCGTGGTTCGCAACCTCACTGCCGAGAGCCCCGTTGGGGGCAGTGATTGGCTGACCGTCCCAGAGGGAGGAAGGAGGCTGAGCCGGCACGGCCTCGCCGAGAAGTGTGAAAGGCATCCCTGTACGGGAAAATTGGCTTGCCTCTGAGGATGAGTAAGGGGCTCATGGGAAAGGGTAAATTGAAAGAAATAGAGGATGTAATTGGCTACCAAATTGGGAGGAAAAACAGGGGAAAAAAATCTGAAACAAAATGTATAGAAATGAAATAAAATAAAATAAAAATATATAATTAACCATATGAACGAAATGTATAAATGGTTTCTTGCACTGCTGCTTTAAGGTGGCGTTCTGAAGGAGACCCGGGAATCAAAAGTTAACCATGACTGTAGTCTAATAAACCAGACCTGTGTTGTAGCAAATAATGTTTAATTAAAAAAAAAGGTTGCCCCAATAGCTCCTCAATAACTTCTTTCGTTTGACGTAGAAAAATTATATATTTTACTGGTTTTGGATGTACACTTTCAACTTGACACATTATTGCAAAAATATTCTGGAGTGAGTATGCTCTCTGGTCATGGCATGTGGAGTAGGGCCATGCCGAAACTGCAGTAGATCTGTCTTTAAGAGGGCATTCTAATTTCCCCACGGCTCTAATCTCGAGGAGTTCATTGCGTATAAGGAACGTCCTGCCTCCGTCCCCTTCCCTAATGCGAGATGAGAAACGTGGAGCCGAAGCGTGCCACGTGACGCAAAGCCACCCTCCTCTCTGAGTGAAATTGCGTCGGTGGGAGACCGAGCGGGGAGGCAAAGCTCCTGTTTTCATGTCGTCGGAAGATGTTTCAAGTTCTCGCGGAGCTGTTGGGGAACCATGGAGACCGTGACGGTGAGGAAGCGTTTCTGAAGTGCCGGCATGGTGCCACTGTTACGACCTTCCCTTTCAGACCCTGTGATGCGTGCTTTACAGGCCATAATAATCAAAGGGGTAAGGTCTAACATAGATGTGTGTGTATATGCCAAAATACACCAAAACAAGGTGTAATGGGTTAGGGTCTAACACATCTTTCTCTCTCTCTCTCTCACACACACACACACTTTTTGTATTTTCTATTGGGCACGTGTTGCACACGATGGCACAGAACACAGGTGTTCCTTTTGAAAATGGCATATAGGTGTGACCTCACCTGGAGCAGTAGTGGTGGAAGTCGAGGTGTAATAATATAATAATAGATATATAATAAAAGTTCACAGAAACAGAAACATGAACGATGGCCTTGCCAGTTTGTGTTCGAGTTTGAGGCCCCCAGAGCAGGGGCCCCCAGATCCGTGGGGAAACGCGATGAATCACCCTGGCATTGTGAGCGAGACTGGGGGGTGGGGTGGGGGCGCGCAATAACAGAAACTATTATCCAGAGAGAAAGAACTGCTATAAAAATCGGCGCTCCTTTAAAGTTTAATAATAGGCCTCTGTTTAACGCAAGGCCCTGAGCAACAGAAATATGTCTGTTCCAGTTTTAGGGACAGTTCTCATTCAATGCAAGGAGAATTGATGTAGCACACCTTGAGGTGAAGAGGACTGTCACACACATTGCTTCACATTTCAATGGCTCTGCTTTTAAAGTGTTAGCGTCATTCATCCAGAAAGTACATTTATTTTAGTTTGCCAGCTATACACTGTTATTCAGTGATTTTTTACTCTGCTTTGCAATTTGACATCAGTGCGTCCACCCGAGTGAACTATTCCTTGTTGTAACTCCTTGTTGGCACGCTCCAGCTGCATAAACTGTTTTGTGGCCATTCTGCTGTTCTGACAGGATACATGTCTTACCGTCTTGCAGTGTTTTAGGAACACCCTCATGGGTTCATGTTTTTGGAGGAAGTTGGTTTCAGGAAACTTCATATGAATGTTGCTAGCAAGGGAATAATTGAAACCGCGCCTTTAAAAAAAAAAAAATCATAATTCACGGTTTCCATGGGTGCATAAGTGCAAAAAATGCAAGTTTCATTACAAACAACAAAGAAGGCACAATCACACCAACCGGAAGAGGGAAACCTGACATGAGGGAAAAAAATGTTGAGATTGTACAATAAATAAGCAATTTTCTATTCCACAGAGACATTGTGCTGAGGTGCGTCAGTGCAAAGTGGTCAAAAAAGCAGCAAGCTGAGCCTTCAGTCACGTTTCACCTCCTTCAGCGATAATTTGAGACACTCAGGGACATATTTACTCAGCGTTGACCCCAGTGCAAAGTTTGCATCAGTTTTTTCTAAAAGAAATAAAACTTAAAATGTCAAATAAACATTCAAGTTAAAACAATGAAAAGAAAGAAAGTATAAAGTTAAGCATAATATAGAAATCATTTTTGGTTTTAATCTTTAACGGTTTATTCCTTTTAGAAAAAATAGACGCAACCTTTGCATTGGTGTACGCTTAGTAAATCTAGCCTTTAGTGCCATGTCGTAGTGTTCGATAAGTCAGATTAGTGTGTCGGGTCTCTACCTCTTGTTTGTCATTTGTGTGCGTGTTGATGTCACATGGCCTATTGGCAGAATTGCCTGGCGACACCTTTGACCCAAGAGAATGTCTTCCACTGTGATCCGTCACCAGCAGCTCTTTGGTATCCCAAAGCCGGAACCAAAATGACACCTCTCAACGTTGCATCGGCATAATGGTCTACGGACCACCGATCGACTAATATTTGCCAAGGTTGTAGTCACGCCCGAGGGATTAAAAATAAATTTAAAAAAGCAAAATGCTTCATATGTCAGTATTGGGAAGAGAACAGTCTTGTCATTGGCAATACACTGGGAAAGTGGAAACTGAAGTTCTGTAACTTTCGGGACAAAACTCAAATTCGAAATGAATGGCTTCTTCGTCCAGGAAATTCCTGTTACTAGGGCTGTTGATAAGGATGAGGCAGCTTGACTTTCTCAGTGTATAAGAAGGCACCAGACATTCAGTAGAATCCAAGGAAACTGCAGTGTTATTAGATTGGCCTTCATCTGCATCTGTAATCATACGATGTACGATCATCATCATAGATCATAATCACTTGTAACAATGTACTGCTGACTATTATGGACTGTATAGAAATATGTATTGGACGTATATGGATGTATAGAAAGGCAGGCTCACTTTGCTCTGAATATTGGTGAAAATAGATGTTTGTTTTAAAATTGTCAGTAATCTGCAGGAAATGTACTGGTGTCTAAGGGGCTGAGATATTTCAAATAACGATTTGACCCAGGTCGCGTTTGAAAGGCACATTTGTTGTGAACGCTTACTGTATGCTGTGGGATTGGTTGACCCTTGTCCAACTGCAGAAGTAATTCGGTTGAACAAATTCAATTTCTCGAGTGAGGTACGTGTTCCCTAATTACTGAGCTCCATTCTCCACTCTTAAGCAGTGTAATTTGATGTGGAGCGTGAATAGGCTCTAGCATGTAGATCTTGTTGAAACTGGCCACAGGTACAGCACAGAGTCCTCCACACTGCCGAGTTGGCGTGGAGTCAATTCCGAATCGCTTAAAGAGGTCCGTGCCGTGTGGCTTTCTTTGGCTGTTCTGCTTGAATACACGATTCCCTCTCGCATAAGCTGGGTGTCTTTGCGACGGTAGCATACTCTTTGGCTTAGCTCAGCCTAAGCCCACCCCATAGCTCAAAGTCGTCACAAAAAGCTTACCCTGGGCAAGTTTTCTTTCTTTCTTTTATTTAATGGAATTCTGTTAAGCGTTCCTTTTAAGTGACATAGCAGGCAGGGTCAATCTGCAGCCTTTAATAATCACTTCAGCCGGAGGGAAGGAAACTGTGATGTGCCCACTGTTCAGAGTGGACTGCCAGCAACTCTTGGGCGTCATGGCTCAGGTAATGAACAATGCTTTGAAAAACCATTCTATACGAGGTTGTAGCTGGATTTTGAGGATTGGTTAGTTGGTTGCGAAGCTGCTGTAGAAGACATGGCAGTAGAAGTTGAGCAGCGACGAAAGAGTGTGTTCAGAGTCCTTGGTCCGTGATGTTGAAATGTTTCAAACACCCGGATGATATTACTGCTCTCGGAAGACAGCTTTTACATACGGTGGAAAATCTTTCAGAGTCTGATCAAGTGGACCTGTGGAAAAGCTTTGGCACAATAGGTTTGGCACAATAGCTTGAGCTGCTATCGCTTACTGTGTTGAACCTTCAGATATGGATGCCAATGAACAAAAGTGTCGAGATGAAAAATAAAACCCGTTTGAAGGTAATCTGTTAGGCCGTTCAAGAGAACAGGTACGGCAATTGTGATCAGTCTTCACAGAACAGAGGCCTGAAATGATGCGTACCAACTAAACTGCAACAAACGTCTCCATCTGGATCTTGGTTTGAATTGTAGAACGTGTTCATTCTGGTGTCATTGTATGTCATTCCATATGGCATTTTTAGAGAGCCATTTTAAACCTAATTCATTAACCCATTTGAAACTAACGATTGCCCAGTTGATTGCGAACATTAACAATCAAGTTAACAACCGTCCGACATAATCCACTCAAGACCTAATATTTGTAAATATCAAGGTGGTGTAGCCAACTTTTATGAACAACATGGCATCGGAAGTGTTCGCCAGAGGAACAAACTCTTGGAATAGCTCTTGGATGTTTTGTTTCAATGGTTCCTGTTGACCTGGACTATGCCTGAACTCAAACAAAAGATAATAAATGAACAGCGCTGTCATCTTTTACCAGTTAAGTTATATTAGACGTGATTATTAGACCATCAAGTAAGAACGTTTGAGATAACTCCGCCCCCACTGTCCACCTCCTGCATGATCCCCTTCACAGAAACACTGCTCCTAGCATAGGTTAAATGGATTTCACCAGCATTGTGACCCATCTCTCAGTGAAGATGGGTGGCAGTGTATTATAATGGCTAGGGAACGGTTCTTATCACTTAATAATTCCCAGGTGGGGCACTGCCATTGTACCCTTGAGAAAGTTACTTAACCTGAAATACTTTAGTAAATATTCAGCTGTATTGGATTGTATGTAAAATAAATGTCGCTTTGGATAAGAGTGTCTGCTAAGCACATGTAATGTAATAAAGATGAGGTCATTCGATGCAACTTGACTAGGCCTTAATACATGTATCTCTCTCTGAGAAACCCCATTTTAAGGACCAGTTCACTCACTGGCACAGGGGTGCACATCAAACACAGGTGGGTAATACTCAGAACACACTGGGACATAATACGCATAACACACTGTTGGGGTCTTGGGGCATAACACTCAGAACACGCTGGGGCGTAATACGCAGAACAGTCTGGGGTGTAATACGCAGAACAGTCTGGGGCGTAATACGCAGAACATGCTGGGGGCGTAACACTCAGAACACGCTGGTGCGCAATACACAGAACAGTCTGGGATGTAATGCGCAGAACAGGCTGGGGCGTAATACGCAGAACACGCTGGCACGTAACACGCAACAGCGTGAAAACAGGAATAGACAGTATTATGCTGTTAAAAATGTGTATTGTTTAAAAAAAAACAACAACTGTGAAGCTTTTCTGGCTGGACGGCCATTAATTGTTAACCCAACTACCTGGACATTCATTAAAATTCCAAGAAACTTTCATGCACCATTCAAACACTGTTTTTCACAGTCAACAGACTGGATACAGTAAGAGGCATGGCTTGTGGAGAAACCTAAGAGGGAAGTCCTGTGATCCCTGACTTATCCCTGTCTCCCACATACCAACACCGCGCTTCTCACTGGTGGCTTTGTTTGCTTCCCTCTTGTGCCCTGGAGAGCAGGAGTCAGCTGAGGGCCATATTTAGATGCGAAGATTTGGGAGGAATTGCAGAATCTCTCTTTTCTCTTCACGCTCTGGCCCGCAATGATGATGGCTGAGTTGGCACAAAAGTGTTTCATTTGTAATGCAGTGTTCCCAAATGATAAAAACATGAATGACTTTTTCAGCATGGAGACAAATAGCCAGAGCGCCTGTAGTATTTAAGCAGCTCCACTGAAGCTGCAAACCATGGAAGGATGACGATTTAAGCACCTGTATAGAGGGGTCTCTGTGTTCTCATCATGTTTCATACCGGGGTTATTTCTATATGGCTGGAATTATGAGGAAGGTGTTTTGTGACGTGCTTTTCCCTTTTGCATTAAGCTTATGTTATTTATTATGTCGTCCCCTGGGGATTTGCCTAATGATGTGGTTTTTATGTGGTTAGGCTAAATTTAAACTACTGCAAAAGTGCATTAGAGTTAAGTGCTCTCCAATTGACAAAATGAACTCTAGCCAGCGATTGAGTCATATTTTAACTCAAGCAATTGGCAATTAAAGCAGGAATGGAGCAGAGTTATGCCTTTATGTGATTTGATTTGGGAAATGATGCGTCCGTTTCCAACTTCTCAAACAGAGTTTCCTAACGCTCATGAAATATTTAAGACATTGTGTTATGCTTGTGCTTGTATTTATGGGTCAGTTAACTTTACACACACATTTTTCATGAGCATTGTAAACTGAAATTTACACCAGCGTTATAGTACATTGTCGGTGTCGGTCTTTGGGGAATATTGAGATATCACATTTTCAGAGAGCCGTAAGGAACCTCTACTTTGTAGCCAATACGCAGGTGGCATACACAATGCAAAGGATTTTGGGATGTCACTTTGCTCCCGAGTCTGGAGGTGTTGTGTATGAATGTGCAAATGTAAACGGTAGGGTCTCTCTAGAGGGAAGGTTTGGGGCTGCCTCTGAAGAAAGGAGTGGCTTCAGTAGAAGTCACAAGAAGAGGCACTACTTCTACCATTGATTTAACCGCTCCAGTACCAAATGGCAACAACCATGTCAATGACAGTAAACCAATTATTGCTGAATTAAGGTTCAGAAATTAAAAACATTTTGAAAGATTCAGAACTGTCACTCTTGTAGTTGGGATGTTGGTAAAGATTTTTCTTTGAAAATCAAGAATTTCACAGCATGAAGCATGGAGAAAAGCTACTGTTATGTATCATATTACATATACACTAAATTACATGTGCAATTTGGTTCCTGGTTACTCATGTTATGTGTCACTGTGCTACTGACACACTTTTGAGAGCGCTCTGAAGATTCTTTAATATTACTGTCATGTCCTCCGTGGAATATATCAGAGTATAATTAGTGGGGGCGGCGGATAGCGTAGCGGTCTAACGCACCGTATTTTGACTGGTCCGATACAGTGTGCGCTGCCTGTCAGGGACATGGTTCGAAACCCGCGTCTCTACCAGACTGGTCCTGGTCGTCAACCCCGATTGGGGGTGGCATTTGGCTGTCTGCCCCAGGGGGAGGGTGAGCCAGCTTATGTGAAGCAGTGAAGCACATAAGGGAGTCTCCAGAATGCAGGTGGGAGAATTCCGTCTCAAAGGAAGCGGAGTTCGCTGCCCTCTGAGAATTAGCTTGCCTCGTAGAGATGAGCAGCGGACTCACGTGGGGAGGGTAAATTGAAATAAATAGAGGGTGTAATTGGCTACCAAATTAGGAGAAAAACAGGACAAAATCTGAAAACAACATTTTAAAAAGAGTATGATTAGTGAAGTGAGCATGGCAACAAAAATTTTACGTGAGAATATCTAATGCATGCACATTTATGTAAATTAACCAGCAAAGAAAACAAGTGCAATTTGAAATTAATTTATTGAACATGAGAAGGGGCATATTCCTCCCAACCAGGCTACTTTTAGCCTGTTAAGAAGTCTATGCCAAAGTAAATAGAAATAATAAAAAACTTAAATTTAATAATTAACACTGTTATTCTGATAACATTGATTGAATTCTATCAGCGAAATGCTATAACCATGGCTATTGTGGCTACGTGTATGGGTACCATATTCTTGTAAAAATAAAAATAGTTTATACGTAAATGAATCTAAGCCTTTGAAGAGTACTGTCGCGCTATGATGTTTATTCTAGCCCTATGTCTGGCTGCCATTCTGCCTGTAGTGTGAGCCACATGATGTCTGAAGTAGCGGACATTGTCACTTCCCCCCACTCTGAAAGTGCACCATCATAAAAACTGTGTTAAAAGTGCTGTCTTAATTATATTAAAGCATTTCGTGGTTTATTATCATTATTATTTATTAACAGCAAAATCAAACAAAAAGTGAATGAATCGTAACGTCCTTACCGAGTACTCTATTAGTCATGCCCATCCCTAATTGCTGTTCCAGTGTCTGTAACGTCAAACAAAACTGGCCCGTGTGTGTCGTGACCAGCTCCTATGCTGGCCTCGAATCAGAGACCAGCTTGCAGCATTTAAACGGCAGCATAAAAATGTGTTTAAAAGCCTGTTTAACAGCAGGCCTTTGCAGTACCCAGTGCTGATTCTGGCCGGCAGTTCATATTTTCACTGCGAGCTCACAAATCAGCAAGACTAATCAGTCACACTGCTCTTTTCTTTTTTTTTCTTTTTTTTGTTCTACGCCTTTTTATCTTGTTTTCTCCTTGCTGTACCATGATTGGCTACAAGCATGGAGCCCCCCCCCCCCTGCACGCAGTCACCGTCTGATTTCCTAACCAGGGATGCATACAGGCCACAGCTGAAATTATGCAAATACATGATGCCGTCTTGCTTTCTTTACCATCTCCCAAGGCACCCCCACGCCGAGGATGAATTTTTGAACACTTCAAGGCACATTTGTCTGGAGGCCCTTCACCCCCATCTGGAGTTTTTAATTCACAATGTAAAGAGCAACCCCCCCCATCAGTAGTTTAGTTTTGCATATTAAACAGCATCTGCGATTGCCCTCGTCTGGTGTGTTATCGTTGTCACCTCAGGAAGATGACTAGATGCTTGTGAAAAGTTCTCCCAGTCTCCCAGAACCTCCCCGCCCCCTCCCTCCTCCATCCTCACTCCCAGGTTACTTTAATAAGTACAGGGGCTTAAAGGATTTGTTTCCAATCATCTTATTTGGAGAATTCGGACAGGCAGCCTATTAAACAGTGATCGCAGGCAGGAAGAGTTTGAGCCTGAGAAGGTGAATTCTAATGTGCGAAGGACTTTGGTTCAATTTAGCCATCAAATTAGGACTTCCACCCTTCATGTGGGTGGGCTGGTTAAAGTGTCCTGGGATTTCTAAATGAGATCTGTATCCCTCTGTAAGTGTGGAAACAAACCCACTCAAAGATGAAAGGAAATTAAAAGAGCTGGATATTTCTGTGCATGAATGTGTACTTCAGTGTGATGGTTTTACCCCTGAGACAGAGCGAGAAGGTTTTGATGGAAAAATAAAATAATACTTTATGTTCATTCAGATTGGTCAGAGCACATGCAGTCTGAATGATAATGAAGGTTTGGTGTCTGCAATCGCTTTTGGAAAGGAGAAGTAATTGCAAAATGTGTTGATTTCTTGTAGATGGCCTTATGATTGCTTGACCAGTAATGAGATTGCTTTTGACTTCATTTATCAGCAGATCAGTCGGTTAATTGTGCCTCCTAGACTGTTGATCGTTGCAGTTTGAGTCCTTGTCAAGTTCATGCAGTGCAGTATTGATGAAAAGTCTTGAGGAATTTCTAGTGGTACACACATTTAAAAATGACAGCACTATCTTAACATTGTCTTAATCTCAAATTTTATGTTTCTCCACATTTACTGTATCTTTTTCTGTCGTGTAGTTTCTCTGTCTACAAACTGAATTTAAAGTAAAAACGGTGAAACTACAGAAAATCTACACACAGGTGACATTGTAGCTATTGTTATGGAATATCAATGATCTTTTACTAATATTTTCTTTTCAACTTTTAACCACACACTGTTGGATTGATCATTTTCAGTTCATGAGCCATGCCCGCAAACAGCCCTCTGAGCCCAAAAACGTCCACAGCAGTCTGTTAAATATCAACAGGAAGCCGGATTCAGTTGGGTTCGTCTCGTGTCAACAGACACGAGACGTGTCTTTCAACGAAAAATGAGGAAGAGGAGCTGTAACAGGCAGCAGCTTGGTTAGAGAGAACCAGGGACGTGTGGAAACCGGGTGACTGCAGTGAAATGCAAATCATTTTATAATTTTTTTTTTGCTTCGGAAGGAAAGAAAATGTAATTCTTTCTGTTTTTCATTTTATTAACTTTTAGTGACATGTGTAAACAACCAGTCAGGCACCCGGGGTGCAGGGAATGTATAATTCTTAAATTAAAAATAATTTCAAAAATCTAGCTAGCAGAAACTACAAAATGAATGGCATGTTCCACCCTTAGAATGATAATTGCATTATCATTCTAAGGGTGGAACATGCAAGATAATCCGTTATCTCTCAAAAGTGAGTTTTTATATTATTAATTTTGTGGCTTTGGGAAATGTTTAAAAAAAAATATATATATTATTAATTTATTTAAGATTTTTCCTGTTTTTCTCCCAATTTGGTGAAACTTCTATTTAATCAATTATCCCCCCCCACATGGGCGTGCCATCCGCAAATACGGGATCAGCCACTACTCTGGGACCGGCAGCGTCAAAGACACAGTACTGTCCTCCTTCGAGACAGGACTCGTGCAACCATTGACTGTGACTCCGATATACACAGAGAAGCTTTCTGTGTATGTGGCGAGCTTGTGCCGGCTTCCCTCCCCCTGTGGTGGACAGCCAATCGCCGCCCCCGAAAAGGACTCCCAGCCAGAGCCCGGCTGGCGCAGCCGGGGATTGAACCCACGCTGCAGTGGGTCGAACCCAAACTGCAGCAACCTGCACTCCGGGAAAGAGTTGCTGCCTTTACCGGTTGCGCCTGCAGGGGCCCCCACTTTGGGTAATATTCAAGACATTTTCTGCAGGTATTTGTGTTTGCAGCTTCATCACACCTTAGAAAGATGTTGGCTAACCGGAGCAGGTTTAATACGACTTGGTACAATCTTCTACCTGCAATTTCTCTTACACTTTGCTTCTAATCAGCACCTCATGCAGGTTTTGTGGATAGCTGAAAATGGGTTCCTTGGCCGAAAAGCTAAATTGTTCTTCCTAACAATGAAAACTGTGAAAGTCTGATTCATGCTGTGACTGGTACAGGCTGGTTTTGGTGCCCATCAAAGGGATGCTTGTTAGATCAGAAAACGTGTTTCATCTTCCATTGGCTATGAAAGTTATTATTTAAGACGTTGAAGAATGATTTCTCCTTTCTTTTTTGTTTTGTTTTGTGGACACATATCAGTGTAAGTATGTTTAATGATTTATTTTTTTTCTTTTTTATAAAACATTTGTTTCAGATTTTTTCCAGTTTTTCCTCCCAATTTAGTGGCCAATTACATCCTCTATTTATTTTGATTTACCCTCCCCTTTGAGACAGAATTCGCCCACCCACGTTCTGGAGACTCCTTACGTGCTTCACGGCAGACCCGAGCCGGCTCACCCTCCCCCCTCCCCTGGGACGGACAGCCAAATGCTGCCCACGATTGGGGCTGACAACCAGTGCCAGTCTGGTAGAGACAGGTTTTGAACCGCGTCCCTGACAGGCAGCACACACCATATCAGACCATCCAAAATATGGTGTGTTAGACCGCTAGCTATCCGCCGCCCTATGTTTAATGATTTCTGACCTCATTAATGAGGCCTATAAACTTTACTAATGAGATGTTTTCTTTCTCGTTGCCTCGGACATTTTGAGAATGCTTTTAAATCTGAATGTTGAATCATTATAGCTAAATTCAGTGTGTTAAGCAAACCATGCTCATTGTCAATACTGAAAACAAAGCTTTGAAATTAAGGCATTACAGTCTATTTTTGACCTATGGTGAATTATATTGCTTTAATGAGGGATAAATCGCTTGTAAAAAATGTTTCAAGGTCATGGTAGTTGTTTAATTGGGCCCTGTGCTAAAGTCATCAGTTTAGCACATATCAAGTACGCTGCTATGTATAAACCTTTAAAGAGACATGGCTTGTTTCTCCCATAGTCTGATCCTGTAGCCTTAATTAAAGAGGTTCTTACTTGGCATGACATCCATAGCCCCGTGTAAATCGCTTCAGTAGTGTCAGCTGAATTTTTATCATAGTTCCCTTGATCGTTATGCGTCATAGTGTGTGAATATAGCATGTAGCACCTGCTGAACAGTTTGTTTCACAACCTTTTCTCTGTTATATTGGAGTGGATTGTGTCCAAAGTGCTTGTTACGGATGGTCTTCTGTGGATTGTGCTGAACCATTGACCTTGTGTAAATCTTTTAGTCCCCATGCAGTGTAGACACACATACAGACACAGATTCTCATGCCATGCAAGGGCGTAACCACATATTAAACATTGGGGGAGGACATAATGACAGGGAATGTTTTATATCTACAAATTATTGGAGGGGCCATTTACAAACAGGTTGTCACACAGCCACAATTGGCATTTTCCAGAGGGAATCAAAAAACCAGAAAACCAGCCTAGGAAACTGGAAAATTATTCCCTGACCCTTTGATGCTATGAGAAAAACAACACATGGGCTTTTCCCAGACATGTGAAATAAAGGGCGGGGGATGGCCATCCACTAGCTAACACACAAAAAGCAGCTGGAGGATAAAATATTTGATCCACCCATTTCTAATTAGGTGAGTGGCATAGCTTTTGCACTGACCATCCCACCACATCATCAGCACTGATAGGGGCGGATCATCACAGATTGGTGCAGGTGCTGCTCGCCCCTCCACATCTGCTAATGACTATAGAGACTCCCTTGAAAATTGAGAGTCCCTCCAGAGATGGGTAGACTGTTCCACAGCGCTCTATAGGAGAAAGTCACCTCATATTTTCAGTCCCACGTGGGGATTGTCTATAGATCCACATGTTCTTTAATATTTAGTTGATCTAGACCTGATTTTGTATTTATGATGTATTTCTGCTCATGTGCTTTTGTATATTGACATGTGATGCTTCCCTCTGGGCTGGACTGGAATTGTTTTTATTGATAAGACATTTTTGTGGATGAAACCAGAAAAAAACACCCTTTGTTGGTCACCTCTTTGCATGCCACCATGTTATCTTTTTATTTTTAATTTAAAAAATTTTCATCATTTGTTTCAGATTTTATCAAATTTGTTTCAGATTTTATCAAATTTTTCTCCCAATTTAGTAGCCAAATGCACCCTCTATTTTTCATGTCAATCCCCCCCCTCGAGTTGTGAGTTCGCTGCCGTAGCCCTGAGACCGGCAGTGACAAAGGCGAATTATCGTCTACTCCGAGCTGGCACTCGCCAAGCCGTTGACTGTAACTCCCGTATTCCAGAGCCACTCCTATACGCAGCGAATTCATGTTGGCTTCCCTCCCCCTCCCTGGGGCGGACAGCCAATTGCCCCCCCTCCCCAGTGGCACTCCGACACTGCCGGCACAGCCAGTGGAATCGAACCCCGGTCGCAGTGGCAAACTGTCGAGTTTTGCATAAATGCTGAAACCCTGATTTGAATGCACAGTGCCAAATTCCTTGCACATTCCAGGAATTAGCCTATAGCCTGATATAGCAGCCCCAATGACAACAAAAGAGCCACAGAAAAATAGGCAACGGCCACTTAATGACAAGAGCCATGTGACCTTATTTACAACCTCCCTTATGCTCGTGCTTATTTCACCTTGTCGTCTTTCCTTCTTCTTTGTGAAGAGTCTACAGTGTGAACAGTGGTCCCAGTGCTGTATTTAACAGTGCGGACAGTCCTAGCACTGTATTTAACAGCGCGGATTTACGGATATCCCAGTGCTGTATTTAACAGTGTGGATACGGTCCTAGTGCTGTATTTAACAGTGCGGTGTGGATACGGTCCTAGTGCTGTATTTAACAGTGTGGATACGGTCCCAGTGCTGTATTTAACAGTGCGGACAGTCCTAGAACTGTATTTAACAGCGCGGATACGGTCCCAGTGCTGTATTTAACAGTGTGGATACGGTCCTAGTGCTGTATTTAACAGCGCGGATACGGTCCTAGTGCTGTATTTAACAGTGTGGATATGGTCCTAGTGCTGTATTTAACAGTGCAGATACGATCCTAGCACTGTATTTAACAGTGCAGATACGGTCATAGTGCTGTATTTAACAGTGCGGATATGGTCCTAGTGCTGTATTTAACAGTGCAGGTATAGTCATAGTGCTGTATTTAACAGTGCTGGATACGGTCCTAGTGCTGTATTTAACAGTGCTGTATTTAACAGTGCAGGTATAGTCATAGTGCTGTATTTAACAGTGCGGATACGGTCCTAGTGCTGTATTTAACAGTGCAGATACGGTCCTAGTGCTGTATTTAACAGTGCAGGTATAGTCCTAGTGCTGTATTTAACAGTGCAGATACGGTTCTAGTGCTGTATTTAACAGCTCACTGCTGGCTGTCATAGGAGGAACCAGCCCAGAAATGACAGTATCCCTCATTCATTGACTGACTGACTTTGAATGAAGTGAAGTGTGTGATTGAAGTGAGTATGTGTAAGCGTGTAAGATCCTACAGTATCGTATAATTAAGTAAAACATACAATTATTATTATTATTTTTAAAAGCATACAAGAGTCACATTTCAATCCTTTGATATTGTGTATCCACGGATCCCGTACACCAGTGGATTAAAACGATTATCGCAGAATTTAAAACCGAGCGCTGGCCCTGGCTCACCCCTGCCCGAGCCGAGTTGATGTAGTTCACTCCCTGGATGTTACATTCAACACCCCCCAGCTAGTCAAAATCCTCTCCCATGTAGAAACACGATGACGCAGCCATTAAATGCCGGAGATGAGTTTGAGTGGAGCAGTCAGACTAATTCGATCATGTTGGGCACGTGAGCTCTTGGAAGTGTTTAAAGCCGGGGGCTGAAAGTGTGGGAAGTTAATGGACACCGCTGAGGGTGTTGCAGCCGGAAGTTTTGTTTGTGTAATTCGGCGTGCAGTCAGTCATTAGGGGATTTGCGCACGCCGGGCAAGGCTGTTGGTAAGCTGGCAGAGGCCCAGTCAAATACTTCTAGCTTTGATACGAACAGCAAATGGGCCTTAAGTGGCTGAGGAGTGGACAGTCCGAAAACATTCCCTGCAGCTTCGGTGCCTCGTGCTCTGCAGAGAGTATTTTTTATTACTGCAGCCGAGACAGAACTACAGGGCAATATGTAATGATTGTGTGATACGGTCCCGAGGCAAAGCTGAGGAGGCTTGCAGCAGAAACAATTAAACAAAATAAATTGAAATTGAAATTGAATGTGCTTTTGATTTCTAACAATGATACGGCCACTTTCGCTGTGAGTACTTCATAGTTCATTATTATGTTTCTCTATGCAGTTTACTGGAAAATAAGCAACACTCTCTCGACCAATGAGAATCGAGTATTTACCCAAGCCGTGGTAGGCCTATAATATATGCTTAGCTACAGCTCAAGTGGAGAGTGTCGCGTCCGCGCTACACGTGGGCACCACGAAAGCGTTCCTCTAAAATCGGCAAGGTGCCAGGTTACCCTTTGCCGCACTTTTATCATCGTGTGACAGAATAAGGTAGGAAGATGAGCAGAGTGCTCTCAAAGAAAATTGTAAAAAATATTTAATTAGACTTTTCATATTACGCCAGCATACAGCCAACATTTTGGCCAATCAATTTCTCAAGGACATGGCTGGTGAGGAGTACAGAGGCCACAGCTGTTTATTTAAAAAATTTTTTTCTATTTTCATCTTCTGCTGTTTTTCCTCATTTTCTCCCAATTTAGTAGCCAATTATACCCTCTCTTTTATGTCAGTTATCCCCTCTCATATTGAGAGCTCACTGCCATAGTCCTGAAACCAGCAGTGACATGCGCAAAGCACCAGCTCTTCCGAGCCGGAACCCGCCAAGCCGCCACCATAACTCCGGTATGCACACAGGGTCGCTCCTATATGCAGCGAGCTCATATCAAGCCCCCCACAATTTTGAGTTTCAAGGATATACACTACCGGTCAAAAGTTTTAGACACCCCCATTTTCCAGTTATTACTGAAATTTAAGCAGTTCAAGTCCAGTGAATAACCTGAAATGGTACTAAGGTAAGCGGTAAACTGAGGTTAAAAAAATAGAGTTTAGGTTACCAAACACTGAAAAATAATGTACATTTCAGAGTTATAAAAAAAGGTAAAGGTAACCTAAACTTTATTTTAATTTAAAAAACTTTTTTTTTTTTATAAACCTCTGGCAGTTTACCGCTTACCTTAGTACAATTTCAGATTATTCACTGGACTTGAACTGCTTAAATTTTTGTAAAAACTGGAAAATGGGGGTGTTATAAAACTTTTGACCGGTAGTGTACATTTCTTTCCTGAAGCGTTTTCAACATTGAGCCAGACAAAAAGTTAGTATGTCTGGTTTTACTGCAAAGCATTAAAGCCATTTGTTTGGACCTACTGGAATGAGGTAGAGCTTGTATAAGTTAGTGTAAGAAATATACTAAGGGGGACTGAGGGTCCATGAAACACCCTGAAGTGGTTTATGTTCATACAACTGCACAGCCCACAGTGGTTTATTCCACTTATACCACAGAAAATTGGAACAAAAATATACACTCAAATCTAATTAAACAAAGTTGTTCTAGCGCTATATTGTTATTGTTTTTCACCATTATTTTCAGTGGTGAATGTGATGTTCAATTGAAATAGAATGTTGAACGTCTTGTGTATTGATTTGGAACTGTGATATGGCCACTTTTGCTGGAACTACTTCATAGCCGTTCATTACTATGTTTCTCTGTGTATTTACTGGACAATAATCAAAATCCTCTTGACCAATCAGACTTGAGTATCTACCCAAGCCGTGGTATAAGTTATTATATAATCGTGGTGGCATATTAAGGGCACATCCTGTGAGAGCCCTGGTCCTCAGTGAATTGATGTGGCCTCCTGGTCTGGTTTTGAATCCGGACCGTTCCAGTGCCCTCTGTGGTTGGCAGTACCACAGGGCAGCACGTAATTGGCAATAGCGTTGCCCAGGGAGGGAGAGAGGGTTTCAGGTTTCGCCTATCTCATTGCTCAAGAATGCCACCTCTGGTTGACTGATCCAATGACTGCAATGCCCCCCTTTGACTTGTTTGCCCTCCACTTCCATGTTCTCCCTTGTCTGGTACTAATTAGAAATTTGAACCAGTAGACACCAACTTAACTACATTTTTTGTTGAAATGCATGAATAATGTTATGGAAAAATATTTATACTGTAATGTGTTAATGCTTGTTTTACCACTTGTCCCTATGACTAATTGCTTGTAGTAGTTTTGAGTCAGAACCCAAAGCTTTTAACCGCAAGTGCTGTCTGACTTCAGGGGCTGAACAATAGACAGTTAAAAAGTAGGGGATTGTTTTACTGTAACAGCTTCCTGATTATTCCTGCAGACGACGAGCAGACCTGCATGGGCCTGAATGGCTCAGCGGATTAGCATTAGCTGCTCAGAGCAGAGAGGTGGAGGAATGGTGGACACCACTGATGGATTTTGACAACTTTAGATTAGCACCCTTGTTTGCCGCATGTGTGAGATAGTTGGCAGATTTGTGACATCTTTCACACGTGATTGTGCAGCCCTTAGGGCCAAACCTGTGTAAAACCTGAACTGGATCAAACTGCTATGCAGTGGGAGCTTTAAATCCATCCCTGTGGGTGCCTGCTTGTGTGCTTGTGTGCTTGTTGTTTGTGTTTGTGTGTGTGTGTATAAGCTACACTCACAATATAAGCATATTTATTATCAGATGACTAGCTTCTAATAGGGTGTTTTTGGTGCATCACTTGTTTTTTTCAATTGAGAATCTAGGCAAGCCACACATCTTTTATTCATGTAACGAGTATGCCTTCCACAAAAGTATAAAACATGTATATTCTCCCCATTACTTATGACAGTAGAAAGTAGAACATAAATGCCAGAGTTCAGTTTGACAAATTTTATAATGGAGAGGTTAGTGAGAAGTGTGTGCTTTGGATATGTACATTCACCCCAACCAGGTAACCAACTTCTTCTACATTCATTCATATTTAATATTGGGTTCAACTGTTTTTAACAATGAAAAAGGAACTTCCTGAACTTGTGATGCTCGAAAATAATAATGTGTGCATTGTAGGTTATTTTAAAATGAGATCAATGTCAGGCTTTCCACAATCGTTTGTACTGAAGAGACACTGTTTGTTCCAGCCGAACAGCAGTGAAGGTCTATAGGAGAAATTAAAAAGACAGAAAGTGTGTATCTGGATGCCTTTGTTGAAACAGCACTGCCAGCTGAGCCTTTTCATGCTGCCGTTGCCTAGTTACGGAGAGCCTGAATATGGGTCTCAGCTGGGATGGCGGAGCAAGGGGCGGGCTGTGACCATCCCTACCAAGGCTATAGTTGTGTTTTGGGGCGGGGCCCGTGCTCTTTCAACATTCTCTTCTGTAATATAGGATTGGAAACTCCTGTTACCAACCAGGAACCTATTGTAGTTGAGAAGAGAGGACGGAAGGAATGTGGGAGCTTGAGTATCTGGTACGTCTATAGAATCTCTGGTGCTGCTTCAGTCCCTGGCTTTGTTTAACGCTCCTGTGGCTAACCAACTGTGGAGAGGTGTAATAAGGAGGTCCAGTACAGGGGGTTGTGGGTACTCTCAATTCCACGTTTGTTTGCCCTGAGGGCTCCAACTCTACAATCATTATCAGAAAGTAGGTCCGGATAAACGTGCTGGGTGTTAGTAATGTTTTTGATGGAAGGTGCACGCGACCAGCTGCTTTGTCTCCTTCACACTTTGGCAGGCGTGCTACGCATTACTCATGATTCCACTCCTGTTAAAATTTTCGGTATCATAAAAATGATCGATACAACTTAGCATAAACTCTTCTGTAATCAAGCCTATAAAAAAAAAAAAAATCAGTTTCTGGGGTTTTATTTGTTCTTCAAAATAACCGTAGTAAAAAACAGGATTCTCATATTTCTTGAAGATAAAATGTGTCAAAAGATAAAATAAAATTATTCCAACACCCCTGACAGCTTGGTGTGAACAACCGTTTATTATTATTATTATTTTTTTTAAGGGAAAGATGGATTTCATTCATGTCCATATTCAAATTCACGAATCCAAGTTTGTTGGGTTTGAAGTTACGTGAGAACAACGCCTGTACGCAGTTGTACTTCTGCGCCGACTGAGCCAAACAAATGCAGAAAATGGAGAGGAAAATTTAACGGATTGCTACTCTCCACCTGCTATAGTTTTGTCTAGCCCTATATCCTCACTCCATTTAGCCTACTTCTCGCTATGTGAGCGCCGATGCTAAATTGAATCATTCGTTCCCCATTGCACCGATGGCGGTGTGTGCACGGTGTGACCGCGGTCTTGTTCTGCTGTGTGCGCAGTGTTGTCGCAAGCTGTTACAGTCTGCTGAAACTCGGGGGCGTCCTGTATGTTCAGCGGAAGTCTTCAGAGGCGTTAAACCTCGCGGGACGGTTTCGTTTCCCCGCTGCTTCGGTCATTGCTCTTTTGTGCTCCAGCGAACCGGGACTGATCTCCCTCAGCTCTGGAGTCAAGTGTACAGACTGCCGTCTGGTGAGAATTTTGGAGAAACTAAACATTAGGCCCTACTTAGCTGAGGTTTTTCCTCAACTGCTGTTGCTATGGTGCTGCCGCAAAGGCCTGGCACTGCAAGATAAAGGCTTTAGTCCTTTAAATCTTGATTTGAACTGTCCGTGGATTCCGTCTGTTCAATCTATGAGAACAGCCCCTGTTATGCTTATAAGCATGAACTTAATGAAGCACAGAGGAGTCTCCTTTAATGCTATTCAATAGACTCTAATTTACAATAGACCCAATCACAGAACACATTTCCAAACAGTCAAAAAATATGTTTTTGTGAGACTTTTTTTCAACGGTTAAAGTGGAACAGAATATCTTTACTCAAAAAGAGCCACCCTAACAGGTGACGGGAGATTTTTTATGACACAGGCTTGATAATTTACTCCCAAATTATGGATTGGCTTTCTTGACACCTTTTTTAAGTGTCTTCCAAATAGTATATCTAATGGACAGCATTGGTGCTGGAAATAGGAGTTTTTAGAAAGCATCCTTTCTGAAGCCTCAGCCAGTCTGAGTTGAAAAGCACTTTCTTTTTTATGTATTTCTGGTCGCCTGCTGTTCCCTTAACAATATTTTGTGGTAAATCATTTCTTGATTTAAAATGTTTTGTTCTGCCAGCCATTCACTCTCTTTTTCATTATAATGCAATCTGCCTCTGAGAATCACTAAAGCGATTAGAACTGTGTTTCATCTACCTTTTATTTACTTTCATTGCATGGTGAAACTTGTCCGCTTTCATGCCAGTTTTATAATGATAATTGAATTGGTTTCGCAAGATCTCCTTAACCGTTCGGTATTGCTTTTGCTGTTGTGCTTGCGTGCAGCGCGCTTTGGCAGCTAATTGTGTTGCTCTCAGAAGACGTCCTAGACGTTCTGGAGCTGCACGCTGCCTGTGATATCTCACCTGAAAGTGACGGATCAGCAACCAGGAACACCTCAGGAGTTATCTGCAGTGTCCCAGGTGCACAACACTCAGCAGCAGATTTTGCTTTCCAGTAAGCTTTCTGTGTATGCAGCGAGCTCACGTCAGCTTCCCTCCCTCCTCCACCTGGGGGCTCCCGGCCAGAGCTGGGCTGGGGCAGCCGGGGCTGCCGGGCTTGAACCCTGGCTGCAGTGGACAGGCCGTTGTCTTCTTTATTTATTTATTTATTTTATCTTTTTCTCCCCATTTAGTATCCAATGATACCCTTTTGTACCCTATTATCTTTTTCATATCAATTATCTAGGGCTGCAACTAACGATTATTTTGTTAAAGATTAATCTGACGATTATTTTATCGGTTAGTCGCTTAATCTAAACGATTAATTTGTCAGGAAAAAAAATTGATTCAATTTGCAATTTCAAAATGTATTAACATGTTTTTGAAGTGCGGTACTACTATCCTTAGGTCACATGGGTAGTTGCCTCTCTGACACCACCTACTGAATACCCAGAGTAGACCATCTTTGAGTAAAGAGCTCAAATGATATAACATATAATATAATTTACTCTTCTTTTTTCACAGATAATCAGCAGGCTGCAGAACCATTACTGTGAATTAAATTGAAGAAACAGTCACATTTTATGTGAAATAAGTTGAATACTAAATATAAAAATAAATTCCTCCAATTGGAGGCCAATTAAGACAGGTGGGAATCTCCCTCAGAAATAATAGGCTGACAAGCCTAACATAAAACAATAATAAATAAAAAAGTGCAAAACAATGTTTAGAGGGTTCTTTGGTAAATCTAAGTCCCCCACTAGTCCAAACTACAAGAGCTCAACATTGCAATGGAGGAAGGTAAGCATATCCACATGCTCTGCAGTCAGGCTGGCTCTTTTCTTTGTGACGATGTTCCCAGCTGCTGAAAACAGGCGCTCAGATGGAGTCGATGTTGCAGGAACACACAAGAATGACTTGGACACCATAGCCAGTGTGGGAAACCTTGGTTCATTTGCCTTCCACCACTTGAGTGGGTTAATTTGCCTTCTCCAAACCACTCCTTGCGTGAAATGATTGAAATCCTCACCATCTCCATTGTCTTCGCTGTTTGGGCTGAATCTCCAAGTAAAGAGTTCAGTAGAGATGGATGCTTCTCTGAAACACTGGCTGCATCTCAAACAAACACTGGCTGCATCTTAAGATAACATAACATAACATAACATGAAATAACATTAACATAAATAACATCGGAAGACGAGAACAGGCCATCTCCACTGCTCGTCCATTTACCACTAATCTGCTCACAATGCTTAGTTTTGGTGTAACACTGAATCAGACCCTTGAATACCCCTAGTGAGTTCAGTAGATGTCCAGGATGCTATTCCACTCATTGATCAACACTGTGAAAAAAAAAATCTTGGGCCACATTGGCATTCTGCTGCAGGTCCGCCTGATCTGTCTCACCCCTCTTTCTTTGCAATGCGAGGGCTTGTATTTAAACTGCACTCCGGTGACAGAAATTAGAGTTTGCGAAATCTTGGGTCAAGGGCAGCTGCAATAACACTAGTGTTTGCAGCATCATCTGTGAAGGACATCTCCAGCTCCCATCTTGTTGTTATTTCCTTTGCTGCAGCAACCTGGAAGGCCTGGACAGGGGTGCTCTCAAAGGCTGTATTTTGTGTAGACCTCAGACTTCTTTGACAAGTGGAGGTAGAGCAGACACTGTGACATATGTCTCCCCACTGATGAAGGTGGTGGCACACTCAAAGGGCCTGAATGCTTGTTCTAGTTCCTCTAGTAGGCTCCACAACTGCTCTTGCCGTGTCAGCTCTGGGTCTGACAGAGTTGCCGTCACAGTCCACCACTATTCCAGGAGGCGGCTAGTCATGTAGTAAGTACTATTCCAACGTGTACTTATGTCTTGTATCAGCTTATGGTCAGGGGTTCCCATTTGTTGCTGCTTGGTCTTCAGCTTGTTACAAACTAGCTCACTTAAAAAAAAAATGCTCTACCAGGCATCTTGCAGCCCCAACTGCTTTGGTAATCTGAGGATTATTCAAGACATGGTTAACAACTACGTAACTGCAAAGTGTGACCTGCACACCGGACTGAAGAAATCCTGTGCCTCTGTTCTAACAGCTTCAGAGCTGCCACTACATTAGCAGCATTATCATGTACCACAGACATGGTTTTATGGTTGAAATTCCAAACTTCTCAGCTGCCTCTTCAATCCAAGTGGCAATATTTCCTGCAGTGTGTCGTTCTTCCAGTGGCATGGTGGTTAAGCTGTAAGTGGTCAGCTCCCACTTGTCATTAATGAAATGACAGGTAATACTAGTCCATGCATCCATTGTAAGAGCGATCTTGCTGTTGATTGCTGTGATTGCAGTTTTTACTTTCTGGAATGTCTCTTCATATTTCTTCTCCATCATCTTAGTGAAGAATGCTCTGGAGGGTAGAGTATATCCTGGATGAAATGTGCGAACCATTGCCCGGAAGCCCTGATCTTCAACCATTGAGAGCGGTCTCATATCTTTGATCAGCATGTTCAGGATACTATCAATGAGGGCAACAGCAAACTGAGGTGTGCATGCAGTATCCCTCCTTTGGAGGAAATCATCCACACGGCTTTGTTTTTTACTAGGAGAAAGAAAGAGAGAGAAAAAAGTAACGGTAAGTGTCAGAATTAGTTTGCAGTTGCACAATTTTACATGTAGACTAGAAAATTACAATTTGATTTTATATTAAGATTTGTACTTATTGATAAGAATATTAATAATATTGATAATAATATTCATCATGAGCCATGAAGTTTGTTTATGCCTGTAAATGCTGTGTAGTGTGGATGCCTACCGTACATGAGTAGGGCAAGTAACCTACATGCCATGTCTTACTGCTTTTTAGCTATTCACTCATTATAGCTACTTTATTATCTTGAAATAATATAACACCCACCAGTTACTATGACATTGTTTATCATTACATACAATTTATCTATGCCTGTAGCTACATGCTGAAAAAATAAATGAGATTATCCGATGGTGGGGCTGCACTATGATTACAGATTACTTGCGGATGCGTGTATTTTTGTTTGTCTGTGCACTGTGCAGTGTGCACATGGCTACTTGTTTATTAGGCTACTTGTTTATTAGGGTGATGGTAAACGTTGGACTTGGACATGGAAACATTGAAATAAAAATTTGTTGAATAAACATATTTTAGGAGAAGTTATTAATATTTCAAACGTGATTCATTCATTGGGCACGAGTTAGATGACACATGTTGTGCATGTTTTGACTTTGAACGTCGTGCTGTCTTTGCAGTGGAAATGGCAAAGTAAAATCAGAGACGTTATAAAGCTAACGTTACAACTGGTTCGTTTAGACAAGATTTTTAAAGACTTTTTTTGAAACGGGATATCCATATTTACATTGAAAATTATAACAGCTGCTGATGTTGCCTTTTGTTTGCCTTACAAAACGCTTGATTGCTGATAACATTAATGGAATGTAAAACTGTGTTCAAAGTTTTGCAGTTTGCAGAGTTACACAGTAGCCTAATATAGCTACCGGTATGCATAACGTTAAGTGGCTGGAGCCGTCATAACTCGGCAGTGGAAATGGGGCTTTGTAACATTAGTGTAACTGTGGCGTTATAACAATTCCAACAGTCCAGTCTAATTCCAACAATTATCATGGCTGTATTTACATTAGTACGAGAGCTCTAGCTAGATTGCAGACATGTGTGGGGTTTAGGTTAATTTCACTAAAATCACACAATCAACACACTATAATTTAATACAGCTCATTCAAGGACATGTCTGACAATAGCAATGTTGACAACGTTACAGAGCTACATATATATACCAATAGCAAGCTAGCAAGCTAGATAACCTAGCATCACACTTACCATGTTGCTCCGTCCTATGCATCGAGTTGACGGGTCACGGCTCCTGGATGCTTTCTTTTAAGGTGTTCGTGCATGGCTGTCGTGCTGCTGTGATATGCCATTTCGGCTTTGCACAGCGTACAAAGCACCATATTATTGGGTTTTTGCTTAAAGAATTTAAGCTCTGGGTCCGTTTTTTTTGGATGAACTCTCTCCTGCACTCTCAGCTGGGTTTACCGCCGCCATGTTCAAAACAATACGACGCATCGGTCATGAATATGCAAATCGACGAAATTACATGGTCGACGTCATCGACGACGTCGACTAATCGTTGCAGCCCTACAATTATCCCATCCCTCGTATGAGAACTCGCTGCCGTAGTCCCGAGACCAGTAGTGATCGCTGCGCTGCACCGCCTCCTTTGAGCTGGCCGAGGCCTGTCACCGCAACACACAGGACCACTCATATATGCAGTGAGCTCATTCGGCTTTTATCCTTCCCTCCTCTGGGGCGGACAGCCAATTGCCGCCCCTAGTGGCACTCCCGGCCAGAGCCGAAATTCGCGCGACCTGGTGGAATCGAATCCCGGTTGCAGTGGGCAGCGTAGGAGGTTCTGCCGCTACACCGTCTGGGAGACCCCTAGGACCTTGTCTTTTTATTCAAGACGTACAAGCCGAATGAGAATGAGCGATGCCCCACTCATTCTCATTTGGCTTGTATGTCTTGTAAAATGGCAGTGGCAGCTGATTTTCTAGGAAGGAAGGAAGGGCCGATTTACCGTTTGTAGTCCGTCAACTCGGCCTCCTGACCTTGTTTACAGAGTGCTCCTTTGCATTTTGTAAGGCTCTACTCTATTAATTTGGAGCTGAGTCTCTGTGTTAACCGAGGGATTGTTTTATAGCTTTATGGTTCTCTCGAGATGGACAGAACGGTCCATATGAGGCTTGAGTCTATTGCTTGGTCCTTTTACAAGCTGTTGTAAACCAATAAAAGATAATGTACAATATGGCAGCCTCTGTACCAAAGGCTCTGGATGATGGGGAACTATCTGGCACTGAAGACGGCACTGCTGCTTATTTTCCAGTTGGACTTTTCTTGACTTATTTCCTGATGTTTACGGTGTATTTCTCATTCCTCCCTGCTCAGATTAAACTGAACACTTTAGCTCTTGTTTTTTTGAGCATCACACTGGGCACTGCTGAATGACTTCCTGGTTTCATAAGCTCTCATGTAGTGTTACTGTTAACGCCAGCCATCTGAAATCCTGCGAGTGTCCGTTCCTGGGCGTGCACGTGTGGTATATGATGGTGTGTTTTGGAAGTTGTCTGTCTGTATGTCCATTATGTCAGCACTCCCAGGAAATCTGAAACGCGGGCGTTCTCACAGCTGCACAGATGGGCTGAGCCCGGACCGTTCAAATCATCTTGGTAAGCGTGTAATTTGATTATCGCACTGAAGACCGAAAGGAAAGGGGTCGTAACTCCGGGTTTATCTGGCACACCGAGTCAGGCCTGTTTCACAGTGCATCTGTCCTGCTGTCACATGTCTTACCACTGGGCCTGCATGTGGGCTCTGGGCTGTGAGGGAAATATAAGGGAGCACTGCCAAGCAGAGTGAGAGTGTTTTTTAAAAATACTGTTTTAATTTTACATTCATTACATACATCTGTGGGAACTTGATATTATTTTAAGTTCCCTAAAAACATTTAATCGAGTAGAGTTGACTCCCTGTAATTACACGTCTCTTAATTACACACTCTGTGCTATTTAATAGTACACAACTGGTCCCACTGACTCTAATTCGCTCCTGTCATATTCACACATTTTTTCTGATGGAAAACTGGACTAGGCTGAATGGTCAGCTTGAGCCAGCCTCTGCAGGGTTCCCCCTGATTTAATTTTTTTCTTGGGATGGGAGGGTTGGGGGTGCGACTGACCTTTCAGCACAGCGAGCCTGCTGGGCGGAAATGATAAGGTCAGCCCCCCTGAAGTCTCCTACAAGGGGGTGCCTTTCCCCGGCCTCATGCCAAGTCTCCAGGGGGAAAGAGTGAGTGAGTGAGTGAGTGTGTGTGAGAGTGTGTGTGTCTATGCTTGTATGTGTGTCTCTGCGCGTCGCTGCATGTGTGTGCGTGCGTGCGTGCGTGCGTGCGTGCGTGCGTGAGAATGTGGCGTCCAGGAGTCTTGCTTTTCTGCCAGCATGTAAAAATAACCCCTCAGTCCTCTCACACCTCCAGGCTGGTTGTGGGATGTGTGGAAACCCTCTCCCATGTGATGCTCATTAGCCTTGCCACATAACTTCACTGAAATTCATGGAATTGTTGGGTTTACCAAGGGTAACTCAGATCCTTTGTGTTCAAGGAACTGATTCAAATACACAGCGATCCTTATGGAGGTTTTACTTTAACAGTGTAAGGCTATGGTGTTATGCTGCAAGCTGGTAGGCTTCATGCCCCAATCACAATACTGGGTTTATTTTTTGGTTAAATATATTTTTTTGCTCTAACTATAGCCCAAATGTTTAGATAATTGCTTTGGCAATTTAAAATGAGCATGCGCAAATAAATTGTAATATAAAGCCATTTCCTCACAAAGCAGGCATAAATAAACGAATAATCATCATTATGTTGTTGTTACATTATGGCGATTAATGCTCAATTGTGTCATTACCACCCCCGATTTTGAAAAAGGACTCAGAAGAAATGGAGTGATGGTGAAGCAATGGATGAACAGGGAGAGGTGGTAGTTTAGGGGTAGTTTATTAACTAGCACTATTAAACATTAAACTGCTCTCTCTCTCTATTGTGTGCTCTCTCTTTAGCTCTCTTGCTCTTGCTCTCTTTCTCTCACACCCTCTGTCTACCTCTCTCACACACTCTCACTCAGACACACTCGCACACACACTCACACTCTCGCTCTCTCTCTCTCACACACACATACATACACACACACACTGATCAGCAGATGGAGAAGCTGAATGTGTTTCAGTATTTAAAGCAGAGTAATTACCTTATCTCTCTTAGCTCCAGTGTGAAGGTCCCTCCCACCCCCCAGACAGCATTGCTTTGTCCCTGGATTCATTCCCATTCTTCTCAATAATATGCCTGTTATTGGTTAATGTGCAACCAGAGAGCCAGAAGGATAAAAAAACAAAGAAAAACAAACATATTTTTGCATACATCGGAGACGGCACGTGTGTAGAAGCAGCCGTGTCTTCCTCGCTGGTGCATCGGAGCGTGTCCGTGTCTGAAAAGTTTACCGGTCGCCCCTGGGAACGGCTCCAAAAAGAACCGAGCGCACTCCATCTCTGACCTGTCAGGGATCATTAAGCTGTCAACACTCTGTCAGTCTGCTTAGTGTGCCCACGGCACTTTCCACTTCCTCTTATTTTGGCCTGCCTGATTTCCCATTGATTTTGCCCAGCTCAGGTTCTCCCGCAGTTATTCTTCGGTAAATGTTATTGTCAAGATTAATAAAGACAAAATTGTACCCCGCCCCCCATAGTACATCTACAGTTGTGGCCAAAATTATTGGCACCCTTGCATTTCATGTAGATGATGTTCAATATTTTCTGAAATAACTGGAAATTGAATCAACTTTCGGTCTTCACACTGTTTAATTTACAACAGCACATGATCAAACAATAATAATAAAAAAACTTTTATAGCTTCAAAATTGAAAAGTGGCCTTGACACAATTATTGGCACCCTTTAGAACAATTTAAATACATTTGGTTGGAGGAAATAGATTCTTGTTGGCAGTGTAATTCAACTCACCTGTGACAGGTTGCAGGTGCCCACATGGTATACAAATGATCCATTTTAAAGTGAGCACACAGTCCGTTCCGTTACCCTGTTCCCCTGTGATAATGGTGAAGAGAAAATAGCTGTCTGAGGATGTAGGAAAAACTATTATCACAAAACACAAGTGTTCACAGGGCTATAAGGCCATCTCTAGAGGCATTCCTGTTTCCACAGTTCGCAATATTATCAAGAAGTTTGCTGCTCATGGAATTGTTAAGAATCTCCCAGGAGGTGGTGGTAAGAGGAAAAGTGATCTCAGATGTCATCGAAGGTTGGTGCAAGCCATTGAAAAAACACCTCGAATGACATCCAAAGATCTCAAGGCTGACTTGGAGAGGTCTGCGGTAATGGTCGGAGGCCAAGGAAGACCCCACTGCTGAAAGAGAAACACAAGATGGCCCGATTAATCTTTGCCCATGCCCACCTAAGCAAGCCTAAATCCTTCTGGGAAAATGTTTTGTGGACTGATTAAACAAAATTAGATCTCTTTGGCAATGCAGACCAGTGCTTTGTTTACAGACGACAAAATGAAGCTTTTAAAGAAAAGAACACTATACCTGCAGTCAAATATGGTGGAGGCTCCATAATGCTGTGGGGCTGCTTCTCTGCCTCTGGTACTGGACGCCTTAAACTTATTAAGGGCATCATGAAGTCAGAGGATTACCAAGGAATTTTGGAGCAAAATGTGCTACCCAGTGTCAGAAAACTGAGTGTCAGTCAAAGGTCATTGGTACTCCAGCAGGACAATGACCCATAACACACATCCAAAAGCACCCAGGAATGAAAATGTTGGATGTTCTGGAGTGGCCAGCAATGAGTCTGATCTCAATCCTATTGGACACCTGTGGAGAGATCTGAAAACAGCAGTCGAGAGAAGGCGCCCTTTAAATCTGAGAGAACTGTAGCAGTTTGCAAAAAAAGAGTGGGCCAAACTGCCAGTAGAGAGGTGTAGAGATCTCATTAATGGCTATAGGAAGCACTTGATTGCAGTTATTTTCTCCAAAGGCTGTACTACCAAATCTAGGGTGTCAATAATTTTGTCAATGCCATTTGTGTTTATTTTATGATTTAAAAGGATATGTTAAATTCCGAATCAAAAACAACGTTTCTGTACTATTAACAGTGAAGTAAAGAATTGTGGAGACCAAATACTCCTGTCAATTTCAACTTGTTTCAGAGAAACAAGTTTTTTGAAAAACGTGCAGGGGTGGCAATATTTTTGGCCATGACTATCTCGTGGTGGAGACGGACAGCAGCAGGTCATATCCTGCGATGAACAGGGCTGTGTTCTGGATCCGGGTTTGTGTGCCAGACTAAATTATACAATCAGAGAGATTTATGTCCTCTGAGGTTAGATTTTGCTGAAGTCACTAAAACAAGGAATTGGTTGACAGTTACAGCTGTGTTGCGGTGGGGTGACAGTTGAGTGTGTCCTCTGGCAGACAGATGGACTGACAAACATGCAAGTCTAAAACAAGCAGTGCAATGCAGTGCAATGCAGTGGAGGGGGAGGTCTAGTCCCAAGGGTGTTACATTTTGAAACACACATTGGGCCCATCAGCCTGTGTTTCATACCAGGAAATATAAAATATGTGAATGTTTACGTTTAATTCAAGTTTTGCCAGTTTTTCCCCAAATTGTATGGGAATGTCGGCCACACACATGTGGTTGGCTGCTGGAAATTCATGGTGCCAGACACACATAGTGCCACATCCGATGAGAAAACCAGATGACATCAGACACCGCGTTCATACAGATATTGGGAAGCCGGTAGAGTCACTAGAGTCAGTAGAGGCCCGAGAATCGCATGTGGGAAACAATCGGAGAGTAGAACACTGGCTCATTGATGATTATAAACGGGTGTCTGCTGTTCAGTCACCTCGTGGTTGTTGCTTTATGTCAGGGGGGCCCTCCTGGGGGGTTCAAAACGATGAGATAAAAAAAAAAGAATATTGGCTTTGATACGAAATTGTACGCGTAAGAATCAGCCACAACGTTACAACCACTGACAGGTGAAGGGAATAACATTGATCATCTTGTTACAATGGCACCTGTCAAGGGGTGGGATATATTAGGCAGCAAGTGAACAGTCAGTTCTTGAAGTTGATGTGTTGGAAGCAGGAAAAATGGGCGAGCGTAAGGATCTGAGCGACTTTGACAAGGGCCAAATTGTGATGGCTAGACAACTGGGTCAGAGCATCTCCAAAAACGGCAGGTCTTGTGGGGTGTTCCTGGTATGCAGTGGTTAGTACCTACCAAAGTGGTCCAAGGAAGGACAACTGGTGAACCGGCGACAGGGTCATGGGCGCCCAAGACTCATTGATGCGCGTGGGGAGTGAAGGCTAGCCCGTCTGGTCCAGTCCCACAGAAGAGCTACTGTAGCACAAATTGCTGAAAAAGTTAATTCTGGCTATGATAGAAAGGTGTCAGAACACACAGTGCATCGCAGCTTGCTGCGTATGGGGCCTCGTAGCCGCAGATCGGTCAGAGTGTTCTGCTGGGAAACCTTGGGTCCTGGCATTCATGTGGATGTTACTTTGACACGTACCACCTACCTAAACATTGTTGCAGACCAAGTACACCCCTTCATGGCAACGGTATTCCCTGATGGCAGTGGCCTCTTTCAGCAAAATAATGCATCCTGCCACTGCTAAAATTGTTCAGGAATGGTTTGAGGAACATGACAAAGAGTTCAAGGTGTTGACTTGGCCTCCAAATTCCCCAGATCTCAATCTGATTGAGCATCTGTGGGATGTGCTGGACCAACAAGTCCGATCCATGGAGGCATCACCTCGCAACTTACAGGACTTAAAGGATCTGCTGCTAACGTCTTGGTGCCAGATACCACAGGACACCTTCAGAGGTCTTGTGGAGTCCATGGCTCGACGGGTCAGAGCTGTTTTGGTGGCATGAGGGGGACCTACACAATATTAGGCAGGTGGTTTTAATGTTGTGGCTGATCGGTGTATATGATGAATGTACTTATATAATGACCATAACATAACGTTGCAATTTTGAATTTCAATGCTATTTGGCCCACAACACCTAAAACTTTGGACACACTCACAGTCAAGCATTTCATTGTTTCTGTGTGTGGAGATGGATTAATCACTCTGAACATTATGTCATGAGAGACCGTTGCTTAGCGCGTACAGGACGTGCACAGAACAGGCTTGTGGCTGTACTGTTTGAGAGTCTATAACCGCATGGTTAATGTGCAGATGAAGTGGTATGATTCTTATAGTGATATGATATGTATAAGGATATGTTTCATGTTTATGATACTTCATTGTACAACACGTTAAGCATACACACATGTACATACAACGTCCACTGCCTCGGTAAGAACTGTGATAGACTAGCTAAGAAGTATTTTATTCAGCCCCAAAAAAACGTGAATGTTGTGGTGACTTTGATATACAATTACGTGTAGCCCCGACTGTTATTGCCGCACAGTTGCAAGGTATAAACCACGACGGGGGTGGTTTATTCCGCCTACTTAAAACAAAAATTAACACTCAAATACAATTAAACAAAATTGTAGCGCTGTGTTGTTGTTGTTTACCTGTTACGTTTTTGCTGTTATTCTCAGTTGTGACTCAGATGTTCAGAATAAAATAGAATGTGAATAGAGTGTGATATAAAATGGGATTTTTGTAATATTCCCTCTGGAAAGTGTCCATTCTAAATGGTGCTATATAAAATAAAGGTTGATTAATCCATTTTTTCCCACTAGATCAGGAAGCAGGAACAGATGTTTCTTGGTACACACTGTGGGGGGGGAATGGGAATTCTGGGAAAAAATGCTTCTGAGCTTCACCTTGCGGTCTGTTTGTCTAAAAGCCCCTTTTCTCTCACACAGCAATTTATCTTTGTGGGTTACATGAGACCTATGTGTTAGCGTGTCCTAACATGGCCCCCTCAGACAGCCGTGGAGCCCTGAACTATACCTGACTACTTGAGAAAAATGATAATAAGCTTGAAATAAGCTGACCCACCTACAGTACACACAATTTATAAAAACATGGGTATGCCAGCCCAGGCAGGCTTGCATTAAGATGCTATTCAGTGAAGGCATGTAATTTAAGACAGCCCCCCAACCCTGGTCCTGGAGAACCATAGTTTCTGCTAGTTCTCATTGTTACTCAGCACCAGCACTTAATTGATTAATTAAAGCTGTTGATTACTTAGTGAACTCACCTCATCTGGTTTCGTTACTGGTCTGAAATGGTTGCTGATTTTTAGGTGAAAACATGAGCCAGCATACCCTAAGGACCAGGACTGGGGACCCCTTTGTTCGAGAGACAACCAAAGCAACAGACAAACATACAGGGTCGAGCTCCCTCCGTGCCTCGTTTAAATGACCCTTGCTGTGTTGTGTACGCTTGACGTCAGATTGCTGTCCTGTCTCCCAGCTGAGACGAGCTGAACACAGAGATCCTTGTTCGAGGAGGGTTGAGGCCCCCAGGGGTCCGCCATGCAGACTGGCCTGAATCACAGCATGTGAATCCCAGTCGAGTCTCTGCGTCAGGGAATATAAAAGGAAGGACTCCTGGAGCCAGCCTGGTCGCGAACTGCTGTCTGGCTCCGACACGGTGCCCCGTTCCTTAAGCTTGTGACCACCTTCATCGCTTGAACATTCAAATCAACCCATTCTGATCCAGGGCACCAGGTGAGATGAGTTAACTGTGCAATAAACTGCTTTAATTGGTCAATTAAATGACGAAAAAAGCAGCACGCCCAGCCTCAGCCTAAACCAACCCTAGGCTGTGCTTGCACTGACAATTGGGTATACGTCATATTGACGCATAGATGCATTGCTGGTTGGATGTAGGCAGGTTCGGTTTGCTAGTACACTAATGTTACCTTCATAGCATGCGTTACCTAGCTAGCTATGTTTTATATTAAAAACAACTTCAACTACAAATATGACTTAGCCAGAAAACAACCAAACTGGTGAAACATCACGGTTCAATCCTTTGTTTTGAGTTCCTCAATGACAGAAATGTGGCATATCTTAAATAGGGCTGTCCCCGACTAAAATAAATCTTGGTCGACCAATAGTCGTCCGTTTTTTTCGATTGGTCGAAACTGTTTTAATAAATATAACTATATGCACACTGCGCTTGTCTCATGTTTTATAACTTTTTAAGTGAATGACACAAATGAGTAACAATAGGCTAATGACTTTATGGAGCTGGAGTTCAAGATTACCTGAAAGAAAAATAACCGTCTTCATTCCGAACCTCCTCTTCAGGCTGCCCTTGCATATTCTGCCGTTGCGCTTGTGAAGTTGCGGTATGGCCACATAATAGGCTGATGCTTTTATTTGACCACAACCATAAAACATTCTAATGAATAGGCTATGTTTTATTTAATTTACCAGGTTGGTCTCATTGGGATTTTAAAAAAAAAAATAGGCTAACAAGCCTAAATGTCTTAAATTGTAGCCTAAAGCTGAACATAAAGTGGCTATAGCCTATCGAAAATAACTTACTCGAGTCGGAGACCATCCGATGGCCTACTTCCCCAGTTGTTTCATGTTATGGCACAGGAACACTAGCTTGTCCAAATTTTTTGTCAAAAGGCTGCTCCTCGTTTTATTAACGATAAACACTGCCTTAGAAAACACGCTTACAAAGTTTACATTCCACTTTTTTGGGATTGTCCGCGACTGAAACGATATGCTGCCATACTGCAGATTTTTTCTTTGACATTATGTTCTTAGGTTATATCGAAATGAGTAATTAAAGTATGTCTATATCACTAATCTTAACTGTAGGCAAATCTTAGGCTATAATTAAAATGCACATTTGCGTGCCTAAAAGAAGAAGGATACAATATAGGCTACATGAAATGGGGTGTTACGCATGTTAGTTATAAATATATAAACCATACAATTAGCAAAACACATTTATTATAAACTTTTACTTTTATTCATTTTGCAGAATTATTCACAACATTACTATTACCTTAACTGCCAAATATAATTGAAAGAGAACATATATAGGCCTAGCTATGTTAAGAGTGAAGGACTATCACTGCCATACCCGCAGCATCCAGAATGGATCCAAATCTCGGTTGACCAACAGCCCATTGACCAAACAATCGACCAGTCGACTAAATGGGGTCAGCCATTCATATTTATTCTGCAGTATTCTCGGCCCTTCTATTTACCTGTTAATAAATTCTTGTTTTCTCAACCACCTCCTCAAACAACGACCTCTCCTTTACCTCATGCCTTCAGTAAAACAAGGCCCTGGGTTAATGATTTAATGCAATGTGCAAACGTGCTACAACAGTCCTTTCAGATCCTACCCTGTACTGAATGGCAGGTCTGGTGATAAGACACGCTCCTCATGCTGAGGTCTTTGATGCACAGTTCAGCGTACGCACATTACATACTTTACATTACATTACAGGCATTTAGACAACGCTCTTATCCGGAGTGACTTACACAGTTTAGTTTCTTTACATGCAACCCATTTATACAGCTGCGTATGGTTACTGAAGAAATTCATGTTAAGTGCCTTGCTCAAGAGTACACCACTATGCTACACTGACCCCACATTGTACACACACATTGGACCTTTCTGGGAATGTACTGCTCCTCTGGCTTTATGTTTCAGAAAAGGTACACAAGGTCACAATTTATAAATTGCCCCCTTTTAGAAAGAGCTGCTCATGGCATGGTTTACCGCCTGAATTTTCCTCGAGCCACCCGCTGCGACATGAATGTTTCATGGATATTCCCAGCTACGTTCAATACCGGCCTTAACTGGTGGTGGGCAGCTCCTCATTAGAGAGATCCTTAACTGAGCAAGCAGTGCTGGTGTAATGAAGGTGGGCCCTCTTAAGACTGCCCCTCCCCTTAATGAACTGTGGGCCAAGGGGTTGGAACAGTGATATAGAAAGCCCCTCCTCTAGGTCTTGATTGACCAATAAGGAAGGAGCAGGCACAGGTAGCTAAGGCGTCTGACGTGGACTGAAAAAACTTTTGTGAAACATTTAAAAATGCCAAATGGAAGCAGAAAGTATGACTGACAACGACCAAACTGACAGTGAAATGATATTACTAATGTCAACAAGACTGAAGAAGACTGATCTGTCCATTACACTTCTATTGTCAGAAACGCATTAACGCAATATAGTTTCTCTCAGCTGGAAGAATACAATGCAGTTTTATTAATTACACCAAATTTGTTTGTAATTGTAATTTTCTTACGCCACCTGGTGTCTGTACATTGCAACTGGAAGTTTCAGGACAAGTTGAGTTAAGATCACCTTTCCCACTGATTTAGCTCTGTGACCACTAAACAAGGTAGCCATGGCAACCATTGACCTGCAGCTGGTCATTCACAGTGGGGGGAAAACAAACTGTTGTTCCAATTTGATTATCTCAGGCCCCCTCAGTTTGGTTTGTACACTTGGAGTTGGTGTTTGAATAGTTGCCTCAGTACTGGACAATACTGAGACTGTGATCCTGGCCTTCTGAATTCTTCTGAAGCTTCATTGAATGACACACTGCTGTGCCCTGGTACATCAGGTCATGGTTTCAGTGTGGTTGATTACTAGTGTGGGTGATGTCATCAGCATTTGCTTCCTCCTCTACTTTATGATTAAGATGTTGTTGGTTAAGCAAAGGAGTTCCTCTCAACTTCAGCCTTTGCTGTCTACAGTGAAACGATTATCTGTACAGATGTTTAATGCAATTTACCCATTCATCTCCCCATTTGTTAGTTCATCCAATATTATTATTACTATTAATATTAATATTAATATTATTAGTAATAATCATATAGAATAAAATATTTATTCAGCACTTTTCTTACATGGTGTACAAAGCATACAAATAAATATTTCAATATAAGAAGAGCAAGAATGAAACAGAATAATGTAATTTGTTTATTTTGATATTCCCTTGTTGTAACTCTGAAATGGTCATTTACATTATGGATGATTTTTTGTTGTTTTGTTCCCCCAGATCTGAATATGGAATACAATCCATCAGATCATCCCAGGGCGAGCACCATATTCCTCAGCAAGTGTCAGACAGATGGTAAGTGTTAACGACGCACTAATGAACATGCTAATTCATACTCATCAACTTTACCATCCCGCACTGGCAGCGACAAATTTGTCTGTCTGTATGTGTGTGTGGGGGGGTGTGCGTGTGTGCGTACATGCGTACGTGTGTGTGTGTGTGTGTGTGTGTGTGTGTGTGTGTGTGTGTGTGTGTGTTGTGTGTTTTGTGTGTGTGTGTGTGCACGTGTGTGCGCATGTGCGCATATGAGTGTGCTTGAGCGTGTGCGTGTGTGTGGGGGGTTTGCTTTTCCCTCTCTTCTCTGTTGAAAATGCTGAGTGTCTTTCAAAGCCTTTCGGGCTACAAGTATGATCACAAGACTCCTGTATTTGTACTACAGTTAACTTTCTGCAGTCATTTATGCGATGCTTCATGAATGAACGGAAGAAATCATCTTTTTGTTTTGGTTTTTTTAAGCATTTTCTGTTTTAAAATTTTACATTTACAAAGAAAAGAAAAAGACAAGAGGGTGAACAAAACATTTCCACAAAGACGGGTAAAAGCAAAACATTCAACATTCAACATTCACAGAATGTCACAAATGAGGTTTTGGGGAAAATAAAATAACAAAGAAAGACATGAAAAAAGGAGGACATCAAAAAATGACAATTTTAACATTAACGAAACATGAAAAGAAAAGAAAAGAAAAGAAAAGCACAACAAATGTTTGAAAGATGTGTTGGAGTTTCAGCGCTCTCTGGCTCTCTGGTGTTTAAGAGCACGTTGCATGACACTGTATCCAGGCAGAGCCAAAGCCTGTGAAATGGTCTCAGAAAGGGTTTGGTGCTGGCTTTGATGATGGAACACTGTTAACTGATGATAGAACACTGGGTAACTGCATCACATTGCATATTTGAGACAAAGTATTTGTCCTCTCTCTGTTCCTGAAT